>CADDXX010000758.1:0-24117 GCA_902810485.1 Alauda arvensis
GAGACTGGCCTCTGCCTCCTGCCTCTGAAGGAGAGGAAGCGGGAGAGGAAGACCTCCTCCAAGTCCTCCGTCCGCAAGCGCCGGGTGGTGATCGTTGACCCAGAGACGGGCAAGGAGATGTCGGTGTACGAAGCCTATCGCAAGGGCCTCATTGACCACCAGACCTACCTGGAGCTGTCAGAGCAGGAGTGCGAGTGGGAGGAGATCACCACCTCCTCCTCCGACGGCGTGGTGAAGTCAATGATCATCGACAGGCGCTCAGGGCGCCAGTATGACATCGATGATGCCATCGGCAAGGGTCTGATTGACCAGTCAGCCCTGGACCAGTACCGCTCGGGCACGCTCTCCATCACCGAGTTTGCTGACATGCTCTCTGGCAACATGGGTGGCTTCCGGTCGCGGTCGTCCTCGGTCGGATCCTCCTCCTCCTACACTGCCAGCCCAGCCCTGTCACGGATCTCCATGTGGACTGACCCAACCGAAGAGACCGGGCCAGTGGCGGGCATCCTGGACACGGACACTCTGGAGAAGGTGTCCATCACGGAGGCCATGCGCCGCAACCTGGTGGACAACATCACGGGGCAGCGGCTGCTGGAGGCCCAGGCCTGCACCGGGGGCATCATCGACCCCAACACCGGTGAGAAATGCACCGTCGCCGACGCGGTCACCAAGGGCCTGGTTGACAAGATCATGGTGGACCGCATCAACCTGGCGCAGAAGGCTTTCTACGGCTTTGAGGACCCGCGGACCAAGACAAAGATGTCGGCGGCGCAGGCCCTGAAGAAGGGCTGGCTGTACTACGAGGCCGGGCAGCGGTTCCTGGAGGTGCAGTACTTGACAGGAGGCCTGATCGAGCCCGATGCCCCAGGCCGTGTTTCCCTGGATGACGCGCTGCAGAAGGGCACCATCGACGCCCGGACTGCCCAGAAGCTGCGGGATGTCAACACCTACTCCAAGTACCTCACCTGCCCCAAGACCAAGCTCAAGATCTCCTACAAGGACGCCATGGACCGGAGCATGATCGAGGACGGGACCGGCCTGCGGCTGCTGGAGGCCTCCTCCCAGTCCAGCAAGGGCTACTACAGTCCCTACAACATCAGCAGTGCCGGCTCCACCTCCGGCTCGCGCTCGGGCTCTCGCACCGGCTCCCGCTCAGGCTCCCGGCGCGGCAGTTTCGACGCCACTGGCTCCGGCTTCTCCATGACCTTCTCCTCCTCCTCCTACTCCTCCTCGAGTTTTGGGCGCAGATACGCCGGGGCTGCCCAGGACACCGTGGAGGCGGCTGCCCTYGCCCTCGCCCTGGCCGCATCCGGAAGCTGCGGGCAGGAGGCGAGCAGGGAGCTCCCCGGGGTGTGTGGGCCCCTGCTCCACGTGGCCTGAGACCTGCCAGCCCCCCGAGGCGCTGCCTCGCCCGCTCCGCATGTGGCAACGCTGCTGGCTAATCACTAGTATTTTTTTTTTTTAATTTTGAACCTCCACTCTTCTCCCAAAGCAGTGCCTCAAGTTTAACCAAAAAAGACAAGACTAATAAATTAATATATGCGAATGTGCTGACAGTGTTTGTATATTAAGAGACGAGAGAGAACACACACTACCCTCCCCACCCTGCGGCCCGGGAGCCGGGCACCCTTCCTGCTCCTGGCCGCGCCCATCCCGCCGCTGCTCGCACACGGCGCGGCCGAGCCGGACACCAGAAAAACAGTTCCCTGTTTGGATCTAACCACTTAGCACTCTTTTGTAATTAACCTGCCGGCTTCAGCCCCCTGCACCCCAAAGGAGGAGACTGCCTTGGCCCCGTGGTGCACCCCACTGCAGCCAGTGTGCCGGAGGAGGACATCGCGGGCTCCTCGGCACTGGACAGCCACACACACCGCACCAGCCCTGAAGCTGCTGCCCGGACCCCTTCCACGCGCCCTCAGCGCAGCGAGGAGGGGGCTCCGCACCCCGGCCCCCGAGCTGCCCCATCTCCCCGCCTTGGCCTCCCGGCACGTGCCCACCACCACGCCCGGTGCCCCGACCGTCGTAAGTGCCGCGCTGGCGCTGCCCGGGGCTTCCGCGCCGTGCGGGGGGAACCTGCCTCCGCTCGCCAGTCCTCCCGCCAAGGGGCTTCGCTGCGTGCCTGCCTCCGCCAGCCCGCCCGCCCGGGACGCACCTACCGCGGCCGGCCGCTCTGTCTGTCTGTCTGTCTCTCCGTGTATCTGGGAAGTGCTTCTGCTCCATTTCCTCACACTCTGCGTGGCTCCTGTTGGCAGGTGTCTGCCAGAGCCCGCGCTTGGGGTCTGTGCAACTCCTGCAGCCAGAGCCCCCCCAGAGCCGTGGGGGTTTTTCCTGACCCTCACAAAAGGGTGTGAAAGCCATGGGACCCCTGCAGCACAGGGTGGGCCATGGGATGCTGTAGCAGCCCGGCACACACTCTTGTTAGAAATAGGCAGATTTCTGTCAAGCCAGCCTCCTTTTCCTTCTTCGCGGTAATTCCATCCCCCGGCTCCCCCAGTGCCAGCGCTAACGCGCTCTCTCTCTGGCAGACCTCTTTTTCCAGTCCCAACAAAGACCTCCCAGTGCCGCTGGGCGAGCTCCTGAGCTGGGTCTCGGACATCGGCAGGTCGTGGACGGGCTCGAGGGGAGCCCCGGAGGCGGCAGCTGCTCGGCCGTGCTCACCAGCACAGGTAACTCTGACCTCCCCGGGTCTGTCCCGGTCCCACAGCAGCAGGCACTGACTGCCGGGCTCGGTGGCTTCATTTCATGGGTCGGTCTCCCTGTCTCATCCCATCTCTTCTGTTCGCTTTGTTGTAGTGTGGCTGGATGTCCATACCACCTCCCCTCATCGCCGCCACGGAGCCCGTCCCCCGCCCTGAGGCCGGTGGGAGCGCACCTGAGGACACGGGGACGTTCTCCCTCACCCTTTGCACTTGCCAGAGTCCCCGGCCAGAGACTGGGGCCACAGTGCCCGAGCAGCCGATGCTGACCACAGGGTCACCGGGCCCCCGCTCGCCCCACACGCTCCCTCCTCCCCGGGGACGGCCTCCCGGTGCGGTGTCGGGCTCACTGCGGAACTCCAAAACATCTCCTCCTCCCCACCTGCTCTCATCTGCCACCTGTAAACCCAGTCATGTTACCCTCCGCCTCTGGTGTCATTCTTGCTCTCATTACCCCGTTTGGCTTTGCATGAGGTGCCACTGCGTGCGGCTCCAGGGCAGTCCCCGCTCCCAGGGCCCCCCACGCCCCGACCATCACTCGCTGGGACAGTGGGGCTCCACCCATCACCCAAAAACTTCTCTTTGTGGGGGCAGAACACTAAACTTGTACATAGCACGGAGTGTCTGTAACAGGAGCAGTGCGGACCCAGGGCTCCCCTGCAAGGGCAGTAAAGGAGAATCCTCTGAAACCTCAGCTGGCAGCTCTGCGTGATCTGTTCCCCCCTTGGCCTCGCCACCGTGGCCGTGGGCTCCCATTGCCTCCTGCAGCTTCCTGCCACGGGCTGTACAGGCTGCTGCAGGTCGTGGTGAAGCGTGTCGGGGTGCCAGGGGTCTGACCAAATCCCGCTGCAGGTGCTGCACCTGAGCGCTGGGCCTGGGTGTACCCGTGGTGCTGGCAGGGCCACGGGGTCATCCCCAGAGCTGCCCCGTGCTGGTGGCACAGCTGCCACTGCTGGGAGGTCASTGTGGGTGCAGCACTGGCCCAGTGGACCCCTGGTTTTGGGGAGTGGGTGCTGGTGGTGCTGTGGGGGCTTCTGAGCATTGCTTGGATGAGGACAGAGCTGTCCCTTCATCAGTGTGGCTCTGGGCTGGGCAGGGACGCTGTTCCCGTGTCTGCTGCCACCACTGCTGGTCCCCGGCTGTGCCTGCAGTGCCGTGGCCTCTGCCTGTGGACACTCCCTTTCTGGGCAGCTGTGGCAGGATGACAGCAGCTGGCTGTGAGGGCTCACGGGGGTCCGGGATGTGACGGCCTGGCAACCCCTGGCAGGGGCGGCAGCATTCAGAAGGGAAAGCCTGACAAACCTGGGGACATCAGTGCAGCTCAAGGGGTCTGTGCAGCCCAGAGGGACAGGTGCCACTGCACAGCCCAGGCTCGCAGTCCCCAGCAGAAGGGTGACCCCGCAGCAGTGCCAGGAGCCCCAGGCACCATGCCAGGAGCGCCAGAGCTGTCAGGACCTTGCAGGACCCCTGCGATGGCCAGGGGCTGGTGGGGTCCCAACTGTGCCGGGAGCAGCCAAGCACGACAGCAGCCCCCGGTGGGGAGGGCGGGCTGGCCGGGACAGATGGTGGTGGCTGGGGAGGACGTTAATTGCATTGTCCGTCAGCAATTAACCGCAGCGTCCGTCTGTCCCCACCGGCGCTGGGACGTGGCCGTTAGGCACAGCCAGGCCAGGGGGGGATCAGGGGGGCCACAGGCTGCTGCAGCCTTTGGGGGGGCTCAGGAGGGGTCCCAGAACAGCGAGACACTCCCCGAGGTGACACAAAGCTGCTTGGGGCCCTGCCCCACCTCACTGCCCCCCAGATATTTCCTGGTGTCCCCCAGATGTTCCCCACTCCCCCAGATATTCCTTGCTTACCCCCCAACTTCCTGACTCCTCCCTCAGGGCCAGTGACCCCTCCTAAAGCTCATGAGACCACCAAAGCCCTCGGACCCATGGCCCAGTCCCATGTCAAGGGCTGGAAGCCTCTCACCACCCCCAACACTGATGGGGTCCAGCTCTTTCCTGGTGAGAAACTCCCCTGCTCCCAGGCCCAGCCATGGGACTCACATCCCTGTGCCAGGGGGTCCCTACCCCCCCCATCCCTGTGCCAGGGGGTCCCTATTGCCCACCTATCCACGTGTCAGGGGGTCCCAATTCCCCCCACATTCCTGTGCCAGGGGTTCCCTATTCCCCACACATCCCTGTGCCAGGGGGTCCCAATTCCCCCCACACATCTCTGTGCCAGGGGGTCCCTATTCCCCACACATCTCTGTGCCAGGGAGTCCCTACCCCACACATCTCTGTGCCAGGGGGTCCCATATCCCCCCATGCATCCCTGTGCCAGGGGGTTCCAATTCCCCACACATCCCTGTGCCAGGGGGTCCCAATTCCCCCCACACACCCTGTGCCAGGGGGTCCCCACCCCACACATCCCTGTGCCAGGGGGTCCCTATTCCCCACACCCTTTAACCCCGTACCCCTGGCACAGGGATTGTCCCTGGGGTGCCCGAGGCAGTGGGATCCCCCCGCTGGCAAAGGGGCGCAGGAGGGTGAGGAGGGGGGCTGCCCTGAGATCCAGGCTGGCTGCTCCGGGGATAAGCCGGTCTCTCCCCCCGTGCAGCACAATGTCCCTTGCCCACGGACACTTTCATCATCTCGTGTTGCTCCCTGTCACCCTCCTGCCCCCCTGACACCCCCTGTCCCTCCCACAGCGCTGTGCGCTGGGAGCGACCCGGGCCGAACTCGTCACCATGGAGAACTCCGTGATACTCCCCATTTTAATGCCCTGCATGTCATCCTGCCCTGCTGCTGCGGGGGCYGGAGCTCACCCTCCCCGCTCCCCCGAGTTAAACCAGCCCTCAGCACCGCGGGTGCCTCCGAGCGCCCCGGAGGGGTCCCTCGCTCCCCGCCCTCCGCGCACCGCCCCGTCCCGGCTCTGCTCCGTCCTGCGGGGCCCGTGGCCGCTGTCCCAAGCGTGGCTCGGCCCTGCTGGCACGGAGCAGCTGCCAGCTCGCTGTGCCCACCGCCCCGGGCGCTGCTGGCTCGGGCCCCGCCGCGCCGGGAACGCTCTGTACCAGCTCCTCCACAAAGCCCGACCGGCCTCTCCCACGCCCCCCCCTCGCTGGGGGGCTGAACCTCCTCACGGCCAGGGACCCCGAGCCCCCCCCAGCCGTGCTGCCGAGGCTCGGAGCCCGAGTGAGCCGGCCAAGGGCGGCCGTGCCCGCGGAAAGCGCGGCCGTTCTCGCCCCGCCGGCCCTGCCGGGGTCGGAGCTGGCGGGGCCGGTGAATCCTTGGCTGGACCGGTGAATCCTTGGCTGGACAGGTCAATCCTTGGCTGGACAGGTCAATCCTTGGCTGGATCGGTCAATCCTTGGCTGGGCTGGTGAATCCTTGGCTGGACCGGTGAATCCTTGGCTGGACAGGTCAATCCTTGGCTAGGCCGGTGCTAGCTGGGCCGGTGAATCCCCCCATCCACGGCGCAGGGATGCGAGAGAGGACGGTGCTGCCCGCGTCCCGCCGGGCACCGGGCAGCCCCCAGAGCTCAGGGCCAGGCGGACGCGGTGCGGATGGCGGTGTTGCCGTGCGGGCACCACCTCTCTCAGCGGCACCGCGGAGCTGCTGTCAGGCAGCTCCGGGTCCGTTTGTCCCGGCTGTCACGCACAGACAGCCGTGTCTGGTGCCCGAGCCGCCGCTCGGGGTTGTTCTGGACCGACCCCAGCGTGCCGGGGCATCCCGGCGAGTGCGGGAGCCTCCCGGGCATGGGCCGCACCCAGCTCGTCCCAGTGCCCGTTTGGGGCTCGCTGCTCCTCGCGTCTCCTGGCACGTCCCGACGGGAGCAGCACCATGTGAGGGACAGGCTGGCAGCGACCATCCGAGCTCCAGCCCCACCAGCCCAGGCCGAGTCTGAGCTGGAGGAGCGTTTCCCAGGGCAGATGCAGTTCTGGAGCATCCTCCACCCGCCCGGTTCCCTGTGCCCAGCCTCGGGCAGCAGGGCTGGCATTGCAGCACCGCAGTCTTGCCCTGGGGGCTCACCGTGGGGCACACACGAGCAGGGACCGCCGGGCTGGGGCAGCAGGGCTGTGGGACCGCCTGTGGCTGCACTGGAGCTGCCACCACCCCACAGTGGCCCCAGCTGTGCCATCCTGCTGGACACTGACCCGGCCCTGGGCAGGAGGGAGCGAGGTGCTGCTGGTGGCAGTTCCAGCTGCTGGGTGGCTCCGGTGCCAGTGGCCACTCTGGGGGTGCGTGGGTTGGTTGGGGCCCTGCTGATGGCGTGGTGACAGCAGTGTCTGCTGTGACCACGCGTCCCCAGAGTGTCTCTGATGGGACAGAGCCCTGCTGGCACTCAAACCCCGAGGAACTGCTGGGCACCAGCACCCAGCACCTGCCTGGTGCCTCTTCCCCTCATCCAGGCAATTCTCAGCTGCTCCTGGTGGGGCTCCTGACCAGAGCCTGGCTGAGGTTTCTTCTGCAGACACATCCCAGGCACTCCCAGCCCCCTTGGGCTGCAGCTCTGGCTCAGGTGCCTTTTGTCACCTTCCCCGGGTCCATCCACGGCAGCAGTGCCGTGGTACAGGGATTATTAACTCCTGCCACAGGGATTTTATCTCCCGTGTTTCCAGCCCACATTCCCTGGCTGTTTCCCCCGGTACAGTATCTTGGAGATGTGGCTGTGTCCGTGCTGAGGTGTTGGGCCCATCACCGCCTTTGTGGCATCGCTGTGGCCGTGCCCCATTTCCCTCACAGGATGCACGGTGGCGTCTCCCCCTCGTTGTGCTCAGCCAGGTGACCTGGCTTAATCAATCAATTAATTAATGAATCAGCAGGGTTAGCCACCAGTTAATTACAGCTGCCCCGGGCTGTGGAGCAGCGTCACGCTCAGCCTTTGGGTGCAGGTTCGGTGTGATCCCTCCTGCCAGCCCTGCTCTCCAGTGGGGCACCCAGTGACTGCTGCCTGCTCGTGCCCCGTGCCAGGGCACCGCTGCTTTGTGGATCTTGGTTCTTGCCTGGCATCTCCTCCTGCAGCATCTCAGGAGCATCTGCTCTGAGACCCCCGTGCCAGTGCGGGGGGTTTTCCATGGGGCAGGTTTTGTCCTCGGTCACCTTTTCCTGGGGATCTGTTTGCCGTGGCTCGGTTTGGGCTCAGCCAGGGGCTGCACCGTGGCTCTGCAGGGCACGGAGCAGGTGTAGGGACACCAGATGTACTCCGAGGGGCAGCGGGGTGAGATCTGGCAGGGATCCCAGCTGAAAGAGCTTGGGAAATTGGGGCGTACCACAGGAATGCAGAGGAGCTGAGCCAAGCCCCGCAGGTACCGCTGCTGGCACGGGGCAGACCTGGTGGATCCTGGCCAGGGGAGTTCTGTCCCACCTGGTGGGGATGGGCTCTCCCTGGGGGGACACAGCGACGCTCCAAACCTCCACACTGGCACACCAAGGGCAAGGCTGTGCTGCCCTGTCCCCTGCCCTCTGCCAGGACCTGCTCCCACCGTCCCTCTGCTCTGCTTGCAGGTGCACCGAGCTGCGGGAGACACCGGGCTCACCGGGGAGAGTGAGGAGGGGTCGCCATGGGACAGGGAGGAGACGGAGAGGTACGGGCACCGCCGGGCACCGCCGTGCCGGGAGCTGCGGCTGTGCCTGGGGGTCTGCACCCCGCTGGGGGTGAACCCTGCACAGTCTGGGGCAGCGCTGGGGTGGGGAGGGCGTGGGYTGGCTGTGCTGGAGYGAGCTCAGGTGTGAGCTCAGGTGTGGCTGTGGCACGCTTTGTACGGGTGGGCAGCGAGCCTGGGGTTCAGGCCGGTGCGGGCAGGGGGTGGGGACAGTGGCCACGTCCCCCACAGCCTGGTGTGTCTCTGCTCTCTCCCCAGAGCCTGCCTGCGGTCACAGCAGAGACTGGAGGTGCAGGAGCAGCTGCTTGCCCTGCGGCACTGGCTGGACGCCCTGGAGAAGCGGCTGCTGGCGCTGCCAGAGCCCGGCACGGCCCTGCAGGTAACGTCCGGCTTGTGTTGTGAACGGGCCGTGCAGAGCCGGGCAGGACCAGGCCACGGCTGCACCGAGGCTTTGGTGAGGTCCTTGGAAGGGAGGAAGGCATCCTCAGCTGGCTGGGAGACCCTTCAGCAGAGCCCTGCAACCACCCGGTGTCAGATTTCCTGGCCGGCTCCTGCTCCCCAACCCAGCGGTGCTGCTGCCTGGGAGCCCCCCATGGTGGCCCTGAGGGTGCTCGTGGTGTCACTGTCTTGGTGGCACTGAGGATGCTCATGGTGTCACTGCTTGCTGGCCCTGAGGGTGCTCGTGGTGTCACTGCCTCGGAGCCCCGTGGTGGCCACGGGGCCACCGCCTGCACCGGGCTCAACCACAGCTCATGGCACTGGTGCCTGGGCACGGGGAGAGTGGCCAAACACCAGGGATGAGGGGGGTGTGAGGCTGTGCACAGGGTGTGTGCAGCTGTGTGTGCAGCTGTGCACTGGGGTGTGCAGCTGAGCCCTGGGGTGTGCAGCCATGCACAGGGGCTGTGTGGCTGTGTGAGGGGTGTACAGCCAGGCACAGGGTGTGTGCAGCTGTGCATGGGGTGTACAGCTGAACCCTGGGGTGTACAGGCAGGCACAGGGTGTATGTGGCTGTGTGAGGCTCTGTGAGGGGTGTACAGCCGGGCATGAGGTGTGTACGGCTGTTTGAGGAGTGTAGAACTGTGCATGGGGTGTGCAGCCGGGCACTGGGGTGTACAGCCGGGCACTGGGGTGTACAGCCGGGCACTGGTTGTGTGCAGCTGTGTGAGGGGTGTGCAGCTGTGCATGGGGTGTACAGCCGGGCACAGGGTGTGTGCAGCTGTGTGAGGGGTGTGCAGCTGTGCATGGAGTGTACAGCCGAGCCCTGGGGTGTACTGCAGGGCACGGGGCGGGTGTGGCTGTGCATGGGGTGTGCAGCCGGGTACAGGGGATGTGCAGCTGTACACTGGGTGTGTGTGGCTGTATGAGGGGTGTACAGCTGGGCATTGGGTATGTACAGCCGTGCCCTGGGGTGTAGAGCCGGGTACATGGTGTGTGCAGCTGTGCATGGGGTGCACAGCCGGGTACGGGGTGTGTACAGCTGTTTGAGGAGCGTAGAGCTGAGCCCTGGGGTGTGCAGCTGAGCCCTGGGGGTGTGCAGCCAGGCAGTGGGGGTGTACAGCCGTGCATGGGGTGTACAGCCGGGCACAGGGTGTGTGCATCTCGGTGCACAGATGGGCACAGGGTGTGTGCGGCTCTGTGAGGGGTGCACAGATGGGCACAGGGTGTGTGCAGCCGGGCACTGGGCATGTGCAGCTGTGTGTACAGCTGTGCACTGGGGTGTGTACAGCTGTACATTGGGTGTGCAGCCGTGCATGGGGTGTACAGCTGGGCACAGGAGTGTGCAGCCGTGCATGGGGTGTGCAGCCGTGCACAGGGGCTGTGCCCTGTCAGGGCAGCACGGCTGTGTGCCCACGGCCCGGCTGTGCAGCCCTGCTCTGCCGTGCCCCCTGCCCCAGGCACGGCGCTGCACTGGGGGCTGCGGGCCGCCCCCTCCTCGCCGGCCCGCGCTCAGCCCCTCGCCGGCTCCTTTTGTTGGAGGCCTGGCCGGCGCACGGGCTCCCTCGGCACACATGACGGCACAAACTGAAAGGGCCATTCATCCCGGCCCCGGCGCAGACAAAGCCGAGGCCGCACAGAAACCCACCCGGCTCCCGGGATCTGAAGGCTGCGGATTCCAGCCGACCGCTCCCGCCCGGTGCCCCGCGCCGGGCTCCTCTGCCCGGGGCGCCCGTGCCACCCCGAGCCCGGTACCTGGGGCTGCGGAGCGTGCCGGGCGAGCTGCCGGCGGGCGCCCGCGACGGAGGTTGAGAGAGTGGGTCTGATGACATTCTGGATCCTCACCCCCTGCCCAGCCTCTGCCCAGCCTCTGCCCGGCAGGTCCCGGCCGGGCTCTGCGGGTGCTGTGAGGTGCCCGGAGCTCCGTGGGGTCGGAGCCGTGCTGGACCCGTGCTGGGCTCCGAGCACCTCGGGGCCAGCAGCGGGAGGCTCCAGAGCCGTGCGGGGAGGATGGCGCAGAGCTGCTGCAGGACCGAGGCCCTGGCAGATGCTAATTCCCGGCAGCGTCTCCGGCAGCAGACAAAGCCCCCGGCCCCGCCGCCCGCCGCTCCCAGGAGACCCCAGGGAGCCCCATCCATCAGCGTGGCCGACGCGCCTGCAGCCGCCCCCCCTCGGCTCCCGGGGCCCAGCAAGGGGCACCCGTGCGGCTCTGCGGGGCGGGACCCCAGCCCTGGGGGGCTCCCAGTGAGCTCGGAGGCCGCGGTGCTGGARCTGAGTCAGGGCAGGATGGGGATGGGGCTCACACCCCGGGCAGGAGCAGCCCCCGCCTGGGCACCTCCGGCTGCCCCCCGRTCCCTCCAGCACCCAGGSTGGCAGCGARGGGKTTCTGGAGACCCGCCRTGGCTCCCAGGGTGGGCTTCAYTTGAGCATCTCAGCAKCCCAGCCCAGCCCTGCYCCWCTGAGACCCCCRGGCCMSKGGYTGAGGGGGCCCCGCACCCAAAGAGCCCCAGGGAACGGGGCCAAACCCCTCAGTGACCACAGCACCCCCTGCCTGGGGGGCCGGAGCCACGGTGGGGAGTGTGACCGCAGAGCCGGGGGGCTGTGGCACCGCGGGGCTGTGTTGTCCTGGGGCTCCGGGTGAGGCAGCACGGCCGGGGCTGGTGCCGCTGCAGGTGCCGGTGTCGGTGCGGCTGCGGGTGCCGGTGTCAGCGCAGGTGCTGAGGCAGCAGCAGGTGCCGGKGAGGGTGCGGTGCCGGAGCAGGTGCCGGTGTTAGAGCCGGTGCGGGGTGCGGGCTGTGCCCCCCCGGGCGCAGCGGGGCGGGCGGTGGGCCGGCGCCGCCCCTCCCCCGCGGGATGGCTGCGGGGCCCCGGGGGTTTCCCCGGTAACGGCGGCGATCGGCTCCCGCAGGGTTAACGGGGGCGGCGGTGTGTCCGGGGTCACACCAGCCCCGCCGCGCCGCTGCCGGTGCGAGGGTCTCCGCCCGGTGCCCCCCTCCCCGCGCTCCCCCCGCGCCGCGGGCGCGGCGCACAAAGGCGGCGGGGCCGGGGCGGCGGTACCGGGGACCGAGCCTCCCCCGCCGCCTCCGCCCCGCTCCCCCGCACAGGCCGGGCCCCCCCCGGGACGGGAACGGCGGCGGCGGCGCTCCCGGCCCGGCCCCATGGACGCCCCAAGTCGCCGAGGGGTGAGTGCGGGGCGGGGGCTCCGGGGCCGCGGTGGGCGCGGGGTTGGGCGGGGTCCGTGTCCCGCAGCCCCCCGGGACGGGAACGGCGCGGGYCGGGGTCTCYCCGGGTCACTCTGCTCCGTGGCRCACCCACCCGTGCAGCCCCGCGGGGAGGGGGTGGGCGTGCGGTGCCCCGCGGGGGTGTGGGGACCCTGCTGTGRGTGTGTGCGAGGGTCGTGCCCGCGGCGCGTTCCACGGCGTGTTGGGCCGTGCGTGGGGGCTCGGRGCACGGTGCCCAGCCCAGGGACACGGCCACGCTGGGGGCGGGTGGGCTCCCCACGCGTGTGCGGGGCTGCTACAGGTGTGCCCCGTGTCACGGCTGATGCAAGCGTGGGGCTCCTGTCCCCGAGCAGGGGTGAGAGCGTGGGCTCTGCCTGTCGGGAGGTGTGCGGGSTGTGTGTGTGGCGTGTGTGTGTGTTTGCACACGTGTGTTTGTGTGTGTTTGCACACGTGTGTTTGTGTGTACACACGTGCCCAGGGCCGTGCCGGAGGCCCGGGTGTGAGGCCGGGGGGAGCAGCGCTGCGGCTGCGGCGGGGAGGGGGCCGCCGGGGGAGGGTCCTGCCGGGTCACGGCGGGGATTTATGGCTGCGGCAGGGCTGGCAGGCTGGGGAGGCCACCTGCCCGTCCCCTGCCCGCCGCCCCCCGTCCCCCCGGGCAGATGCTCCTCTCTGCCGGCTCCTCGTTAATCCAACCGCACGCGGCGATGCCGGGCGGGAGCATCTGCCTCTCCCCAGTGCCGGGAGCCGCTGCCGTGTAGGACGGGCACCCCGGGCACTGCCGGGGGGGTCCCTCGGGGTCTCCTCCCTCCTCCAGGCTCCGGTGACGGCCCAGCTCCCTGTCCCTGGCTCTTGGCAGCTCCGGAGCGCGGGGTCAGGCAGCCCCGGCGGCGCAGCGGAGCGCGGGTCTGGGGGGTGGCCCCGGTAACGAGCATCCCCTGGCTCATTGCAGGCCGGGATTTGAGGCGGGGGCCCGGCGCCCGCGCCATGGGGAACTCGGTGAGTCGGCCCAGCTGCCTGGGCGAGAAGAGCCGGCGGCCGGAGGAGCTCCTGCGGGAGCCGGGGCTGGACGCGGGGCAGCCGCCGGCCGGAGGCGGCACGGAGGCCTGGCCGGGGCTGCTGGAGAAGGCGCCGGTGCCGCTGGAGAACGGCTGGAGCCCGGGGCCCGGGGCSCCCCGCAGCCGGCAGGGCAGCCCGGTGCTGAGGCGCAGCCAGTCCGAGGTGGCGGTGCAGAACGGGGGCGCGGCTGGAGCTCCGGCCAGGGGACAGGGCGGGGGMGCGACCTGGACCCCGCCCCGGGCCAGCGTTGCCCGCAGCACCTGGTCCTGGAAACCTGTCACCACGCGGGAGGTGACCGAGGTGACGGAGGTGACCGAGACCATCGTGACGGAGATCGTGGAGGTGACCGAGTACCCGGCGGGCGAGAAGGGCGGCGAGCCCGTGGTCACCCGGACCGTCACCGTGCTGACGGAGCGCCTGGGGGAGCTCACTGCCGCTGGACACGCGGATGCCGCGGAGGTGACGGACGGACAGAGAGCCTTGCTGGGAGGACGCCCTTGCCGCAGGGCTGCYCTCCGGCGGGGTTTTCTCCACGGCGATCTCGGCCTTCGGGTCCCTTGGCCAGGGCTGGAGTCACTGTGTGTGCCCCGGCGTGGCACCCCTCGTGCCGGGCACCAGCCTGAGGGACAGGGAGCTCCCTTCCCGTGGCTGCTGGGGGTCTGCAGGGGTGCAAAGGCACAGGGTGTGCAGCCCCTGCTTTGGGGAGCCCAGGGTGCCAGGGAGGACCCCACGGGCAGGACAGGGTCCCGCTGTCRCTGGTGTCACCTCGGGGAGAGGCACGGTGCGGGGGCTGCTGCCCAGCCCCACGGCTGCCCCCCGCCTGCCCACACGGGGGGCTCAGCCACCTCTCCCCACAGGTGTCCKCACGGGCCGTGCCTGCCCCAGAGGAGGCGGCCGAGCGGGGCCAGGAGACGCTGGAGCGGCTGCTGGCCTGGGTGGCCGACATGGAGGAGCTGGTGAGCAACCAGAAGCCGCCGTCGGCGGAGGCCAAGGTGGTGAAGGCGCAGCTGGAGGAGCAGAAGGTCAGCAGGGCCCGGCCCGCCCACGCGTGCCCTGCCCGGGGATTAGGGGTTCCGGGGCTGTGCCGAGGCGGGAGGGGGGCACGGGAGTCCCCAGCACAGCGCGGTGTCCCCCGGCCCCGCAGCTCCTGAAGCGCCTKCTGGAGGAGCGGAGGCCGCGTGTGGAGCTCGTCCTGCAGGACAGACYGACGGCGCCCGAGGGCAGCGCCGGCCTCCTCAGCCTCGGGGAGAGGTGGGACAAGCTGATGCAGGAGGCTGAAGCCAGGTGGGTCAGGGGCCGGGCGCTCATCGCTGGGCTGGCGTCCCCATCCCGGTGTCCCCCGCACGGAGTCTCGGTGYCACCCTGGTGTCCCTGCGCTCTGYCCCGCTGTCACTGGGGCCACCACGAGGGAGGGACCGTCCCCATGGCGTGTGCTGGGGCTGCACAGGAGCAGYGGCTCCAGGACAGTCTGTCACAGTCTGTCACACAGGCAGCRGGTCCTGGAGATGGTGACAGGCGAGTGGCAGTGACTGGGAGTGGTGACCACAGGGTCAGGACTGAGGGACTTGGGATGGGATGGGCACAGTCCCACTGTGGGGACACTGGTCCCACTGTGGGGACACTGGCCTTGCTGTGTCCCTCACTTCAGGGCACCATGGGGCACTCTGGTGTGGGGCACAGGGGTCTTTGCTGCCCAGGGCCTCGGGGCCTGTCCCTCTCTGGGGCCTCAGGGCCTGTCCCTGCCCGGCTCACCCAGCCCTCCTGGAGCAGGTACGGCTGCCTGGAGCGCATCCTGCCGGCAGCCCAGGCCTTCCAGGAGGCCGTGGACACCTTCCAGGAGTGGCTGGGTGCCACGGAGCGGCAGCTGGCCCAGCTCTGGAGGGCTGACGGCTGCGTCGGCCGTGTGCAGGATGCCCACCAGCAGACCCAGGTGGGCACGGCTCGGGCACGGGGTGGGCACGGGGTGGGCATGGACACCTGTGTCATCGCTGGTCACTGCTGCAGGCCCTCTGTGAGGAGATCCGCGGGCGGCTGGGAGAGCTGGATGGCGCCCTGGAGAGCGGGCAGAGGGTCCTGGAGATGGTGACAGGYGAGTGGAGYGGTGGCCMCAGGGTCAGGACYGTGGGAGCTGGGATGGGATGAGCACAGACAGTGCCAGCCCAGGCCASCAAGGGGGCCCATGGGCACTGGGGGTCCTTGGGGTGGGAGCCATGGCGTGGTGTGAGGGGGCAGACAGCACCCAGGGGACACAGAGGGGCCAGGGCCATGGTGGGACAGGGTTCACTGGTGGTGATGAGAGGCCAGAGCTGGGTCTGGGAGTAGCAGGAGCTGGGGGAGGAGAGGGGAGAGGTCAGGTCAGAGTGAGTGCCACATGGCTGGAAGCTGTTGGCGTGGCCAGTTCCATGTCCAGGGATGCCAGTCCGGTGGCACTGATGCCAGTGTCACACTGYCACAGGGGAGGAGGCCCAGCTGACTCAGGAGAAGATGGAGTCACTGAGGATGAGGTACCTCATCGTGGGCCAGAGCAGCGCTGACACCGCACACCGGCTGGGGCAGACCCTGGAGGCCTCGTCTCGCCTGGGCACGGCCCCCGAGGACCTGGCACTRTGGCTGAGCCGCATGGAGAAGGAGCTGGGCGAGCAGGAGAGCCAGCAGGACGGCCAGGAGCCCTCAGTCACTGCCAGCGACAGGGAGAAGGTGTGGGACACTGGGCTCCCTGAGCTCCTCACCATTCCCAGCATCGCTGTCTGCAGGGGACATTTGGTGTGGATGGGACATTGGGTTGTGGCACAGTCCCGTGGGATGTTCTAGGCATCCTCGTTCCAAAGCAGCTGCATCCACACCCCCCTGGCTGACGTGTGTCCCTCTGCCGCAGTTTGAGCAGGTCCTGGAGTCCCAGCTCACGCGTGTGGCCGGGCTGGGTGAGCGGCTGGAGGAGATCGGCCGTGTGCAGCTGGATGCTGAGGCTCTGCGCTCTCAGCTCTCCGARCAGAAGGTGGGTCTGCAGCAGCGCCCCCGGGGGCGCCGGCCTGGCATCCCCATCCCGCCCGCTCCTGCCAGGACCTGGCACCCACCGGCGGCTCCCTTGCAGCTGCTCTCGGCCGAGATCCTGCACTGCCGGGGGCTGGTTGAGCGGCTGCTGGGCTTCTCGGACCCGCTGCTGCGCCGCTGCCCCGAGCCCCTGCGGCAGCGCCTCCAGGTGAGCTGGGAGGGTGCCGGGGGGACAGCGCCAGCTCCCGGGGGGTACGGCTGTGCCCCGTGTCCCCGGCCGGGCCGTGACTCCCTGTCCCCGCAGCCGTCGGTGCAGGCGCTGCGGGAGCGCACGGAGCAGCTYTCCCTGCGCAGCGGAGCCTGTGCCGTGCAGCTGGAGCACGCCCAGTCCCTGCTCGCCCAGTTCTCCGAGGCCCTCGAGGAGCTGCTGCCCTGGCTGGAGGAGACGCAGGCCCTGGGGGTGCAGCTCTCCCCCAACGCCATCAGCTACGAGGCCTTCAAGGAGCAGCAGGCGCTGCTGCAGGTGTGGGCAGGGGCAGAAGGGCTCKGCCGCAGGTTGGGAGCGGGGAGGTGACGGGGTGGGGGTGGCATCGCCGCGGGGACCATGGGCTGGGGCACCCAAAGATGAGGAGTCCCCTGGGAGCAGCAGCATCGCATCCCCGTGGGGTGAATCCCGTGGGGAACATCCCATCCCGACGCGCCCCCGCGGCTCTCCCTCACCGCCAGAGCCTGCGGGAGGCCATCGCCGAGCACCGGCCGCTCGTGGGGAAGCTGCAGCGTGTGTCAGCGCAGCTGCTGGAGCTGAGCCCCGAGCAGGGAGCGCCGTTCCAGCGGCGCTGGCAGGAGCTGGAGGAGCAGTACGGCCACATCCGAGAGCGTGTGCGCCAGGCGGCGGCTGTGCTGGAGGATGCCCTGCCGAGATACAGCCAGGTACGGGGCTGGCGCTGCCGGGGGGACGGGGCTGGGCAATGCCAGGGGTACGGGGCTGGCAGTGCCGGGGGCACGGGGCTGGGGAATGCCAGGGGTACGGGGCTGGCGGTGCTGGGGTCACCGGGAGGACGCTGCCCTGGCGAGGCGCGTCCCCGTGGCCGTGCCGTCGCCTCACCGCGCCGCTCCCCAGCTGTCGGAGCGCATGGATCTGCTGCTGGAGTGCCTGGAGCGGCTGCAGAGCCGGCTGCAGAGCCAGCCCCCCGTCCGCGGCGACGCTGCGCACTTGAGGGAGCAGATCCGGGAGAACAGCCTGGCCCTGGGCGAGCTGGAGAAGCTTGGGGTGGCCCTGGAGGGCATCCGTGCGCAGGGCGAGGAGCTGCTGGCCACCATGCAGGCCGTCAGCTCCGACGCCGCGGCCAGAGGTGGGGGCACGGAGGGGTGGGCACGGAGGGGTGGGCACGGCCCGGCCGGCAGGGCCGTGTGCGGGTGCCGGGGCCCTCGCAGCTCCCCGATCCCTGACCCGCGGTGCCCCGCAGGGATCCAGGAGCGCGCCGCACAGCTGCTCTCGCAGTGGGGCTCCCTGCGCGGCCGCTGCCAGGAGCGGGAGCGCTGGCTCCGGGAGCTGCTGGCGCTGGCCGAGCGCTTCTGGCACGGCCTGTCCGAGCTGGCCGTGGCGCTCAGCGACACCCAGCAGCTGGTGCTGGGGCTGGAGGAGGCCGGCGGCGAGCCCGAGGCCATCCGCACTCGGCTGCGCACCATGCAGGTGCGGCTGGGCGGGAGCTGGGTGGGCAGGGCCGCGGCACGGGCATTCCCTGGTGTGGGCAGTGCCCTGGGCATTCCCTGGTGTGGGCAGTGCCCTGGTGTGGACAGCCCCTGGTGTGGGCAGTGCCCTGGTTTGGACAGCCCCTGGTGTGGGCAGTGCCCTGGGCATTCCCTGGTGTGGGCAGTGCCCTGGGCAGCCCCCAGCGCGGGCAGCCCTGAGCCCCGTACCCCGCACAGGCGCTGCGGGAGGACATCGACGCGCTGCAGGGTGAGCTGGACACGCTGGGCAGCCTGGGCGTGGAGCTGATGGCCTCCTGCGGGGACCCCGACAAGCCCGACGTCACCAAGAGTTTGGACGATGTGAGTGTCCTTGGGGCTGGGTTCAGAGAGGGACAGGGTTCTGTGGGGGTGCTGCGTGTGGGGGTGATGTGTCCCTGATCCCCAGCAGTGCCACTGACCCCCACACAACCCCACTGGTCCTGTGCCCAGGCACTACCACAGTGTCTCTGACCCTCCTGAATGTCCGTGTGGTGCCACCCTTGTGGCCCGGCCACCACCCTGGCACCAGTGACCCCCACATCCTGTCCCCCCGAGGCACTGCTGACCCCTGTGCCCTCTGCACTCTCTCCACCCGTGCCCTGCCCACCTTGACCCCCGCATCCTGTACCCCCGGGGCACTGCTGACCTCTGTGCCCTGTCCCCCCATGCCCTGGCCCCTCCGTGTCCCCACTGACCCCCGTGCCCTGTGCACCCTGATCCTCACGCCCTGTCCCCCCATGTCCCGGGCCCTCCATGTCCCCACTGACCCCCGTGCCCTCTCCACCCTGACCCCCACGCCCTGTCCCCCCGTGCCCCTGCCCCTCCATGTCCCCACTGACCCCCGTGCCCGGCCGCAGCTCTACTCCTCCTGGCACAGCCTGAGCCGGGCGTGGACGGAGCGGAACGGGCGCCTCGAGGAGCAGCTCCAGGCCGCCCTCAGCTACCAGGACACCATGCAGGTGGGTGCACCACGGAGGGGGCCGTGTCACCCTCCTGTCCCCGCTCAGGGGTGTGAGGGGCCACCACGGGCTCCCCCCAAACCGCCCATCTCCCCTGTCCCAGCGGCTGCTGGAGTGGCTGGACGCGGCCGAGCTGCGCATCGCCGAGGAGTTCCTGGTCGGCGGGGACCTGGACATGGTGCAGCAGCAGCTGGCAGAGCTCAAGGTGCCGTGAGCGGGCTGGGACCCCATCCCTGGGGGCTGAGGGGGGCAGGGGGTGCCCCAGGCAGAGCTGGGAGGGAGGGAGGGGTGCTAGGGGGGACAGGGGGTGCCGTGGGGTGCCTGTGCTGTGCATTGGGGTGTCTGTGCGGTGCCATGGGGTGCTGTGGGGTGTCTGTGCTGTGCCATGGGGTGCCTGTGCTGTGCCGTGGGGTGTCTGTGTGGTCCCATGGGGTGCTGTGCGGTGCCATGGGGTGCTGTGGGGTGTCTGTGCGGTGCCATGGGGTGCCGTGGGGTCRGGCACACCCGGTGCAYGGGGCCGGGGTCACCGAGCAGTGCCACCCCCAGGAGTTCAAGCGGGAGCTGTACCAGTGCAAGGTGGACGTGGAGAGCCTGCGGCACCAGGGGGGCTCGGGGCAGGGGGAGCCCCCGGCCGCACTCAGCGACTTCCGCCAGCGCTGGGACCACCTGGAGGAGGAGATCGTCAGCCGACAGGTGGGGAGGGGGYGCGGGGGGCACAGGGCAGGGCTGGCAGGGCAGTAGGGGGCCGTGGGTGTGCTGGGGGGGGAGGCATGTCCTGGGGGGCTGGGTCAGCGGGGGGAGGTTGCACAGAGCTGGGTGGGCACTGGCTGAGTGCTGGGTGGGTGCACAGAGCTGTGTGGGCACTGGGTGGGCACAGGGTGGGTGCTGGGTACTCTTCGAGTGCACAGGGCAGTGTGGAAACTGGTTGGGTGCTGGGTGGGAGATGGATGGGTGCACAGGGCTGGGTGGGAAGTGGGTGGGCACAGGGTGGGTGCTGGGTGCTTTGTGAGTGCACAGGGCCATGGGGGCACTGGCTGGGCACTGGGTGGGTGCCCAGGGCTGTGTGGGTGCTGGGTATTCTTTGAGTGCACAGGACTGGGTGGGAACTGGGTGGGCACTGGGTGGGTGCAGAGGGATGGGTGGGCACAGGGTGAGCACTGTTTGGGCACTGGCTGAGCATTGGCTGGGTACTGGGTGGGCACTGGGTGGGCACTGGGCGCTCTGAGCACACAATCCCGGTGCTGCCCTTGCTTCCCCCGACGTGGCGGCTCCCCCCCGGCAGCACCAGCTGGAGGCGGCGCTGCTGGGGCTGGGCCAGTTCCAGCACCAGCTGGAGGAGCTGCTGCAGTGGCTGAGCCGCACCGGGGAGCAGCTGCGCGGCCCCGCGCCCCTGCGGCCCGACCTGCAGAGCTGCGAGATCGAGCTGGCCAAGCACAAGGTGAGGCTGCCCGGGGGGCCGGCCACAGGCACAGGCACACTGCCGGGGTGGGTGTCCTGGCCGTGGTGACACTCCAGGGTGGGTGTCCTGGCCATGGTGACACCCCCAGGGTGGGTGTCCTGGGTGTGGTGGCACCCCGGGGTGGGTGTCCTGGTTGTGGTGGCACCCCAGGTCCTGGCCACAGGGACATGTGAGTGTCCTTGGGGCTGGATTCAGAGAGGGACAGGGTCCTGTGTGGGCGCTGCTTGTGGGGGTGACGTGTCCCTGATCCCCAGCAGTGCCACTGACCCCCACACAACCCCACTGATCCCGTGTCCAGGCGTTCCCATGGTGTCTCTGACCCCCTGGATGTCCATGTGGTGCCATCCCTGTGGCCCGGCCACCTCCGTGGCACCAGTGACCCCCACACCCTGTACACCGGGGCACTGCTGACCCTGTGCCCTGCCCACCCTAACCCCTGTGCCCTGTGTGCCCTGTCCACCCTGACCCCCACACCCTGACCCCTGTGCCCTGTGTGCCCTGTCCACCCTGACCTTCACACCCGGGGCACTGCTGACCCCTGTGCCCTGCCCACCCTGTCCCCACGCCCTGTCCCCCCGGGCAGCGGGTGCAGCAGGGCTGGGCAGGCAGCAGCCGGGGCCGCGTCCCCTCCCGCGGTGACAGCACGGGAGGAATGAGCTGTCTCAGTGCCACAGCCCCGTGCCCGGGCACGCTCCTGACGCAGGCGAGGCTGCGAGGGCCGGGCTGTCCCCGGGCCAGGGGAGGCCGTGCAAGGGGCGTCTGTCCCCTSTCTGTCCCCTCTGCCCTGTCCCGGCCACCCCGCTGCCACCCATCGGCAAATCGTGTGCCTCGGCCCTGCTGAGATCAAGAGTCCTGACACCCATGGGTGCTTTCCTTGCCCAGTGTGGCACCCTCAGTCCTCAGTGCAGTGGTGCTGTGGGCAGCAGGGGTGTCTCGGTGTGCGGGGCTTTGTGTGGCCACAGGAAGGTGGGGTGCCCTCACCCCAATCCCAGTGTGGGCATCAGGGGTGTCTCTTGTGAGGGGCTTTGTGTGGCCCACAGGAATGTGGGGTCCCCCTGCCCCAATCCCAGGGTGGGCAGCAGAGCTCTCTCGGGGTGCGGGGCTTTGTGTGGTGCAGAGGAATGTGGGGTGCCCCCACCCCAATCCCAGGGTGGGCAGCAGAGCTCTCTCGCAGTTCAGGGCTTTGTGCGGCCCACAGGAAGGTGGGGTGCCCCAGCCTCGATCCCAGGGTGGGCAGCAGAGCTCTCTCGCGGTTCGGGGCTTTCCGTGGCCCACAGGAACGCGGGGTCCCCCCGTCCCGGTCCCGCTGTGACCCCGCCGCTCCGTGCCCAGGTGCTGCGCACCGATGTGATGTCCCACGCCCGCACGGTGCAGTCGGTGACCGAGGCTGGCCAGGGGCTGCTGCTCTCCAGCCTGGGCGAGAGCGTGGAGGGGCTGCAGCGCAGCCTGCAGGAGCTGGGGCAGCGCTGGGAGCTGGTGCGCAGCGAGACCGAGAGCCGGCAGCTGGAGCTGGAGAACAACCTGGGCCAGGTACGGCCTCACCTCGCGGCGCTGCCCAGGTACGGCCGCGGTGCCGGCGCTGAGCCCCGCCTCGCCCCCAGGTGCAGGACATCACGCTGGAGATCACGGAGCTGCTGCAGTGGCTGGAGCAGGTGGAGCTGCAGCTCTTCTGCTCCAAGCCCGCCTGGGGCCACCCCGATGCCACCAAAGAGAAGCTCAATGCGCACCTGGTGAGAACCTGGACCCTGCTGCGGGACCGGCCCCTGCGGTCTGTTGTTCTCTGGGGGGGATGTGTGGCCCAGCTCCGCCCTTCTCCACACCGCTGGGCCAGGATCCTTCTCTGCTGCCTCCTCTCCCCAACCGGGCAGAGCCTGGTACCCCTCCCTCAGCTGCTCCAGATCTGTAAGGCAGCAGGAGCCACTCTTGTCCTTGTCCTTTGCCCTGAACCTGTCCCCATCCACATCCCTGTCTTTATCCCCTCTCCCTCTTCACTGTGGCTGTCTCCCTTGTCCTCATCCTCTCTCCCCATCCCTGTCCCCTGTCTACTTTATCTGTCCCCCTCCTCATCCCCATCCCTGTTCCCCTTCTCATCCCTGTTCCCATCCATGTACCTGTCACCCTGCCTGCCCCAACCCCGTCCTCATCGCCATTCCCATCCCCATCCATGTACCTGTCACCTTCCCTGTCCCCATTCCCATCCCTGTCCCTGTTCCCATCCGTGTACCTGTCACCCTCCCTGTCCCATCCCCATCCCCATCCCTGTCCCCGTTCCAATCCCTGTCCCCTTCCTCACCCGACCCCTGTCCCGACGCCGGTCCCGCGGGCTCTGTCGCGACAGGAGCTGTGCCGGGAGCTGGAGGCGCGGGCGGTGCCGTACCGCGGGCTGCGGGAGCGGCTGCAGCGGCTGCTGGACTCGTGCCGCGCCGGGCGGCCCTGCAGCACCGAGCACAGCCTGCGCCTGCTCGAGCAGAAGTGGGAGAGCGTCCAGGCCGAGGCCCAGGAGAGGAAGGTGAGCGGGCTGTGGGGCTGCGATCCCCGGGGGGCTCTCCCTGACCGCCCCGGTGCCCATCAGTGCCCGTCCCCGCCCGCAGGAGCGCCTGGCCGAGGGGCTGACGGTCAGCACCGAGTTCCACGGCTCCGCGCAGGAGCTGCTGCGCTGGGTGGCCCACGCYGAGGAGCTGCTGGGGTCCCCCGCGCCCCCCAGCTTCGTGCTGGACACCGTCACCGCCCAGATCCAGGAGCACAAGGCAAGAGCGGGCGGGGCCGGCGCGGTGCCCTCAGGGCGGGCTCATGGGGCTGGGCTCTGCCCGAGGGGTCCGGCGGGGCACCYGCAGGGATCTCCCCCGGGCTGGAGGTGGCGTGTCTGTCCCCGCAGCAATGGAGGGAGTGTGCCCTGTGTCCCCTCCCAGCAGGTCCTAGGTGCTCCATGTTCTGTCCTGACATGGGCTGTGCCTAATGCTCCATGTCCCATCCTGGTGTTTCATGTCCCATCCTGCTGCTCCATGTCCCCTCCTAGCACGGGCTGTGCCTAATGCTCCATGTCCCATCCCTGGTGATCCGTGTCCCATCCTGGTGCTCTGTGTCCCATCCTGGTGCTCCATGTCCCGTCCTGGCACAGGCAATGCCCAATGTTCCATGTCCCATCCCTGGTGATCCATGTCCCATCCTGGTGCTGTGCCTGGTGTTCCATTACCCGTCCTGCTGCTCCATGTCCTCTCCTGTCACAAGATGTGCGTGGTGCTCCATGTCCCATCTTGGTGCTCCATGTCCCATCCTGGCATGGGCCATGCCCGCTCTTCCATGTCCCCTCCTGGTGCTCCATGTCCCATCCTGGCACAGGCAATGCCCAATGCTCCATGTCCCRTCCTGGAATGGGCTGTGCCTGGTGCTCCATGTCTCCTCCTGATGCTCCATGTCCCGTCCTCGTGCTCCATGTCCCATCCTGGCCAGGCTGTGCCTGGTGCTCCATGTCCCGTCCTGGTGCTCCATGTGCCATCCTGCTCCTCTGGAATGAGCTGTGCCTGCTGCTCCGTGTCCCCTCCTGACACAGGCTGGGCCTGGTGCTCCATGTCCCGTCCTGGCACAGGCAATGCCCAATGCTCCATGTCCCATCCTGGTGCTCCATGTGCCATCCTGCTGCTCCGTGTCCCCTTTTGGCACGGGCTGTGCCCGGTGCTCCGTGTCCCCTTTTGGCATGGGCCATGCTGGGGACTCCCCACCTGCCCCAAGCCCCCCCTGCTCCCAGCTGCCCCCTCCCCGCAGGCCCTGGTGAAGGAGGCCAACGCGCACGGGGAGAAGCTGGGCAGCCTGGAGGCCGTGGCCGCACGCCTGAAGGATTTCAGCCGGAAGCAGGACGGGGCCGTGATCCAGAACCTGGTGCTGGCGGCCCGGGAGCGGCTGGGCAAGGTCCTGCAGCGGGCGGCCGAGCGGGGGGCGGCGCTGGAGGAGGCCCGCAAACGCAGCAAGCAGGTACCGGGACACA
>CADDXX010000758.1:50680-65644 GCA_902810485.1 Alauda arvensis
GTGCGGGTCCCAGGGCCCCGGGGAAGCCGCMGAGAGGCTCCGCTGGCCCCCGCCCTGCCTGAGGACGAGCAGGGCAGCGCCCGGGCGGAGGGAAGCGCCGGCCGAGCCCTCCGCGGTGCCGCCGAACACTCATCCCTGTTCGCAGAGGGATTAAGGCTCCTCAGCACCTCCCGACAGCGGCTCTGCCAACGCCTGGGCAGCTGTCAGGAACTCGTGCCAGCTCCTGGGACACRGCTGCCTCTCCGCAGGGGCAGCCATGGGCACGCTGGCAGCCCCTGCCCCTCTCACTGGTCCCACTGGGGCTGCCCCTGTTCCCACATCGCCCCACGAGTGCAGGGCATGGTGCCAGCCACTGCCTCTCTGGGTTCTGCAGCTCTGGCTGCTCCAGGGGACCCTGCCCGGGCTCCTCTGCCCTTCTGGAGCAGCAGCCCGGCACTGCCCGAGCAGCAGGCACAGGGAGCCCGCCCTGCCCAGGGGTTTGGCGGTGCCATTCCAATGGGAATGCCCCTGCCAGGCCCCTGCACCCACAGCAGGCAGCCAGGGCTCTGTGCTGCTCCCCGGGCTCGGGCAGCCCGTGCCTGGATACCGGCACCTCTCCAGACAACACACTCCCACACACCACAAACATCTTGCCCAAGCGCCGCATCCTCGCCCTGCAGGGTGAGAGCAGAGAAACTGAGGCATGACCCGACCCCCCCCTGCCCCAGGGACCCCCAAAGGGCCTCTCTGCCCTGTGTGGTACCCGCTGCTCTCGCAGCGCCCACCAGGAGCCTGTGGCACTGGGGAGAGGCCTCAGGGYGCTCAGGGGGGAGCAGGAGCAGGTTTTGGGGCTGGCGGCAGGGTCTGGAGAGAGGGTGTGGAGAACCCTGGGAGGGGGACAATGGAGAGAGGGCGTGGGGCCGGTGACGGAGGCAGGGCAGGGGTGTTTGGGTGACTCAAGCGGCAACGGCATGGTTTGGGCATGTTTTGGGCAATTCAGGCTCCACGCACATCCAGGGGCGTGGGCACGGCTGGGGGGAGCAGGGAAGGGTCCCCCCTCTCCAGCCCAGCTGCTGCGGTGCCAGGGTTGGGCCGAACTGGGCTCCTGCCAGCCCTGCACCCGCAGCCCCGGGCCTGGCCTCTGCGACGAGGGCACTGCTGGCAGCTGGGAGGGTTTGGGGGCTGATGGAGAGGAGGATGAGGAGCTGCTGGGGACGAAGGCAGCGCTGAGGGGAGGAAGGTGGGCACGTCCCACCGGGMCAGGGCCGCCTCCCGCACCAGGACCCCGCAAGGAGGGACCCGGAGGGAGCCGTGGGGAGGGCTGGCCCCGCTGCGAGTTTCTGCGAGGGTGTGTCCTYCTCCCAGGGGCGGGGAAGGGCCGGCTTTTAAACGCGCTCCGGGGCCGGGCAGGAAGCAGCGGCACCTGGAGCTGCGGGCACCTGCCGGGGGAGCCCGTGGTGTCACCGCCGTGCGCAGGTAGGAGCGCCGGGGCCGAGGGGACCCTGCCCGGGCACCGCGGGCCGTGCCGGGGGCTGCAGGGCACTCACAGAGGCGCCCTCGCCATCCCCGGCATGGCAGGAATGCGGCAGCGCTGCCGGTGCCGGGGTGGGACCGCGGGMGYGGRGCAGCGGCGGCACCGGGCTGTGGCACTGCCAGCGGTTCTGGGGCACTGCCAGCGGTTCTGGGGCACTGCAGCCACCCTGAGCACTGCCAGGGGTTCTGGGGTACTGCAGCCACCCTGAGCACTGCCAGCCACCCATCCTGGGCACTGCCAGCGGTCCTCGGGCACTGCCAGCGGTTCTGGGGCACTGCCAGCGATCCTGGGCACTGCCAGCAGTCCTGGGCACTGCAGCCACCCTGGGGCAATACCAGTCACCCTGGGGCACTGCAGCCATCCTGGGGCACTTCCAGCCACCCTGGGGCATTACCAGCCACCCTGGGGCAATAGCAGCCGTCTCGGGGCACTTCCAGCCAGTCTGGGGMACTGCCAGCGGTCCTGGGGCACTGCAGYCMCCCTGGGGCACTGCCAGCAATCCTGGGCATTGCCAGCCACCCTGAGGCACTGCCGGCCGTCCTGTGCATTGCCGGCACCCTGGGCACTGCCAGCCACCCTGTCCTGAAGCACTGCAGCCACCGTGGGGCACTGCCAGCGGTCCTGGGGCACAGTGGGAGGACTGAACCCTGACCCCGGCACGTCCGAGGAACAGGACCGGAGGTGGCTGCAGGGGCCAGACATCCCGGGAAAAGCCCAGGTGATGCCTCCAGTGGCACGGGCGGACTCGGCGGGCGCCGGGGAAGGGGCGGGCAGAGGCACAGGGCAGGCGGAGGACTGGCAGCACCCTCCCACCGTGCCCGGGGAGGTGGGTGGGGTTGTCCCCGTGGTCAGGGGGCGATTTCATCCTCCAGCAGCCCCCTGCGGRCAGCGGGCAGGACCCCGCAGGACCCCGCGGCACTGCCAGGGAAGGGGCGCTGAGCTGCCCCCAGCCCGCTCAGAGCAGGGACCCCCAAAGCGCCCCCCTGTTCCCGTCACCCTCCGGCAGTGCCCCAGAAAACCTCCCCCGAAAAGCGCCGGCCTCAGCCTGTCCCACCCGCAGAGACACCTCCCTGCAGCCTCCCCCGAGCTCCCAACCTCAGCCTCAACCTGTCCCACCTGCAGAGACACCTCCCTGCAGCCTCCCCCGAGCTCCCGGCCCCGGCCTCTCCCGGCCCTCCGCAGTCCCTGCCCCAGCCGAGAACTCCTCCGCCACCCTCCCCCGACACCGCGTCCCGCACTSTGCCAGTAAAACCTGTCCCTTGTCCCGGTCCCTCCCCGGGGCCCCCGGCAGCCTCTCCCCTCTCCTCGGCCGCTGCCGGTCCCCGGCTGCTCCCTGCGGCTGCAGCCGTGCGGATTGTCCCGGGGCTGGCATTGGGTGCCCGGGGGCTCCCGAGGGTGGCACTGGGTGCCCGGGGGCTTCTGTGAGTGGCACTGGGTGCCCGAGGGTGGCACTGGGTTCCCGGGGGTGACACTGGGTGTCCGGGGGCTCCCGAGGGTGGCACAGGGTGTCTGGGGGGGACACTGGGTGCTCGGGAGCTCCCGTGGGTGACACGGGGTGCCCGTGAGTAGCACTGGGTGCCCGTGGGTAGCAATGGGTGTCCGTGGGTGTCACTGGGTTCTCAGGGGCCCGATCTCACCCTGGTGCCAGCGCGTTCCCTGACGCAGCCGGCAGCGAAAGCCGCGGAGCAGCGGCTGCGGCTGCCAAGGGAGCGCTGCCCGCGTCGGGGAGAGCCCGTGGCCCCGGGGAGGGTGGCAGGTGCCAACACCTCTGCCAGGAATCTCCCTGCCTCCCTCGGCACAGTCGGTTACTCAAAGTTTCCGATGGGGCTGACGCCTGCTGACGATCTCGGCTCTGGGACACGCAGGGACCCGCCTGGGGCTGTCCCGGTACCGGAACCGCACCGGGGCTGCTCTGAGCTCTGGGACCCGCCTGGGGCTGTCCCGGTACCGGAACCACGCCGGGGCTGCTCTGAGCTCTGGGACCCGCCTGGGGCTCTCCACACACCGGAGCCACGCCAGCTGCCAGCGCCGCTGTGCCCGCGTCACGGCGGGGCTGAGCCCGGCTGCTTCCGAAGGGCAGCGCAGCCGGTGCCGTCCAGCTCCCTGCCGGGAAAGGGCTGCGGGGCCCGCAGGGGCTCTCCGGCCCCAGGAGCGGCTGTCCCTGCCCCAGGAGCGGCTGTCCCTGCCCCAGGAGCGGCTGTCCCTGCCCCAGCAGGAGCTGTCCCTGTCCCAGGAGCTCTCCCTGCCTCAGGATCATCTCTCCCTGCCCCAGCAGCAGCTGTCCCTGCCCCAGCAGCGGCTGTCCCTGTCCCAGGAGCTGTCCCTGTCCCAGGAGCTGTCCCTGCCCCAGCAGCAGCTGTCCCTGTCCCAGGAGCTGTCCCTGTCCCAGCAGCTGTCCGGCCCCAGCAGCGGGGCGGGCCGGGCTGGTGGGAGGCGCTGCCGGCCCCGCAGGTGTTTTGCATGCGGATGGCTCAGGGATGCATTTGTGGGTGTGGGGAGGCGCTGTGAGCCCGTGGGACAGAGCAGACAGCCCTGCGAGGCAGGTGAGCTCCTCGCTGCCGCCCCCAGCCCAGGACAGAGCCGCTGTCCCGGCTCTCGGCCGGCAGCCGGACCCCTCCCCGTGGGACCCCCGAGCCCCCCTCCCCTCTCCCGGTCCTTGCCGGAGGCAGGCGCAGCCCCGGGGCCTCCCGCCCGTCCCCACCCGTTGGCGCCGGGGCCGGGCGCGATCCCGATCGCGCAAACACAAACAGCATTGCCTGGGCAGGTCCGAGCAGRGCTGACATCAGCGGGTGGAGGGAGCCGGCTCCTGCCGGGACCTTTCCGCGGGGCGGGCAGCGAGCCCGGAGCACAGCACAGGAAGGAGAAGGTTCTGGCGTGGCCCGGGGACACGGAATGAGCTGCGGGGACACACGGGGACCGAGCCCCCTTGGAAAGGCTGCTCCCGGAGCGGGCAGGGCCCGGGCACAGCAGCCGCCRGCACCGTCAGGGCGCTTTTCGCTCCCGGCGCTTGTTTTCACGGGTGGAGCCGGGTCTGGGAGCTGCGGGCAATGGGACGGAGCTGCTCCACGCTGTCCCCAGTCTGTGTGACCCCTGCGGGAGGGACAGCGCGGGCCCGGTGGCCCTGGGGCTCTGTGTGTGAGCAGAGGCAGCCCTGCCCTTGCAGCCCCAGGTGAGCAGCACCGTGAGCCCCGGCTCGGCTGCAGGAGCTCGGGCAGGGGCGTCTCCTTGGTCCCCCACAGCCCATGGCCTCAGTCCAGCCCTGACAGACCCCGCTGGGYGCCGGGGCTGGGGGCTCTGCCCTCGGGGATGGCGTTCAGGAGGGAATAATCCCTGGGAGCTGCCCCCTCGCTCCTCAAACCTGCMGCAGGAMGTCCTCCCTCCCTCCCTCCYTCCCGCAGGGCGCTGGCACTGAGGCTGCAGAGGCTGCGGGCAGGGAAGCTCCCGTGCCGCCCAGTGCCCCGGGGGCAGCCGCTGCCCGCAGCTCCCCGGGCCGGGCACGGCCACGAGCAGCCTCCAAACTCCCGGTGCCGCGGCCCTGGCAGGTCCCAGCCATCGGGAGCCGGTCATGAAAGGTGTCGGGGATGCCTCTGGCCGAACTGAGGTGCAAACGAGACCCTGTGCTGAAGTGAACAGCGTGGGTTTTATCTGACGTGCGAGAGAGAGGGAGGAAGAAACAGAAAATAGGTGCGGAGACAGAAAGAGGGTGGCAGAGACAGAATGAAGAAAATGTCACCGTCCGTGGACCCCAGCGATGATGATCCCCTCTCCAGCTGGTGTTCCTGGTGGTGAAGATCCCCCAGGAAAGCAGGGAATCAGATGGGTTAATCCAGGCTCAGGCCAGGTGGGAAATCCCCGCTGGGTGGGAGGTGTTTGCCGGTGTCTCTTACAGCAGACTCACGCAGGGTTTGTCTCGGGGGTCTGTGCTGGATGAAGGCACCCCCTCAGCTGTGAATGTCCCGTGGCCGGGGCCTTCCCGGGGCTGGGGCTTCCCCAGCCAGTCTGCGGAAGGCAGGAGGGGTTCCCTGCCCCTGAGCAGAGCTTAAACACACCCAAACCTCGCCTGGGGGAGAGATCTGYGCAAACCTGCTYCCAGCAAAGGGGTCTGGGGGCTGCGGCCCCACSCTGCCCCGGAGCAGGCCAGAGATGATTCTCGGCACGGCTGCTGGGTTTGGCTCGCATTCTTTTCCTTGCTTACTCGTTTATTTCTCCCCCGGAAAAGGGGTTTGCCTTTATCTAATCTCAGCAGTTCARCTTTCAGTCCAAARTTCCAGCCAGGAATTCTTTAGGGAGGGGTGGGCTTTGAAGAGCAGAATTTTACATCAGTGTTTGAGGCATGAACCGTTTCAGTCTCTGACATCCCAGGCTCGAGGGCAGCTTTGGATTGGGCACAATCTCATCCTGAGGCAGCCCTGGGGGCTCTTTGCTCACTGGGATGGAGCCTCTGCCCTCCCCGTGTGAGAAGCGGGGACAGCAGAAGGACGGGGGGTTCGTGCAGCAGCCGTGGGGGAGCACAGGGAGCTGCCTGCCAGCAACCCTGGAATCACAGAGCCGTGGAAYTGTGGAGAGGGAGCTCACAGCCCATCCAGTCCCACCCTGTGACACGAGCAGGGACACCTCCCACTGTCCCAGGCTGCTCTAAGCCCCAATGTCCAACCTGGCCTAGAAAACTTCCAGGGATCCAGGGGCAGCCCCAGCTGCTCTGGGCACCTGTGCCAGGGCCTGCCCACCCTCACAGGGACAGATTTCTTCCCAAAATCCCATCTAACCCTGCCCTCTGGCACTGGGAAGCCATTCCCTGTGTCCTGTCCCTCCAGGCTTTGTCCCCAGCCCCTCTCCAGCTCTCCTGGAGCCCCTTTAGGTCCTGCAAAGGGCTCTGAGCTCTCCCTGGATCCTTCTCCTCTCCAGGGGAGCATTCCCAGCTCTCCCAGCCTGGCTCCAGAGGGGCTCCAGCCCCTGGAGCATCCCCAGGGCCTCCTCTGGGCTCCCTCCAGCAGCTCCAGGTGCTGCTGTTGTTGTTCCCCAGGGTTGGGGGCAGCTCTGCAGGTGTGGTCTCACCTGAGCAGGGCAGAGGGGCAGAGTCCCCCTCCCTGGTGCCCACACTGCGGGATCCCAGGGCGGTTTGGGATCCCAGTGCACGTGTCCAGGGCATGTGGAGCTCCTCCTCCACTGACTCCCTGAGCCTGGCCAGATCCCTCAGGATGCCACCTCAGGTTTGGACACGCTCAGCCTGCAGCTGTCACTTCCTCCTGCCTGAGGATATTTGCATTTCTGATTTCCCTGCATTTACCACGCAGGCCATGAGGAAGCTGATTTCTCACCAAAAGCTTTCCCCTCTCTCTCTCTCTCTCTCTCTCTCCAGAGCCCTGAGAGCTGTGGAAATCCTGCAGCAGGAGGATGGAGAGCAAGCCAGCAGTGAATGGCAGCGCTGTTCTCAGCCCTCCAGGGGAAGGCATGTCGGGGACAAACCACTTGTGCCAGGACACCATGCCCTGCAARCAGCAAAAAGCAGCTGGAGGGGACGTGGTGGCTCTGGCTGCTCCCARGGAACCCTCGGAGACGGCTGGCAGCATCGCAGGCGTCTACGTGGGGACTTCAAAGAGGATAATGAGCTTCTACGAGGCCACCAGAGAGCATCTGCTGAGCCTGGACTTGGCCCTCTGCCTCCTGGAGGCCCAGGCAGCCACGGGCTCCATCTGTGACCCGGTCAGGAGTCGCCGTGTGCCCGTGGCAGAAGCCGTGAGGACGGGGCTGGTGGGGCTGGAGCTGAAGGAGAGGCTGCTCTCGGCAGACAGAGCTGCCTCTGGCTTCGTGGACCCCTACTCCGAGGAGAAAATCTCCCTGTACCAGGCGATCCAGAAGGAGCTGGTGGGGAGGGAGCAGGGCCTYCGCCTGCTCCAGGCCCAGGTGGCGACCGGAGGCGTCATCGACCCGGCCACGGGCGCCCGGCTCCCGGTGCGTGTGGCCCGTGAGAGGGGGTTTCTGGATGAAGAGATGAGCCAGCTCGTCTGTGACCCCAGCAACGAGGACAGCAAAGTGTTCCTCGAGCCCAGCACCATGGAGAAGGTGACTTACTCACAGCTGAGGGAGAGGTGCGTGGTGGATCCAGCCTCGGGCTTCCTCCTGCTGCCGCTGCAGATCACGTTCCCAGGGCTGGGAGGGAGGGTGAGCAGCAGGGACCTGATGGACTCSGGCATCATCAGCCCTGATGTGTTCCGAGGCCTCGAGGAAGGAGGAGTCTCTGCCCAGGAGGTGGCAGAGAATGACATTGTTCAGCACTTCCTGCGGGGGACCAGGAGCGTGGCCGGCGTGCTCCTGCCTTCTGGGGAGCAGAAAAGCCTTTACCAGGCCCTGAGGGAGCATCTCCTTGTGCCTGGTGCTGCTCTCGTGCTCCTGCAAGTCCAGGCCTCCACCGGCAGCCTGACTGACCCCCTGAAGAACAAAAGCTACTCCGTGGATGAGGCTGTCAGGGTGGGTCTGGTGGGCCCAGAACTTTATGAGAAACTGTCCTCAGCCGAGAAAAGCCTCACTGGATACAGGGACCCCTCCAGTGGGGAGATGCTCTCCCTGTTCCAAGCCATCAGGAAGGGCTTYGTGCCCAGGGATCACGGCCTTTGCCTGCTGGAGGCCCAGCTGGCCACGGGGGGTGTCATAGCTCCGGGCAGGCACCTCCGTGTCCCCATGGAGACGGCCTGCGAGTGGGGCTGCCTGGACGAGCCCACCAGGCAGCTCCTCTCCAGCCCTCCCGACCACCTGAAGGGCTTCTTYGACCCCAGCTCCAAGGAGAAGCTGAGCTACGCCGAGCTGCTCCAGCGCTGTGTCACTGACCCCAGCACGGGGCTGCTGCTGCTGCCGCTCCCTGCTGGTGGGGACAGTGGCCAAGGGCCCCAGGGGACACTCGGCTTCCTCGACCACAGGGCCCAGACAGCTCTGGAAAACACGCAGGTACCCATTGCTGCAGGGAAATTCAAGGGCAGGTCGGTGTCTCTCTGGAAACTGCTCTTCTCTGACTACATSGAGGCTGAGCAAAGAGCTGGGTTTGCTCAGCGGTTCCTGGCAGGAATGCTCTCCCTGCAAGGACTGGGAGAGGCCCTCAGAGCCACCGTGGAGGAAAAGGCTGCCACTGCTAACGTCACCTTCAAGGGCCTGAGGGACCAGGTGACGGCYGACCAGCTCCTGAGCTCGGAAATCATCAACAAAGACTTGTTCAAGAAGCTCAAGGAGGGAGAAACGTCGGCCAAAGAAGTCGTCAGCATGGACACRGTCAGGAAGTACCTGCAGGGCACGGGGAGCATTGGGGGGCTGCTGCTCCCCGACTCCCAGGAGAAGATCAGCATCTACCAAGCAAAGCGGAAGGGGCTCCTGAGGCCAGGAACATCTCTGATTCTCCTGGAGGCTCAGGCTGCCACTGGGTTTATCATCGACCCCGCTGCTAACAAGAGGTACTCCGTGGACGAGGCTTTGCGGGCAAACGTCATCGGCCCAGATGTCTACGACAAGCTGCTGGCTGCAGAGAAATCCGTCACTGGCTACAGAGATCCTTACTCRGGGGGCAARATCTCCCTGTTCCAGGCCATGCAGAAGGAGCTGATYGTCAGGGACCACGGCATCCGCCTGCTGGAGGCGCAGATTGCCACAGGTGGCATCATCGACCCCGTGCACAGCCACCGCATCCCCGTGGAGGTGGCCTACAAGCGCGGCTACTTCGACAAGAAGATGAATTTAATCCTGTCTGACCCCAGYGAYGACACCAAGGGCTTCTTYGACCCCAACACACACGAGAACCTGACCTACCTGCAGCTGAAGGAGAAGTGCATCACCGAGCCCTCCACCGGGCTCTGCCTGCTGCCTCTGAACAGCAGGAAGCGGCAGTTCGTGGATGAGGCCACCAGGCAGGTGTTCAGGGGCTCCTGGCTGCCCGTCCGGTTTGGGCGCCTGCGKGGGGAGAAGGTCTCCGTGTGGGACCTGCTGAACTCCGAGTACTTCAGCGAGGGCCGGCGCCGGGAGATTTTCAACCACTTCCAGCTGAGGAAGCTCAGCCTGGAGCAAATYCGGCTCATGCTGGAGGAGGAGATGAAGAAATGGGCCCCCATCAAGTTCCCAGCCATGAGAGGCAACGTCAGCGCCTATCACCTGATGGAAACAGGTGTCATCGACAGGGCCCTGTTTGAGCAGGTGCTGGAGGGATCSGTCAGCCCAGAACAAGTCCTGCGCATGGACTCTGTCAGGAAGTACCTCTACGGCTCGGGCAGCATCGGGGGCATCGTGCTCCAGCCGTCCAACCAGAGGATGAGCATCTATGAGGCCATGAAGCAGAACATCGTGGTGCCTGGAGTGGCCCTGCCCCTGCTGGAGGCCCAGGCTGCCACRGGCTTCATTATCGACCCCGTGAACAACCAGAAGCTCCGCGTGGACGAGGCCGTCAAGGAGGGAGTCATCGGGCCGGACGTCCACGAGAAGCTGCAGCACGCGGAGGGAGCCGTGACGGGCTACAGAGACCCTTTCACGGGCAAGAAGATCCCCCTGTTCCAGGCCATGAAGAAGGGCCTGATCGCGGATAAGCAGGCCATGCAGCTCATGGAGGTGCAGATGGCCACGGGAGGCATCATCGACCCGGCGTGCGGCCACCACATCCCCCTCGAGTCGGCCCAGCAGCGGGGCTGCCTGGATGAGGACACCAGCAAGGCCCTTTCCAAGCCCAGTGAYGACCAGAGGGTCTTCTGCCTGCCGGACAGCAAAGAGAGCGTGACCTACGCTGAGCTCATCCGGCACTGCCAGAAGGACGACGTCTCCGGCTTCCACCTGCTGCCTCTGGCACAGACAGCTGCTCCTGCCTACACCGATGAGCAAATCCAGAGGATTTTCAAGGAAACCATGGTGAAGGAGAAAGGAGTGTCCCTCTGGGAGCTGATGCACTCGGGGTATTTCACCGAGGAGCAGAGGAGCGACTTCAGGGAGAGGTTCCGGTCAGAGGAGCTGTCACTGGAGCAGCTGGTCGCTCTTGTGCTCAGGCTGGTGGGGGAGATGGAGATGAAAGCCAGGACCCAGATCTCCCTGGAAGGCCTCAGGGGCAGCGTCCCCGTGGTCTGGCTGCTGGACACAGGCATCATTTCTCAGAAGACGTTTGAAGAGCTGGCTCAGGGTGTGAGAACTCCCRAAGAGGTGGCTGAAATGGACAGTGTGAAGAGGTACTTGAAGGGCACAGGCAGCATCGCTGGGGTCTTCATAGAGGCATCCAAACAGAAGATGAGCTTCTACGAKGCCATGAAAAACAACCTCCTCCTCCCTGGGGTTGCTCTGAGGCTGCTGGAGGCTCARGCAGCCACAGGATCCCTGACTGACCCCGCAACAAACCGGATGCTCAGCGTGAGGGACGCCGTGAGAGCGGCTGTTGTGGGGGAAGAGCTCACTGAGAAACTGCTTCTGGCTGAGAGGGCTGTGACAGGATACACAGACCCCTACACCGGGAGCTCCATCTCCCTRTGCCAGGCGCTCAGGAAGGAGCTCATCCCCCTGGCAGAGGCYGTGCCCTTGCTGGAGGCCCAGCTGGCCTCGGGAGGGGTCATTGATCCCATYCACCACCTCCACCTGCCGCTGCAGGCTGCCTGCAGGTACGGCTTCTACGACGAGGACCTGAACCGAGCCCTCTCTCAGCTGGACRACAGCACCAGGATCTTTTTTGACCCAAACACCAAGGAGAACGTGACCTACCAGCAGCTGAAGGAGCGGTGCATTCGTGAGGCCGAATCAGGCCTGTGGCTCCTCCCTCTGTCAGAAAACGCCACGTTCTGTGTGGATGAACAGACCATGAAGGTGCTGAAGTCTGTGACTGTTTGTGTCAATGTGGGGAGGTTCAAAGGACAGACTGTGTCTGTCTGGGACCTCCTCAACTCCGAATACTTCTCAGACAGCAAGAGRAGAGAGCTGGTGCARAAGTACAAGGAGGAGAAGGCTGAARTGCTGCAGGAAATCACAACCATGATCACCACAATCATCCAGGAGACTGAGGCACAAGGCAAGAAGTTTGCATTCCAGGGCCTGCGGAAAAGAGTGTCCGCCAGTGAYCTCTTCCAGTCCCAGCTGATAGACAAAAAAACCCTCGATGAGCTCAACCAGGGCAAGAAAACWGTCCAAGAAGTGACCGAAATGGAGTCTGTCCGCAGGTACCTGGAGGGCAGCAATTTCATAGCAGGGGTGCTCATCCAGCCGAGCAAGGAGAAGATGAGCATCTACCAGGCCATGTGGAAGGGCATCCTGAGGCCAGGGACCGCCCTGGTGCTGCTGGAGGCACAGGCAGCCACTGGCTACATCATCGACCCGGAGAAAAACAAGAAGTATTCGGTGGAGGAGGCGTTGGAGGTGGGACTGATCGGAGGGGAGGTTTTCGAGAAGCTGCTCTGTGCCGAGAGGGCCGTGACGGGCTACACCGACCCCTACACCAAAGCCCCGATGTCCCTGTTTGAGGCCATGAAGCAGGGGCTGATTGTGAAGAGCCACGGCATCCGCCTGCTGGAGGCSCAGATCGCCACGGGCGGCATCATCGACCCCGTGCACAGCCACCGCCTGCCCGTGGAGGTGGCCTACAAGCGCGGCTACTTCGATGAGGAGATGAACCAGATCCTGTCTGACCCCAGCGATGACACCAAGGGCTTCTTCGACCCCAACACCCATGAGAACCTGACCTACATGCAGCTGCTGGAGAGATGTGTCCAAGACCCAGAGACTGGGCTGTACATGCTGCAGGTTGTAAAGGAGGGRGGGAAGTACTTCTACATTGACGAGTCCACGAAACAGGCCTTGCGCTCAAAGCMCCTCCAGGTGAAAGTTGGGAAGTTTAAGGGCCAGACAGTTTCTGTCTGGGAAGTCCTCTGCTCTCACTACATCTCAGAGCAGAAAAGGAAGGAGCTGGTGATGCARTACAAGAGCAAAACCCTAAAGCTGGAAGAACTGATAGCCCTCATCTTAAAAGTCATCGAGGACACAGAGMGAAGAGGAGAAGCCCTGAGGGTGAAAGGACTGCGGGGCGAGGTGTCRGTRTCRGAATTGTTCAACTCCGAGATAATYGACAAGAAAACTCTGGACCAGCTGCAGGATGGGAGTCTCACACTCACCAGCCTCACAAAGAGGGACACCATCCAAAGGTACCTGGACGGCACTGGGTGCATCGCCGGGGTTCTCCTCCCGCTGAGGAAGGAGGTGATGAACATCTACCAGGCGCTGAAGAAAGGGCTTCTCACAGAGCAGTGTGCYCTGGGGCTGCTGGAGGCACAGGCAGCCACCGGCTTCCTCCTTGACCCCCGGAACAACCAGAAGCTCTCTGTGGACGAGGCCATCTCGTCCGGGCTGGTGGGCAGCGAGCTGCGYGAGCAGCTGCTGTCAGCAGAGAAAGCCGTGACGGGGTACACAGATCCCCAAACAGGAGGWAAAATCTCTCTCTTCCAGGCTGTAAAACAGAAGGTAATAGTCAGGGACCAYGGCATCCGCCTGCTGGAGGCCCAGATCGCCACTGGTGGCATCATCGACCCCGTGCACAGCCACCGCCTGCCCGTGGAGGTGGCCTACAAGCGGGGACACCTGGAYGAGGACACGTTCCTGCTGCTCTCGGATCCAGATCATGGCAGCAAGGGCTTCATAGATCCAAACACCCATGAGAAGATCAGCTACAGCCAGCTCCTGCAGAGGTGCGCCAAAGACAGGGAGAGCGGCTTGTACCTGCTGCAGGTGCTGGAAAAGGAAGGGGACTATTTCTACATTGATGAGCAAACCAAAAATGCCCTGCTGTGTACAAAGGTSCAGGTGCCTGTGGGAAAGTACAAGGGCCAGGTGTTATCGCTGTGGGAGCTCCTCTGCTCCGAGTACGTCACAGAGGAGAAAAGAAAAGAGCTGGTAAAAAAGTACAAAGCGGAATCCCAGCACATTGTGCAGGGAATCATTGAGACAATACTGAAGATCATCAGGGAAAAGGAAGAGGACAGAAGTGATGTCTGGTTCCAGGGACTCCGACAGCAAATTACGGCTTCAGAACTGCTCAGTGCAAAAATAATTACGGAGGAAACAATAGAAAAACTCCAAGAGGGAAAAAAGACAGCAGAAGAAATAGCACAATCAGAAAGTGTGAGGAGGTACCTTGAGGGAACTGGGAGCATCGCCGGCGTGCTGGTGCCCTCCAAGACWGAGCCAGGAAAGAYGGAGAAGATGAGCATCTACCAGGCCATGTGGAAGGGCATCCTGAGGCAGGGCACGGCGCTGGTGCTGCTGGAGGCACAGGCRGCCACKGGYTTCMTKGTKGACCCCRTCAAGAACCARAAGCTGTCTGTGGACGAGGCCGTGGCCTCGGGGCTGGTGGGCASCGAGCTGMARRASAARCTSCTSWSKGCHGAGMGRGCYGTGACRGGMTACACYSACCCCTACACRGGMSARAAGATSTCCCTGTTCCAGGCCATGMAGMAGGAKCTSATYGTCAGGGAGCACGGCATCCGCCTGCTGGAGGCACAGATCGCCACGGGCGGCATCATCGACCCCGTGCACAGCCACCGCCTGCCCGTGGARGTGGCCTACAAGCGCGGCTACTTYGACCAGGAGATGAGCCAGGTSCTGTCYGACCCCRGCGACGACACCAAGGGCTTCTTCGACCCCAACACVCAYGAGAACCTGAGCTACCTGCAGCTGCTGCRCCGCTGCGTGCCCGAYCCCGAGACGGGGCTGCTGATGCTGCAGCTGATGGACAAGGGCTCCGTGCTCTACCAGCTGAGCGAGGATGCGCGCAGAGCCCTGCAGGCCGCCCGCACCACGCTGCCTCTGGGGCTCTTCCAGGGCCAGAGCGTCACCCTCTGGGAGCTGCTCTTCTCCCGCTACGTCCCTGAGCCCCGGCGCCAGCAGCTGCTGCGCCAGTACAAGGCGGGCACGGTCAGCATTGCAGAGATGAGCGAGATCCTCACAGCCATGGTCAGCAGGGCTGAGGCCCAGGGCCACAGCGCCAACGGGGACAACAAACCCACAGAAAGGGAGGGACTGGCGGGGCCCATTGAGAATGGCAGTGCCTCAAAGCCCCAGAAGGAAGGAGAACAGAGGCGCGAGCTGGAGGTAGTGCAGGAGCTGGAGCAGGAGCTGGATCACTCGCTGGAGCGCTCGCTCAAGTCCCACACCGTGGAGGTGGCGGCTGGCGGTTTCCATGGAAGGAAGGTGTCCCTGTGGGAGCTGCTGTTCTCCAAGTTCGTGTCACAGGCCAAGCGTGAGGAGCTGCTGGGGCAGCTGCGGGCCGGGAGCCTGGCGCTGGCCGTGCTGGCCACACTGCTGAGGCAGCTGGTGGAGGAGGCGGCGCAGCGCGGCAGCAGCGTGAAATTCACGGGGCTGAGGAGGCAGGTGAGCGCCTCGGACCTGCTGGACTCGGGCATCATCGACACGGGCACGCTGGCCGAGCTGGTGCAGGGCGCCAGGACGGTGCAGGAGGTGAC
>CADDXX010000758.1:156315-173443 GCA_902810485.1 Alauda arvensis
ACCTGGGCTCAGAATTCCCATTGATCCTGTGAACACCTGGGCTCAGAATTCCCATTGCTCCTGTGAATACCTGGGCTCAGAATTCCCACTGGTCCTGTGAACACCTGGGCTCAGAATTCCCATTGATCCTGTGGACACACCTGGCCAGGGATGTGGTGTGGGGAACCCCTCTGGACACACCCTCACAGGTGATAGGACAAGAGGAATGGCCTCAGGCTGTGCCAAGGGAGGCTCAGGTTGGACACCAAGAGGAATTCAGGAATTCCTTTGAGGAAAAGGTGCCCAGGGAGTGCCCATCCCTGCAGGTGTCCCAGGAATACCTGGAAGTGGCACTGGGGGCTCTGGGCTGGGGACAAGGTGGGGACAGCTCACCCAGATCCAGATGTGTGGCTGCTTTTGGGATCCAACCGCAGCTCAGGTGATGCCCTGGTGCCAGGAGCAGTGGGAGTCACCCAGATCCAGGTGTGTGGCTGGATTTGGGATCCAACTGCAGCTCAGGTAAAGCCCTGGTGCCAGGAGCAGTGGGAATCACTCAGATCCAGGTGTGTGGCTGGATTTGGGATCCAACCGCAGCTCAGGTGGTGCGCTGGTGCCAGGAGCAGTGGGAATCACCCATGTCCAGGTGTGTGGCTGGATTTGGGATCCAACCGCAGCTCAGGTGATGCCCTGGTGCCAGGAGCAGTGGGAGTCACCCAGATCCAGGTGTGTGGCTGGATTTGGGATGTCACACCCAGCTCAGGTGAAGCCCTGGTGCCAGGAGCAGTGGGAATCACTCAGATCCAGGTGTGTGGCTGCTTTTGGGATCCAACCGCAGCTCAGGTGATGCCCTGGTGCCAGGAGCAGTGGGAATCACTCAGATCCAGGTGTGTGGCTGGATTTGGGATCCAATCCCAGCTCAGGTGATGCCTTGGTGCCAGGAGCAGTGGGATTCACACAGATCCAGGTGTGTGGCTGTAATTGGGATGTCACACCCAGCTCAGGTGATTCTGGGGTCCCTTTTCCCAGCCCTGAGCACCTGATGGAATTCCAGGGAGAGCCCATTCCACATTCCCTCCTTCCTTCCATTCCCAGGGGATTTAGGGAATGAAAACACCCTGAACARTCTCTCATACCTGGGTGTGGGATCACCTGCTGGAGCTGATCCAGGTGTGGGTCCCTTGCTGAGGGATCTGGGACCTTGGGTGGCACCATCCRTGCTCTGACCCTGCTCCCAGTTCCGTGTGCCCCTCATTCCTTGGGCTGGCACCTCCCCACATCCCTGGGCTGTTTCCCTTTGCTCCCTGCTGACTCCTGGCAGGCTCTGGGCTCTCTGCACCCCTGGGCGTGGGCACAGTGCCCTGGGCACCTCTGCAGTGCCATGTGGGAGGGTAAAACCTCCGTGAGGGCACTTTGGAGCCTCCCCTGTCACTGTCAGCCCTCACATCCCTGCTGTGCCAGCCCTGACCTCCTCCTGCACTCCTGAAGCCCAGCTGGGTTGGGATTCCTGCCCTGCAGGAAGGTGTGGTGTCCCCACAGCCGTGTCCCTTGAGCTGTGCAGTTTGGCAAAAATTGTGGTTTGTGAGCTGCAAGGGTCAGTCACGGAACCATGATGGAGTTCTGGARTCCATCATTATGGAATCRTGGAGTCCAAGGCTGCTTTGGAACGGGATCAGTCTGAAATCTCATGCAGTTCCACCCCTGGCAGTGTCCAGGGCCAGGCTGGACAGAGCTGGGAGCAGCCTGGGCCAGGGGAGGGGGTCCCTGCCCGTGGGTGAGCTGTGAAACCCCTTCCCACCAAAGCACTCCCTGGTTCTGCAGCTGTGGGAGCCCTTTGCTSAGCAGGTGCTGCAGTTTTGGGAGGCTTTGGCTCCTGCCAGTCCCTGGGAACACGTTGGGGAAGGAGTGGGGAAGCTCTGGATGTGCCCCATGGCCAGGATTGTGCAGGAACTGCTGCTCCCAGCTGGGAAGGAGCATCCATCCCATGGCTGTGGGAAGGACTGGCTAAAGCCACTGAGGAGCACTAAAGGTCACCACAAGGGCCTCCAGAGCTCCARGGGAATCCCCAAGGGATGGAAAATAGTGACAAACTACCCTAAAAATGTGATTGTGCCCAGCAGAAAGGGCTTTCCCTGGGCACTCACCTGTTGGGGGAGAATTTCCTTCTGGAAGGGGTGGTAAGGCYGTTGGGAGGGGCTGTACCACACCTGGTGTACAGGATTTGCTTTTGGAAAGGGTTGGAAGGGGCTGTACCACACCTGCTCTGGAGGAATTGCTTTTGGGAAGGGTTGGAAGGGGCTGTACCACACCTGGTGTAGAGGAATTGCTTTTGGGAAGGGTTGGAAGGGGCTGTTCCACACCTGCTCTGGAGGAATTGCTTTTGGGAAGGGTTGGAAGGGGCTGTWCCACACCTGCTCTGGAGGAATTGCTTTTGGGAAGGGTTGGAAGGGGCTGTACCACACCTGGTGTAGAGGAATTGCTTTTGGGAAGGGTTGGAAGGGGCTGTATCACACCTGCTCTGGAGGAATTGCTTTTGGGAAGGGCTGGAAGGGGCTGTACCACACCTGCTCTGGAGGAATTGCTTTTGGGAAGGGTTGGAAGGGGCTGCACCCCACCGGGTGTAGAGGAATTGCTTCTGGAAAGGCTTGGAAGGAGCTGCTGCTGGAGGTTTGAAGTCCCATCCTTGGAGGTGTCCAAGGAAGCTCTGATGGCACTCAGTGCTCTGATGTGGTGCTRGGCACCAGTGCCAGGGTGGGCCCCACGCTCCTGGCCCCTTGTGCAGCCCCCAGGRTGCTGGGATTCTGTGCTGCTCAGCCCTGGGGGGCTCTCAGGGGCTGCAGTGTGGSAGGAGTGCCCTGAATTCCTGTTCACCCTCTCGGGGAGGTGGAGCAGGGATGGAGYCACGTGTGCTTCATCCTTCCTTTCTGCACTTCTGTCTCCTTGAACCTCCCTGGGATCTGCTGCTGCTGCTTCCCAGAYAAACGGGGTTCTTTTTGTGTGTTCATTCTTCAGGGGAGTTCTCAGCCCTGTGAAGAAGTACCAGGAAAGTTTCTGAACTCTTGGAGTTCAAACCCCCTGAAAGGGCCCAGCCATGCTCAGACACTGGAATTGCAGCAGGAATCCAGTTCTCATTTCTTTCTTTCCAAAGCTCCTGTTCTGCTTCCTCTACCAGTTTCTCTCCCACTTTCCTCRCTTCCTCCTGGTTGTTGTGGGATGTGGGAATGAGGTTTCAGGGGAGGAGCCTGAGCACAGAGCCCCAGGGAGCTGAGCTGTTCCTGGCAGCAGTCTGGGCTCTCTGAGGGTTGGGGTGCTGCTTTCCAGGGATCCCAGAGTGGCAGGGTGATGATGTCCCTTGGATGAGGGATACCTGGTCAGGAATTGCTGTTGGGGCCAGCAGAGATCACCCCTGGGGCTGTGCCTTCCTCCCAGAGGGGCTGGGAGAGCCTTTCAGCCTCAGCTCTGCTCTCTCTGTTGGAGCTGGGGTGCTCCAGAGCAGTKTTTGCTCTGTTTCTGAGCCCAGATGTGTAAATTATGTTAAACTCAGCCCTGCAATCACAACAGAGTGGCCTCCTGACATTTTTATTTGGAATAGTTACAGCCCTACGCTCTGTTCTTCCCTTCCCACATCTCAGAGCTTCTACATTGGAGGGATTGAGGTTTTAAAGCTGGAGGAGATGGGAGCAGCAGTGGGGAAAGGGTTTGTGGGCTTGGAAATAGACTGGGGACAGCTCTGGGCCTGAGGGTCCCATGGCAGAGAGGGGAGGACAGGGACAGCTGGTGACAAACGGCTTCAGCCACGTGGGGAAGGACAAGGARGGCTTTTAAAATGAATTCATTGGGTGTTCCACAATCACAATGAACCTTGGAGATGAGGGAGCCTCCTTTTCTAAGCAGATGAGCATTTCTGGCTTGTGGAGATGGCATTTGGGGACACGGCCACTGCTGGCCTGGGCAGTGCTGGGGACACTTGAACCCRTGGGCTGGGAGGGCTTTTCCAATCCCAACAATTTCAGGATTATCTCTGTGCTGGTGTTGTTTTCAGCTGTGCAGTTGTGGCTTTGTGCACTGGAGTTGGGCAGTTTGCAGCCACCTCTGTCCCTGTGTCAGCTCCCTGTTGGTGCCCTGCTGTCCCCTCGTGTCCCTGGTGTCCCTGTCCAGCCTTGGGCTCCTGAAGGGAGCAGGGACACAGCTCTGGATCCTGCCCAGACACTGCAGGGCAGGAGTTTGTGCTGTTTTCTGTTCACTGCTCCTGGAGAATGCTCACAGCCCCTCAGGGAACCAGAGCTGCACAGAACCAGGAGTCTGTTCCTGCTGTACAATAAGAGTCATGATTGGGGATATATCCTGGAATTCTGGAGTGCTTGGGGTGGGGAGGGAAGCTGGGGCTGCCCCTGGATCCCTGGCAGTGCTCAGGGCCAGGCTGGATGGGGTTTGGAGCACCCTGGCACAGAGGGAGGTGTCCCTGGGACAGGGGGAGGTGACCCTGGGACAGAGGGAGGTGTCCCTGCCATGGAGTGGGATGAGATTTAAAGCCCCTCCAGCCTAAACCATTTTGGGATTCTGTGGCAATCCAGGAGAGGCTTTGCTGTTGGTAAAGGAAAAGCTTCAGGTCGTGGTTCCTGCTCTGCACAGAGGGTTTTCCATCCTGCTTTTACTCAGAGACTTTCTCAGGGAAGTGTCCAGGGCCACAGGCTGGGCTTTGTGGGTGGTGGGTTTGGGGTGGTGGATGGGAAATGTGGAGTTGGGAGAAGGAASCAGCTCTGGTTTGATGGATGGTGCTGCCAGAACCCACAGGAGCACCAAGGGCAGGGCCATTCCTTCTGCTGGGGCTGAGCTGGGAGTCCCAATTCCCTGTGGGAACACCAGGCTGGAATCAGGGTGTGAGCAGTGGGATCCATGGTGTGAGCAGTGGGATCACCAGGCTGGATTCAGGGTGTGAGCAGTGGGATCCATGGTGTGAGCAGTGGGAACACCAGGCTGGAATCAGGGTGTGAGCAGTGGGATCCATGGTGTGAGCAGTGGGATCACCAGGCTGGAATCAGGGTGTGAGCAGTGGGATCCATGGTGTGAGCAGTGGGAACACCAGGCTGGAATCAGGGTGTGAGCAGTGGGATCCATGGTGTGAGCAGTGGGATCACCAGGCTGGATTCAGGGTGTGAGCAGTGGGATCACTGTGCTGGAGTCAATCATAGTTCCAGAGAGCTGGAGTGGGATTTTAGACAAGGGCCTGGAGTGCCAGGACACAGGGAATGGCTTCCCACTGCCAGAGGGCAGGGTTAGATGGGATTTTGGGATGAAATCCTGCCCTGTGAGGGTGTGAGGCCCTGGCACAGGTGCCCAGAGCAGCTGGGGCTGCCCCTGGATCCCTGGCAGTGCCCAAGGCCAGGTTGGACAGGGCCTGGAGCAGCCTGGCACAGTGGGAGGTGTCCCTGGGACAGTGGGAGGTGTCCCTGGCATGGCAGGGGTGGAACCAGGTGAGCTTTCAGGTCCCTCCAAAGCATTCCATGATTCTGGGATTTGGGAAAGTTTCAGAGAAGGTTTAAAATGAGAACTTGGCAAAGCTGGGTGAGCAGGGCCAGGAGGGAGGACAGTGATGGGAACATCAGGCAGTGCATCTGTGGAGGAGATGGAGATGATGTGAGCAAGGACTGGGGATTATCTGATTGTCTGTTCACAGAAATCCTGGGTGGAGAACTCTGCAAGTGTCCAGCACATCCCTTGGTCTGTWCAATTGCTGGGATGGCTCTTCCTGCAGGGAATGGCAGGAGGATGGACTGGGAAKGGTTTTTAGTCRCATTCTGAATTGAAGCACTTCAGTTTTGTGGGAAGGAAGGGCCAGCTCACTCCTGTGAGAAAGCTTTCCCTSAGCATTYCCTGTTTCCTCAGGGCACGGAGTCCATCAAGATGGAAAAYGGGCAGAGCACAGCAGCAAAGCTGGGGCTGCCCCCTCTCACCCCAGAGCAGCAGGAAGCTCTCCAGAAAGTGAGTAAAACTGTRGGAATTGGCTTTTTGGGGGGTTGGGTGTGTTTTTAATGAGCCTCTGCCACTGCTGGGGCCAGAGGGGACTGGCCACTGGATCTGTGGGGTCGTGGCCATGCTGGAATCTGGGCAGGAATTGCTTGGTTTGGTTCAGAGTTCATGGACACTGCTGGGAGCATGATGGGGAATTGCTGYTGGGTGAGAGTGGGTTTGGTTTAACAAGTAAAGCAGTTCAGAAAAATGGCATCCTGAGGCAGATGGGAATTCTGAGCTGGGCTGTGGGTGTCACTGAGGAGCAGCTGCTGCTCCATGGGGTCTGCACACCCCAGAACACCCCTGTCCTCACAGGGACACAGAGCTCTGTGCCTGTGCTGTCACAGCTGTCCCTGTGTGTGGGGCTTGGCTCCTGGCCCCCTCTGGAGCCCAGGGATGGAAACCCCCTGTCCAATTCTAGGTGTCCAAAGCACAGCTCAGATTCAGATCCTGCCAGAGCCAGGGGTGAATTCTGGATCATTCAGGGATGAGAGCCAGGGGTGAACTCTGGATCATTCAGGGATCAGAGCCAGGGGTGAACTCTGGATCATTCAGGGATCAGAGCCAGGGGTGAACTCTGGATCATTCAGGGATCACAGGTGAATTCTGGGGCATTCAGGGAACAGAACCAGAGGTGAACTGGGATGTTCAGGGAGCAGAGCCAGGGAACAGAACCCTGTAGCATTTAGGGAGCAGATCCAGGGAAGTGCTGGTGTGTTCTGGGAGTAGAGCCAGGGGTGAACGGGGATGTTCAGGGAGCAGAGCCAGCTGTGAATTCTGGAGCATTCAGGGAGCAGAGCCAGGGAGGTTCTGGGATGTTCAGGGAGTAGAGCCCAGGAAGAGCTGGTGTGTTTTGGGAACAGAGCCAGGGAGGTGCTGCTGTGTTCTGGGAACAGAACCAGGAGTGAACTGGGATGTTCAGGGAGAAGAACCAGGGATGAACTGGGATGTTCTGGGAGCAGACCCAGAGCAGTCTGGGTGTGCTGAGAACAGAGCCAGGGAGGTTCTGGTGTGTCCTGGGAGCAGAACCAGCAAAGTGCTGGGATGTTCTGGGAGCAGACCCAGGGATGAACTGGGATGTTCAGGGAGCAGATCCAGGGAGGTGCTGGTGTGTTCTGGGAACAGAACCAGGGATGAACTGGGGTATTCTGGGAGCAGACCCAGAGCAGTCTGGGCGTGCTGGGAGGGCAGAGCCCTGCCCAGGGGAGGCCATGGGCAGGTGTTGGCCCTGCCCTGCTGCAGCAGCTCTCTGTGCAGAGGCTCTCTGAGAGGACAGCACTGGAGGAGGCCGTGCCCTGCCCTGCAGGTAAGGGGTGGGTGGCTGTGAGGGTGGAGGGGGCACGCTGAGCTCYTGCTGCATGCTGCTTCCCTGCCCTGTGTGCCAGGGCCTCCAGGGGCTGGCCACAGCTCAGGGATGGTCCCAGAAGGTTCTGGAAGCTGTGGTGCATCATTTCCTGCCCCCACAGCTGATACATGGCTAGAGTGGAGTGAGCCACATGAAGCTGTATCGAGTCTGAGGGTGTCCTGCACCTCACAGAAATTACTTTAAAATAATTTGCCAGATGGCTCCTTGAGTGTGTTTTGTAAAGCAAAAGGTTTAATATTAATAAACTGATAAAATAATAAACATTAAAAGAACAAAATAGAAGCTGAGCACAGGTACCTGCAAGCATTGCACCTTGCTGTGACAGCTCAGGAAGCACTCAGCATTAAATATATAAATAAATRTAGAATKATTTAGGTGGGGTTTTTGGCARTAAAGAACAGAGAATGGCTGCATTTCTGAGGGCCAGGTAAACAGACCTGTCTGTGTTTCTGTCCTGGCYTTGAGCCAATGGCTRCCAGGACAGCAAAGAAACTTCYTGGGCTTTTTCCTTTTAACTTTTCTGGTAAAACTGCAACCTCCTTCCTTACCTGGGGAACAACCTGGTGGGTTCCAAGCTGCACTCCTACCCAGAGCCCCTGTTGTCCTTGCAGGCCAAGAAGTACGCCATGGAGCAGAGCATCAAGAGCGTGCTGGTGAAGCAAACCATCGCCCACCAGCAGCAGCAGCTCACCAACCTGCAGGTGAGAGCCCCCTCGGGCCTGGGCCTCGTGCTGCCCCCGCCACGGTGGAGTCCTCAGGGCCCTCGGAACCAGAGCACAGCCCTGAGCCTGCAGCTCGCCCTGGCTCCCCTCTCAAATTGCCCGCAGATCTGTGCTGTTCCCAGAGGAAGTGGTTAAAAGCTCCCTGTCCTGTTGGGACAGCCCTTCTCCAGAGCCAAGGAGCCAGAGACTTTGCTGTGGGTTTTGCTTCTGAGCCACGTCTGAGGTGTGGAGGGCAGAAGGGAGCCTGGGAACAGTGTCCTGTCACCATCTCCTCTGCCTGAGAGAGGCTCCCCGTGCCCCAGTGCTGCCCCATCCCCTCCCCTGCACCCAGGTGCTCCCCATTTCCGTCCTGCTGGCTGTTCCTGCTCCTACTGGAATGCCCATACTGGGAGAGCCCTTAACTGGGGTTTGAGCTCCCCTCCTTCAGAGCTTTCTGGAACGTGTCTGATGCCTTTGCTCCCCGTCAGGAGGCCCAGCAGGAGGGCTTTGCCTGAGGAAGCCCTGTGGATGTGCTCTCCCTGCCCAGCTGCTGTGTGGGGCTGTGCCTGGTTCTGAGGCTCYGCTCTAGTTCAGGGGCTCCTTTTAAAATGCTGGGGGTGAACCGAGGACAGCGATTGCAGAGGTTCCCATTGCCTTGAGCCCCCAGCCTGGGATCCCAGCGAGGCAGCAGCACCACCCACCCTGGCCTGGTGGGACCGGACTGGGCAGGTCCCGGACGCTCCTGGGACCAGAGCGAGGAGAGGCCGCTCTGCTTGAGTTTGTACAAACAGCCGTAGTATGCTCAGCTCCAACAGACTGAACTCTGTCTTTACTGTCTTTCAGATGGCAGCAGTGACAATGGGCTTTGGAGATCCTCTCTCACCTTTACAATCGGTCAATAGACATATTCACTTCTTCTGGGGCACTTGTCTTAGTCAGGGCCTAGCGTGGGGACGTTCCTAGTGGTGCCAGTGCTCTTGGCCGCAGCCCTCCCACATCCCCACGTGTGCTGGACACGCCCAGGAGCAGAGCAGAGGTGTCCCTGCCCCCAGAAGACCCCAGGCTGGGCAGTCTGCGGGGACACCGCCACTCTCGGGGGCCAAAAGACAGCTTTAGCTTTCCAGCAGTTGTGAACACACCCGTGCAATGGTGGGAGCTGCATTTCTAGGGATGCTCCAGTTCTGAGGTACCCACCTCAAACTAACGGCCAAGGTAACTCACCGAGGGGAGATTTTGCTGTGGAACAACTGCCAGCACCCAGAGCTGGGGAGGGCCTGGGGGGCCAGAGCTGGCAGGATGTGCTGCAGCCCAGGCTCAGGCTCTCTCTGCACTGTGCATGCTCCAGGGCAGGCTGGAAGGGACAGAAGCACAGGACTGAGCAGAGGATTGCTGGGACCCTTTGTGCCCGCTCTAATCAGAGGCCACAAAGAGCTGGGTGACTTGGATCCATCCTCTCTTCCTTTTTTTTCCTAGATGTGCTGGACAAAGTGTCCTGTGACTCCTCTCTGCGCCCAAAGGTTCATTTGTAAATCTGCACCTCTGTAAATTCCTCTCCATCCTGCTGGGGTGTGAGATGTGTGCCCGGTGTGAGGCACAGCTGGAGGTTTGCACTCCAAGGAGGAGGGCACTGAAGTGAAACCCCTCCTTTGGCTGTGTCAGGGGGAGCCAGGAGGGGTGTGCTGGGGCAGGGGTGACTTTGGGATGGAGCTGAGCAGCCTCTGGTGTGGATTTAGCTGAGGTGGTGTCAGAGCCCTCGGGCCCAGCAGCTGGGCCTGAATTACTTTGGGCTCATTGTCCCCAGCTGGGCACAGCTGAGTTGGTGGCACAGGAAGGTTTTGATGGCTCACAAACCCCAGTGGGCTGTGGGCCCTTTTCCTCAGCCACTCCTCCCTCAGGAGGTGGGCACAGCCCAGCAGCAGGAGCCTCAGAGCAGCCAGGACGTGCCACTCTTGGCTTCATCCCAGAGCCCATTTGGAATGCACCGAGTGCTCACAGCCCCCATCCAGCCCTTTTCCTGTGGCCAGGCTTCCCCAGCTCCTCTGTGGGGGCAGCACAGCCTGAACTCCCTGAGCTCAGGGCTGAGTTCCAGCTTCCCCTGGCTCAGTGCTCCCTGCAGGTGTCCCAGTCCCCTCAGCATCCCCTGGTGTCACTGTGCCACCACTGCTGTTCCTGCTGAGGGCTGTGCTTTGAGTACAGGAGCCCCCCAGGATGGGCTTCTGGCCTGTCCTTAAAACAACCTCCCAAATCCCTGCACAGCTCCAGGAGGAGCTGCTGCTGCCTTTTCCATGCTCCAGGAGGAGACAGAGGCACAGGGGACAGTGAGATCAGCCTGGGGCTGCTGCTGCCTTTTCCACGTTCTAGGAGGGTGCACAGGGATCAGTGGGATCAGCCTGGGGCTGCTSCCTGCCTGAGGCCTCTTTGCCRTTTCCAGGAGGCAGAGGCACAGGGATCAGTGGGATCAGCTGCTGAGGGCAGTGAGGTGTCCAGGCCCTGAGCTGTGCTGAGCTCAGAGTACATTCCCCACCTGGATGCTCCTGTGGGTGACCCACAGAGTCAGCACAGCCCATCCCAGCTCTGCCTTCTGCAGGTCCCAAATCCCAGGGTCATTCAGGCTGGAAAAGACCTCCAGGGTCACTCCAGCCTGTGCCTGATGCCCTCATTGTCACCAGCCCAGAGCACTGAGTGCCACATCCCAGGGCACCTCCAGGGATGGGGACCCCACACCTCCCTGGGCCACCCTTTCCAGGAAGGGATTCTGCTCTCTAAAAATCCTGAGTCCTCCTGACTGCCCCAGCTGTCCTTTAGAGTGCTGTGGCAGGGCAAGGTGGGGATTTCCTCCTGCAGAGACACCTCCCTGGGMCACCCAGGGTGACACTGGTRGTGGCTCTGAGCCCCTGCAGGGAGACACCGAGGGGCTTTCTTGCCCCAAAGCTGGCACTGTGCACCTGGGAGGTGCCACTGCCCTGCAGGTGTCTGTGCCATAGTCCTGGTCACAGCCTGCAGAGTAAAGAGAGCCAGGGCCTAGCTGTGCTGGGAAATCCTTCAGCCAGGCAAGGGCCACGCTGGGTGTCACCTCACGGGCAGGAATTGGGGTTGGATGGCACCTCAGGGGCAGCAGTTGGGGTTTGATGTCACCCCAGGAGCAGAAATTTGGGTTTGATGTCACCTCAGGGGCAGCAGTCGGGGTTTGATGTCACCCCAGGAGCAACACTTGGGGTTTAGTGGCACATCAGGGGCAGGAATTGGGGTTCAGTGTCACCTCAGGAGCAGGATTTGGGGTTTAATGTCACCCCAGGAGCAGAAATTGGGGTTTGATGGCACCTCAGGGACAGTGTGGGTGAGAGCTGTCCCTGTGTGCAGTGTCCTGTGTGCAATGGCAGGAGTTGAACCCTCCCACGTTGTTTCTCCTGTGGCCAGGGGCAGTGAGGGAGCAGGAGTMCCTCGGGTTCAGGCTCTGTCAGTGCTGCTGTGCCTGTCACAGATGGGCTCTCCCTCCTTTAGGGCTGCAGCATCCCCAGGCAGGGCTCCTTTGCTCATGGGGCACCCTAAAAAATCATCTGAAGGCCCTGAGTGCTTTTCCTCTGCCCCAGCGATCCCCAGGCATGGCAGGGCACCCCAAAAATCACCTCCTGAAGGYCCTGAGTGCTTTYCCTCTGCTCTGAGGGTCCCCAGGCATGGTAGAGCTCCTCTTACAGGCATTAGAGCACCCCTAAAATCAGCCTGGAGAAGGTCCTGCTCTCATCCCCTCTGCCCTGGGGGTGCTGGGGAGGGAAGAGGGTGCTCAGAGCTCCCTGCTGCGGTGCTGGGCAGGGCCAGAGGCATCACCTGCTGCTGCTGCTGCTGCTCGTGCTCTGCCTCCTCCTGCCCCGGCTGTGTCCCAGCTGCCCCAGGGCCAGCCCCTCACCTGCAGGCAGTGACACATCCCCAGGGCCACGTCCCTCTGCAGCCCTGCAGCTGCTCTGGGGGTGACAGGCCCCGAGGACACGCTGTGCTCTGCTTTTGGGACCCCTCCAGTGAGGAAGGGCTGGCTTGCAGTGGGAAGCAGGCAGGTTTAGGACAGGGCAGCAGCAGCCCAGAGCGCGGCCCCCCCTGTGCCGGGGCTGCCCCAGCGCCCCCAGGCAGGGCTGGGTCCCACTGGGCCAGGGCAGCGCCCGGCTCTGCTGCTGGGCTGTGGATCCGGGGCTGCCCGGGGCGGGGGGAGGCTCTGGGGAGCAGCGGGAGGGTCCCGGAGCCCTGGGGCTGGGGGTGGGACAGAGCTGTGTGCGGCGGGGTGGGGGTGGGGAGCGGGAGGGCTGAGCCCAGAGCCGAGCCCAGAGCTGGGCTTTGCTGCCTGCAGGGGGGAGCTGCCCCAGAGCCCTGGGGCTGGGGGTGGGACAGAGCTGTGTGCAGGGGGAGCGGGGAGGCCGAGCCCAAAGCTGGGCTCTGCTGCCTGCAGGGGGGAGCTGCCCCAGAGCCAAGGGATTCCCTGCTCCTGCAGGGGCCGCTGGAGCTGACATCAGCCTGGGGCACAGCTGGGATGAGCCGGGCTTTGGCCGGGACTGAGCTGGGCTTTGTCTGGGACCGAGCTGGGCTTTATCCAGGGTGAGCTGGACTTTGGCCGGGACTGGGCCGGGCTTTATCCTGGATGAGCCAGACTATCTAGGATGAGCCAGGCTTTATCCAGTACTGAGCCAGTCTTTAGCCAGGCTTTACCCAGTACTGAGCCAGGCTCTATCTCAGCTGAGCCAGCCCATGCTCTCCAGCCGTGTGCAGCGAGCAGGGCAGCCCTTGTGCCAGGGCAGCCCTTGTTCCCCATCCGTGCCAGGGCAGCCCTYGTGCCCCAGCCGTGCCAGGCTGCCTGCAGGCCTGGCTCCTGGGAAGGGAGGGGGCAGGAGGGGCAGGAGCAGGCCCCGGGGCTAGGCCCGGCCCAGGGCTCACCAGGCAGGCCTTGTCTCGCTACAGATGGCGGCTCAGAGGCAGCGGGCGCTGGCCATCATGTGCAGGGTCTACGTGGGCTCCATCTACTACGAGCTGGGCGAGGACACCATCCGCCAGGCCTTTGCCCCCTTCGGGCCCATCAAGAGCATCGACATGTCCTGGGACTCGGTCACCATGAAGCACAAGGTGSGCTGGGGCTGCYGGSCTGGGGGAGGTCCCTGCCTGTGGGACTGGGTGGGCTTTCATCCCATTGAAAGCCTTGTGGGGCTGCCAGGCTGGGGGAGGTTCTTGTCTGTGGGATTGGATGGGATTTGGTGCCACCCAAACCCTTGTGGGGCTGCCAGGCTGGGGGGAAATCCCCTGTCTGTGGGACTGGGTGGGGTTTAGGGTCCTGTCCCACCCAAACCCTTGTGGGGTTGCCTGGATCTGCCAAGGAGCAGGTGAAGTGTCCTGGGAAGGGGTGGAGTTCCTTGAGAGCTGGTGGTGATGCCCCAGTGCTGAGGCGTTTTGGGGTCTTGTGCAAGGACATTTCTTTCAGCCRTGTGTCCTAAACACGAAATAAGCAGCTCTGCAGAATTCTGGGYGAGATACTGGGCAGGAATTGCTCCCTGTGAGGGTGGGCAGGCCCTGGCACAGGTGCCCARTGCCCAAGGCCAGGTTGGATGGGGTTTGGAGCAGCCTGGGACAGTGGAAGGTGTGGAGCTGGATGGGCTCTGAGGTCCCTACAACCCAGCCCTTCCCATGATTCTGATTCCCAGCCCTCGAGGAACACCCTCCTCTCCTGAAGGCTTTCCAGATGCAGCCAGGACAGCAAAGGGCCTCTATCCCTGGGAAGATCAGGCTCCTCCCAGCCCTGGGGGTGGATGGAGGCAGCTCCCTGATCCCTTAGGGCAGGGCTCTGTGGTGGGAGCCAGGGGTGAAGTGCACAGAATCACTGAGGGCCACATCCAGGCATTCCTTGGGCAYCTSCAGGGATGGGCACTCCACACCTCCCTGAGCAYCTTTTCCATGAAGAAATTCCTCCTGTGTCCCACCTGAAGCTCTCCTGGAGGTGCTGCCAAGCCCTTGCTTAGGYWGGGKTTTGCTGTGGGACCTCAGGGTCAGAATCAGCTGCCCTTGGGGAACCTCTGCAGGGKTTTGTGCCACAAYAAAATATTTCTGTAARGAATCWGTGGTGGGAATCARTCCCACCTGRGGGCACCTGCTCCCTGGGAAGCCTTGGCTGCCCGAGGCTGGCACAGCTCACTGACAGCTGTCTGCTCCCTCCCCAGGGCTTTGCCTTTGTGGAATACGAGGTTCCTGAAGCTGCCCAGCTGGCCCTGGAGCAGATGAACTCTGTCATGCTGGGGGGAAGGAACATCAAGGTGAGTAACAGGCTCTGAACATCCCTGCTTCTCTTCTCCTGGGAATCACAGTGCCTGGAAATGCTCCCCACAGCCCTGGGCTGGGGGAAGGAGCCTAAAGGCTGTTCCTGATRGACCAAGAGTGAGCACAGAGAGGCTCTGGGGCCCCCCTCTCTGAGGAGAGGATGAGCTGGAGTCCCACCTGGGATAGATAGGCTGGGAGTCCCGCCTGGGACAGGCTCTGAGTCCCGCCTGAGATAGGCCAGGAATCCCACCTGAGATAGGCCAGAAATCCCGCCTGGGATAGGCCGGGAGTCCCGCCTGGGATAGATAGGCTGGGAGTCCCGCCTGGGACAGGCTCTGAGTCCCGCCTGGGACAGGCTCTGAGTCCCACCTGGGATAGGCCGGGAGTCCCGCCTGGGACAGGCCCCAGGGTCTCCACTCAGGTTTCCCCACCCACACTGGGGATTCTCCTGAAGACGAAGCAGAGGTGATCCTTTCTCTCTTACCTGGTGGATGTGACACACCTGAGTGTRTGCAGAGCCCCAGGGCTTTAGGAGCCCCTCAGGAAAGGGGCAGGAGCTCTGTGTTTCCCTTGCAGAGTCCTTCTCAGTCCCTGCAGGTTGTGTTTGCAGCTCAGGGGAGGTAAATGGGACAGGTACAGGAGGRAGCAGAGCCCAGCATCCCAGGTAGTGCAGGCTGATCCTGGACCTGTTCCCTCTGCCCTCTGAGGTGTGCACAGGCAGGGAGGGGCCAGCCCTGCTCCATGGAGCATCCATGTCACAGAATCATGGAACTGTTCACACTGGAAAATCCCTCCCAGCTCATCCAGTCCAGCCTGTGCCCCATCCCCCCCTTGTCACCCAGCCCAGAGCCCTGAGTGCCACCTCCAGGCATTGCTTTGACACCTCCAGGGGTGGGAACTCCAAACCTCCTCGGGGAGCCCCTGCCAGGGCCTGAGCACCCTTTCCATGGGGAAATTCCTGCTGCTGTCCAGCCTGAGCCTGCCCTGGCACAGCCTGAGGCCATTTCCTCTTGGTCTTTGGGAGCAGAGCCCCCCCCAGCTGTCCTCTCCTGGCAGGGAGCTGTGCAGAGCCACAAGATCCCACCCTGAGCCTCCTTTGCTCCAGGCTGAGCCCCTCCCCAGCTCCCCCAGCCCCTGCTGGTTCTCAGCCCCTCYCCAGCTCCATTCCCTGCCTGTCCCTGCAGGTGGGGAGGCCCAGCAACATCGGGCAGGCCCAGCCCATCATTGACCAGCTGGCAGAGGAGGCCCGGGCCTTCAACCGCATCTACGTGGCCTCGGTGCACCAGGACCTGTCTGACGATGACATCAAGAGCGTCTTCGAGGCCTTTGGCAAGATCAAATCCTGCACCCTGGCCAGGGACCCCACCACGGGCAAGCACAAGGGCTACGGCTTCATTGGTACGGCTGGGGCAGGGCTGGGCTGGGCTCTGGGGAGGGATTTCCTGCAGTGGAAGGATGGATGTGGGGCAGGGCTGGGCTGGGCTCTGGGGAGGGATTTCCTGCAGTGGGGAGTGAATGTGGGGCAGGGCTGGGCTGTCTCTGCTCTGGGGTTGTATTTCCCACCCTGATGAAGGGATTTGGGTGAGGCCCTGGCAAGGGGGGATTCTCAGAGCAGCTGTGGCTGCCCCTGGATCCCTGGCAGTGCCCAAGGCCAGGTGGGACAGGGCTTGGAGCAGCCTGGCACAGTGGCAGGTGTCCCTGCCATGGCAGGGAGTGGCACTGGGTGGTCCCCGAGGTCCCTTCCCACCCACAGCACCCCCCAAATGTGTGATTTGTGTCTCTCCCTGCAGAGTACGAGAAGGCCCAGTCCTCCCAGGACGCCGTGTCCTCCATGAACCTGTTTGACCTGGGGGGRCAGTACCTGCGGGTGGGCAAGGCTGTGACACCCCCAATGCCACTGCTGACCCCTGCCACACCTGGAGGGCTCCCACCTGCAGCTGCTGTGGCTGCTGCTGCTGCCACGGCCAAGATCACGGCTCAGGTGAGACAGGGGAGGGCTCAGGGGAGACAGGGAGGGCTCAGGGGAGGCTCAGGGGAGACAGGGGAGGGCTCAGGTGAGACACAGGGATGGCACAGGGACAGCAGAGGTGAGACACAGGGATGGCACAGGGCACTGCACAGGTGAGGCACAGGGGTGAAGCAGGGACAGCAAAGGTGAGGCACAGAGCAGTGCACAGGGTGCCCAGAGCAGCTGTGGCTGCCCCATCCCTGGAAGTGACCCAGTCCCTCGGGGTCCCTGCAGTGCCAGTCCCAGGACAGAGCTGGGTGTCCTGCAGGGAACAGTCCCAGCCAGGACTGAGCCCAGCTCTCTCTGTGTCCCTGCAGTGACAGGGACAGTCCCAGCCAGGGCTCAGCGCAGCTCTCTCTGTGTCCCTGCAGTGACAGGGACAGTCCCAGGCCAGGGCTCAGCCCAGCTCTCTCTGTGTCCCTGCAGTGACAGGGACAGTCCCAGGCCAGGGCTCAGCCCAGCTCTCTCTGTGTTCCTGCAGTGACAGGGACAGTCCCAGGCCAGGGCTAAGACCAGCTCTCTCTGTGTCCCTGCAGTGACAGGGACAGTCCCAGGGCTCAGCCCAGCTCTCTCTGTCCCACAGGAAGCCGTGGCAGGAGCAGCAGTGCTGGGCACTCTGCTCTCTCTGTCCCACAGGAAGCCGTGGCAGGAGCAGCAGTGCTGGGCACTCTGGCCACGCCCGGGCTCGTGTCCCCTGCCCTGACCCTGGCACAGCCCCTGGGGGCTCTGCCCCAGGCTGTGATGGCAGCACAGGCCCCTGGGGTCATCACAGGTGGGTCC
>CADDXX010000758.1:193756-204653 GCA_902810485.1 Alauda arvensis
TGGAATTTCTGGTGGTGTGGGACTCTGTTACTGTAGGTTGGTTTTGGACACCCTCTGCTCTCCCTCTAATCCCCTTCTCCTCCCTCTGTGTCGTTGCCCTCGGCCAGCCCTGGCTGTCAGAGTGCTCAGGGATGTGTGGAGGGAGCGCGTGTTCATGTGCCCCTTGTGTGAAAAACAAGGTTCACTTTCCTGTAAATATTATAAAAGTGTAGTGAACAGGCAGTAGGGGACAGAAATAAAGCCCAGGGGTCACACGGCCAGCCGGGGCACTCAGCGTTCAGCCAGGAGCACACCTATCATCTCCCAAGGTGCACTTTAAATACCTTTTTATTGCATAGTCATACTTCTAAAAACTGGTTCTATGTGTTCTTGGAACTTTTCTCCTTGGGTGTTTCTTGCCTGTGGTTTTAATTCTGCTTCCTCACACCTCCAGTTTGGGCTGTGCTCCAGACTTTCCTCACACAGCAGGTGCTGATAATTTGACATATCAATGGCAGGGTCCTCATTGTGTGTTCACTGTTATCCCAACCAAACAGGCAGTTCCATTACAAGCCCAACTATAGATCAGCAATCCCTTTACCACGACTAAAAAACCCACAAAAGCTATATCCTTACAGCAGAGTTATTTTAACATTATACATAACACATCCATGTTAATGTTTGCCAAAAGCCAGTTTTATAAGGCGTATTTATAACAAGTTATATAAACAAAAGCAGTCTTTAACTCCATGCTATAGCTCAAAAATATATTTTTATCACACTATTATTTCCTAGGTTTCATTAACWCCAGAAATAAAAGAAATTATATTAATACACCATAATTGTCCAACATTACACGTGTCGCATTCACTGTAATATTTGCAAAAAGCCAACTTTATAGGATGCATTTATAACAAGTCTGTAAAAGTCTGTGAATGATCAGATACAATAAATCACCAAGTCCAAACTCGAACTTTTGTTTCCTGTTTTTCTCATCAATCCTGACCTTGGCAAGGACAGGAAAAAAGAACCGGAACGACCCCGGCAGCGCCCCCCGCCCCTGCTGCCGCCTGCTGGCGCCGCCCGGAACTGCAGCTGCCGGCACCACGCTCACTGCTGCCCTCCAGTGGCCGATCCCCAAACCGCAGCGGGGTCAGGGGCTAAAGAGGGGGAAATCACCCGATTTGGGAGGAAAAAGAGTTTCCTGAGGGAAATAGCAGGGATTTCTAGGAAATAAATGGGTTGTGTGTCGCAATAGTACACAAAAAGAACAACACGGACATGCTTGGATGTCCAAAGCAGAAATGGAGACAGTTTAATTTTTGACCTCGATATATAGAGAATCTTAATCACAGCCAGGGACTGGAGGATGAAGTCTCCACCTCTCCAATCACACCAGTCAAACAACKTCTCCTCCCAGGACAAGGAACACAAAACAACACAGTTACAGTAACACKTCATGAAAATCTGTGAGAACTCCACTACAAAAATGAAAACATCAGAAGGCTTAGAAAGATGAGGGTGACATCGGTGATGTGGTGGAACCCTGGATGCTGAAAATTTTGGGTTTTTCAATGGTGAGAGGTGCTGAGCCTCAGGCAGGCACCACATTTGATCTGAGGCCTTGGGACAGGCATCCAACATTGAGTGAGAGCACTGAGATTGTGGGTGTTGGGTTTGTAGAAGTGTGTGATCCCACAGGGTGAAAAACATAGATTTAAGATTTTAGTATATAGCAATGAGTGTGAGCCAAGGTGGAGGATTTGGGGTGTTGGGTAAAGTCCTTCTTTTCACCTTCTTCTTCCTTCTTCTCCATGGGTTTGGGTGGTTTTCTGTCATTGGGTGGAAAAATCCCAACTGCAGCCCTTTAGTGGCCATCATTGGGTCACAAACATCAATAACAGAGGTGTCACCTCATTATTGGGTAAATGGTGCTTAAAAGACCTTGGAAGAGCCAGTAACTGGCCATTTTGCCTCATTTTCCCCAAGGTGTTTATCAGAGATTGAGAGAGATGGAGACCCTGATTTGTGATCAGAATTCGTTTTTACTGAGATTTTCCAAATCCTTACACCCTGTTTTAGGAGGGTCAGTAGTATTTTTCTACAAYGATTATGTTAAACATTACACAAACAAACTTATACATTTTACAACATCTCTTGCTTGCAAAGGTTTGATGCAATCTTCCTGTAATCTTCAAGGCTCTGTTTGTTCTTGCCAGGGCTTTTTGCTTATCAAACTAATGATGCTAATTAACTCCACAGCACCCTGTCCTGTGTACCCCAATRTCTCCTACACTTAGAGCTCAGGRCTCRTGAGTCTGTAAATAAYCTGTMAATAGATAAGATAAAATAAATCACCAGGTCCCAACTYGAATTTATGTCCRYRTATCTCCATCCTGACCTTGGCAAGAACAAGCAAAAGAACCTGAGCCCTGGCAGTGGTGCCTCTCTCCTTTCCCTGCACCTGGACATGCCCTGTCCAGGGGCACCTTGTGCTGCTGTTGTGGAGGCCCTGCTGTGGAGCAGGAGCAGCTGCAGTGGAGGCTGGAGAAGCACTGAACCYCAGAACCTGGTGCCAGCAGGACAGGATCAGCTCCAGCCCTTGGAGCTGGGTCATTTTTGGGGAGAAGGGAGCYCAGGGAGCTCCTCTGCTGAGGATTGCTGAGACATCAGGCTGGAGGCCTCRCCCCAAATGGATTCAGGTGCTTGAGTTAGGCTCAGTCAGGCATTCYGTGATTAGAGGAGACTGAATTCACSTGAAACTGGTCCCAGTCCATTCCTGYAGCTGTCACTCCTGTTTCCCCACACCCTCCCCAGCGTGGAAACGCTTTTTTCTAAGTCTCTTTGATGTGAACAATTGGCCACCAGCTGGGATCCTGCATCTGGACACCCCACCAGAGTGTTCTTCCTAYTTTAGATGRGCRGGRAGAGCCCAAATCACTCGGGGAGCAGCAGCCTGAAGCAAAGCAGCTGCACGAGGAGGCTGCTCTGTGTCTCACTGSTGCTTGGGCAGGCTCTGTCCACATCAGCTTCAGCTCAGGTAAAGGCTCAGCCTGGTGGGATTAAGGGGAAATCCTGGTTTGTCAGCCTTTTCCTGTGTGTGCTGCCTGGTGGGGAGATCTTTCCATGGCTGCTGGGATAGCAGGGCTGGGATTGCCAGGTGAGTCCTGCAGAACCCTCACCTGGCAGGGGGAGATGGCAGCACCAGAGCTGCTGAGTTTGTGGGGGTGGTGCTCCAGAGTCCTTCACCAGCAGCCAGGCCCGGGGTGGGGCTGGAACCACCTCAGGTTACACCAGGGATGTTGTTTTAGGGGYTCCTCTGATTGCCAGGCTTTTCTCCGGCAGTTGTGTGGGGAGTTTTGGGAACCCTAAAAACCCCTCAGGGAAATTTCCAGGCTCTGCCCTAAGAAGGATTTCCCATCGAGTTCCCTGCCTGGACTGACAGAGGAGATTCCCTCATGGTGCCTGCAGAACCACTGCCAATCCACCTGGGATTGCTCCCCTGAACCCTGCCCAGCCTAGCTGTTCATCCTTTCTGGGGAGTGCCCAGGGACGCCTCTGTGATGTGACCATTCATCCCTGGATCTCAGCAGAGCCTGAGCATTCATCCCTGGATCCCAGTAGAGCCTGCAGCAGAGCTCCAGCCTGAYCCCWACTGTCCCCAATGGTATCAGAGCTCCTGGGAATGATCCCTGGAAGCCCCTGTTGGTCTGACCATTCATCCCTGGATCTCAGCAGAGCCTGACCATTCATCCCTGCATCTCAGCAGAGCCTGACCATTCATCCCTGGATCTCAGCAGAGCTCCAGTTGGATCCCAGCTGTCCCCAATGGCACCAGAGCTCTCGGGGATGCTCCCTGGGACCTTCCCCCTGCAGAGCCCAGGAGCTGCTGCTRCGGGCACAGCTCCCTCTCAGAGTTTTCACTGGGAGCCATAAATCCATGGAATTCCGGAATGGTTTGGATCGGAGGGACTTAAAACCCCACCCCATCTCACCCCACTGCCATGGCCGGGACTCCTTCCCCTGGGCCGGGACCCCTTCCCCTGGGCCGGGACCCCTTCCCCTGGGCCGGGCTGCTCCAAACCCCACCAAACCTGGCCTGGGACACGCCTCAGAGCGCCCGGGGCACCGCAGTGGCGTGAGGGGAACCCTTCCCCTGGCCCGGGACCGCTTCCCTTGGGCCGGGCTGCTCCAAACCCCGGCTAAACTTGGCCCTGATCCCTTCCAGGGACGGGGCAGCCGCCCCCACCCTGGGACTGAAGGAGAACATCGCTACGGTTCAAGTCCATGAATGCATTTGCYGGATCCTTGTGACAAGAGCTCCAGCCCCTCCGTGCCTGCAGTGCCAGGAGGGTTTGGTGGCGGCACGTTTGGCTGCTGCAGGCCCGGGGCAGTGGGCAGGGGTCAGTGGCCGGGGGTCAGTGGCCGGTCCTGCYGGGGCAGCAGGGCASGGTGTCCCTGGGGCAGGACTGGGTGTCCCTGGGGCTGGGCACGGTGTCCCTGGGCCCGAGCAGGTGCGGGCAGCGCTGCCCGCCGGGCACAGCGCTCCTCCCGCAGCAGCTGCTCCCGCTGCTCCTGCAGGCAGCTCCCGGCGCGGCGCAGGAGGCGGCAGTGCCGCAGCAGCCCCAGCAGCTCGTGGCGCAGGAGCCTGTTCTCCGCCYTCACCTGCCGCATGTGCAGGACGAGAGCCCGCAGCGCCGCCTCCTGCGCCGCCCAGGTGAGCTCCCGCATCCTGTGCTGCAGGCGCCGCTCGCTGGCCGCCTTCTGCTGCAGGAAGCCGCTCCTGCTGGCCTGGCTCTCCTCGGCACAGCGGATCCTGGTGACGCGCAGCTCCTTCTCCAGCGCCTTGGCTTTCTGCTCCGCCCGCTCCTTTTGCTGCTCCAGGGGCTGCAGCTGCCGCAGCTGCGCGTCCAGCAGCGAGCTCCGCTCCTCCGTGTCCTGCAGGGCGCTCCTCACCTGCTGCTCCCGGTCCGCGTAGCGCCCTCTCAGCTCCTCCCGCTGCAGCCGCGCTCGGGCCAGCTCCCCGCGGTTCTGCTCGTTCAGGGTGATGAGCATCCCCGGCGGGTCCTGGCCGAGCCGGGCTCCGCAGGACAGCTGAGTCTGGCTCTGCTCCTGAGTGCCCCGGGCTTCCTCCTGCAGGCGTTTGTTGGCCCGCAGGAGCCGCTCCGCCCTGCCCAGGTACGTGCCCAGGTGTTGGGTGAGGGTCCTGTTCTCCTCCTGCAGGTACAGCTTCCTCTCCTGCACGGGGTCCTCCGTGTCACTGGCTTCTTCAGGTGCCTCTCCATCCTTGCCCTTCGGTTTGGATGCCATATCCCAGTCAAACTGTGAAAAACTGAGACAAAAGGGAAAAAGACCGGCTCAGAGTGAATGTTTTTGTCCAAATCCTGCCTTTGTGTTTCCAGCTGCTTCTTCCAGCAGCTCCAAAGTTTGACCCAGAACTATCTGGGGTGGAAGCRCAGGTGCCGTACCTGGGTTTGGCTTTCCCATCCTGAATTGCCTCAGGAGAAAACCAAAACCACACATTTTTAAAGATTTCTCCTTTCTGCCGTRTAACACTGGGATATTCCTGCAGCTTGGAGGGAAAAGTGCAATTCCACCCCGTTCCTCCCTCACTGATCCTGGTGTCTGAAGAGRCAGCTGCATCCCACACCAGGATCTCCTGTCCAAACCAGTACCTCACATCCCAACTTCAGGAGATTCTCTTTAAAAAAATATTTATCAGCATTAATTTGATGAGATTCAGGTTTTTAAGCACTTTTTGAGCATTAATTTCAGGATTGGCTGCRTTTCTGAACTATTTATTCCAGTGCAGAGTGCTGCAATTCAGGATTTAGAGCTGGAGCCTGACGAGTCTGATGGTTTCAGTGAATATTTGTCATTAAAAACTCCCATTTCCTAACAAAACTCATGTCGGTTTTTAAGGGAAAAATGCAGAATTCCAGGAGCTGGGTGRAAACCAGAATAAATCCACTGGAACCCCAGCACACTGATGCTGGAATTTTGGGGGTGTGGTGGGTCAGAGGATTCCCACGTCCCCCCYGGGGTAAGGACTGTACAAATTGGGTGTTTGGAGGCACCGACCTGCCCCGCTCCCAGGTGTTCCCAGCGCTCCCGGCTCGCTGCTGCCCGCGGGGCCCGTGTTTGGAGCTGTGGCCATGGAGATGGAGGTGAGGTCACAGGGGGAGGAGCAGGAGCTCTGCTCTGGGATCCTGCTGGAACCGGGGGCTGAACTGTTCCCTTTTTGTTCAGTTTTGTTCAGTGTTTCTGTGGTAAAAACTGCTGAGCCTCAGGCAGGCACCACGTTGGACCTGAGGTTTGGGCCAGGCTCCAGCACTGAGTGACAGCACAGGGGCTGTGGCTGTGGGGTTTGATCAGCAGTGTGGGATCCCACAGGGTGAAACACTCAGGGTTTCAGGTTTTAGTCCATAGCAATGTGTGTGAGGCAAGAGGGAGGATTTAAGGCCTTGTCTGAGTCCTTCTTTTCACCACCTTCTTTTTTATAGGTGGTTTTCTGTCATTGGGTGAAAAATGTCCCCATTGCAGCCCTTCAGGGGCCATCATTGGGTCACAAACATCAGTAACAGAGGTGTCACCTCATTATTGAGGAAATGGTGCTTTAAAACCTTGGAAAAAGTCAGTAATTGGCCATTTGGGCACGTTTTTCTGGCAGCTGGTGAGAGCTCAGGGCTCAGTGTGTAAATTCTCTGTGAGTAGATCAGAGATAATCAATCACCAAGTCTGAACTCAAATTTGTGTCTCACCCATCCTGCCCCTGGCAGAAGAAGGAAAGGAAGCAGCCCCATCACAGGATGGGATCYGTGGGCTGAGGTGTGAGGGTCAGCATCCCAGGGCTGCCTCCTGCCCTGGGCTCACCACAGCCCCAGGGAAGGCTCCAGGCCTGGGAATTCGGGAAGGGACCCGGGGGTGCTGCTGGGGATGGGCTCAGACCCCAAGGGATGGGGTCAGAGATTCCCAGGGGATGGGGACAGAGATTCCCAGGGGACGGGGACAGAGATTCCCAAGGGATGGGGACAGAGATTCCCAGGGGATGGGGACAGAGATTCCCAGGGGACGGGGACAGAGCTCCCTTGGGGATCAGACCCCACTGTGGGACCTGGCTGGGGCTGGGATCCTCTTACAGTGCAGGTTCCCTTTTTCTTGATCCTGGTAAGCTCAGGGTGAATGAATGAGACACAGGAAACAKAACTCTGAGTTCAGACTTGCTGATTTATTACYTCTGATCTATTCACAGACYATTTGCAGACTCACCAGCCCTGAGCTTGAACTAGTAAGCCAAAAGAAGTGGCAAAAATGGCCAATTACTGACTTTTTCCAAGGTTTTTAAGCACTATTTTTAAGCACCACTAAGGAGATGACACCTCTGTAATTGATGTTTCTGACCCAATGTGGTGCCTGCCTGAGGCTCAGCACCTTTTAACACAGRAAAACTCAAATGTTCAGCCCCYGTGGYTCCAGCAGGATCCCACCCAGCCAGCCTGGGCAGATCCCTCTCAGTGGACGTTTGTCCTGTGGCTGCTGGGAGGAGGCAGGAGGCTCTGCAGCTCCTGGAGGTGGCTCTGCTTCCCAAAGCTCCAGCTTTTCCTGGGATGCCAGCTCCCAGGGCAGCACTGAATTTAGCAGCCTTTATGGGATTTCTGTGTCTGGGGCAGCTAATGGTTGTTTTAGTGTTTCTGGAAAACCTTGGGAGCTGGGTGTGTGGAAAGGTGGGTGTTGTAATAATAATAATAATAATAATAATAATAATAATAATAATAATAATAGCTGTTTCCACTTTCATAGAAAAAAACCTGCAGGAATCAAGAGGAGTTTTGTTGTAACGTGAGGTGGAAAATTGGGAAATAAAGCTAAGAAAGGTAGGAAAAACCAAAAGGATGGAAGCAGCAGGCAAAATAGGCAAAAWCTGAAATGGGGTTCTTATTCCCATCGTATATCATCATGGGATCCTGAGATGGGTTGGAGACTTCAGAGCTCATCCTGTTCTACTCCCTGCCATGGCAGGGTCACCTCCCMCTGTSCCAGGGACACCTYCCWCTGYCCCAGGCTGSTCCAAACCCCATCCAACCTGGCCTTGGGCACTGCCAGSGATCCAGGGGCAGCCCCAGCTGCTCTGGGCACCTCTGCCAGGGGCTCACACGCTCACGGGGMAGGATTTCATCCCAAAATCCCAACTAACCCTTAGGAAAACTTAGGGTTGAAGGTTTTACTGTACAGTAATATATGTAGAGCAAGGTGGAGGTTTCAGGGCGTTGGTCAGTTGTCTTTTTGCACCTTCTTCTTCACAAGTCTGGGTGGTTTTTGTGACTGGTTTAGAAAAGTCCACAGTGCAGAGCACACACAGTTGGTTATTTGGTTTAAAGTAAAAMTTATTGAGGTGGGATTTCATAACTGGGTGATTTGTCCCTGAAAAGATGTGGTAGAGCTGGAGAAGGGCTCCATTTTGTGCTCAGCTGCTGTGCAGAACTCAGGGCTTGTGAGGCTGTGATGTAGATAAGAATTAACTAATTATGATATAAATAATTAACTAATTAATAAACACCTGAGTCCGAACATGGAATTTGTCACATGCCCTGTGGGAGTGGGAACCATCCCCTTGTGCTGTCACTCCAGGCCTGTGTCCAAAGTCACCAGAGCAGGAGATAAAGGAGAAGGAAATTCATGGATTGAGTCAGAACCAGTTTATTAATTCAAAAGAAAAGTATGGGAAGGGAAAAAAAAAAMCAAACAAAAAGAGAAGAAAATCCCCACAGTGGCCCCCCCCAAGTCCAGGGGGCTGCACCCTGAGACCCTCAGCCATGGCTCAGGGAGTGTCCAGGGGGTTTGTGCAGTGCCCACCCCGTGGGGGCCTCTCTGCCACCCTGGTGCCACCTGGGCTCCATCCCTGGCTCCATCCCTGGCTCCCTGTCCCCAGCAGTGGCCCCACGGCTCAGGGGGTGCCAGTGACAGCTGCCAGAGCTGCCAGGAGCAGCCCAGCCAGGCCCGGGTGCTCTCTGGGGACGCTCCTGCCTGGGGAGGCAGAGAAGGGGTCAGGAACAGYTCCCAGCCTTGTGCAAAGGAGAGATGGAAATCCCTCACCTCGGGGTGGGAAATGGTGCAGTGGGCAGGGAGCGAGCCCCCATCCCATCAGACTTCATTCCCATCCCATCCTATCCCATCAGACTCCATCCTATCCCATCCCATCACCCCATCATCCCATCCCATCANGGCTCTGCAGCTCCTGGAGGTGGCTCTGCTTCCCAAAGCTCCAGCTTTTCCTGGGATGCCAGCTCCCAGGGCAGCACTGAATTTAGCAGCCTTTATGGGATTTCTGTGTCTGGGGCAGCTAATGGTTGTTTTAGTGTTTCTGGAAAACCTTGGGAGCTGGGTGTGTGGAAAGGTGGGTGTTGTAATAACAATAATAATAATTATTTTATATATATATATATATATATATATATATATATATATATATAAAATAATAGCTGTTTCCACTTTCATAGAAAAAAACCTGCAGGAATCAAGAGGAGTTTTGTTGTAACGTGAGGTGGAAAATTGGGAAATAAAGCTAAGAAAGGTAGGAAAAACCAAAAGGATGGAAGCAGCAGGCAAAATAGGCAAAAACTGAAATGGGGTTCTTATTCCCATCGTATATCATCATGGGATCCTGAGATGGGTTGGAGACTTCAGAGCTCATCCTGTTCTACTCCCTGCCATGGCAGGGTCACCTCCCMCTGTSCCAGGGACACCTYCCWCTGYCCCAGGCTGSTCCAAACCCCATCCAACCTGGCCTTGGGCACTGCCAGSGATCCAGGGGCAGCCCCAGCTGCTCTGGGCACCTCTGCCAGGGGCTCACACGCTCACGGGGMAGGATTTCATCCCAAAATCCCAACTAACCCTTAGGAAAACTTAGGGTTGAAGGTTTTACTGTACAGTAATATATGTAGAGCAAGGTGGAGGTTTCAGGGCGTTGGTCAGTTGTCTTTTTGCACCTTCTTCTTCACAAGTCTGGGTGGTTTTTGTGACTGGTTTAGAAAAGTCCACAGTGCAGAGCACACACAGTTGGTTATTTGGTTTAAAGTAAAAMTTATTGAGGTGGGATTTCATAACTGGGTGATTTGTCCCTGAAAAGATGTGGTAGAGCTGGAGAAGGGCTCCATTTTGTGCTCAGCTGCTGTGCAGAACTCAGGGCTTGTGAGGCTGTGATGTAGATAAGAATTAACTAATTATGATATAAATAATTAACTAATTAATAAACACCTGAGTCCGAACATGGAATTTGTCACATGCCCTGTGGGAGTGGGAACCATCCCCTTGTGCTGTCACTCCAGGCCTGTGTCCAAAGTCACCAGAGCAGGAGATAAAGGAGAAGGAAATTCATGGATTGAGTCAGAACCAGTTTATTAATTCAAAAGAAAAGTATGGGAAGGGAAAAAAAAAAMCAAACAAAAAGAGAAGAAAATCCCCACAGTGGCCCCCCCCAAGTCCAGGGGGCTGCACCCTGAGACCCTCAGCCATGGCTCAGGGAGTGTCCAGGGGGTTTGTGCAGTGCCCACCCCGTGGGGGCCTCTCTGCCACCCTGGTGCCACCTGGGCTCCATCCCTGGCTCCATCCCTGGCTCCCTGTCCCCAGCAGTGGCCCCACGGCTCAGGGGGTGCCAGTGACAGCTGCCAGAGCTGCCAGGAGCAGCCCAGCCAGGCCCGGGTGCTCTCTGGGGACGCTCCTGCCTGGGGAGGCAGAGAAGGGGTCAGGAACAGTTCCCAGCCTTGTGCAAAGGAGAGATGGAAATCCCTCACCTCGGGGTGGGAAATGGTGCAGTGGGCAGGGAGCGAGCCCCCATCCCATCAGACTTCATTCCCATCCCATCCTATCCCATCAGACTCCATCCTATCCCATCCCATCACCCCATCATCCCATCCCATCA
>CADDXX010000758.1:265753-276934 GCA_902810485.1 Alauda arvensis
GTTTGTGCTGTGTGTGTTGGTTTATGCTGTGTGTGAGGGGACACAGTTTGTGCTGTGTGTTGGCCCGAGCCGTGTGTGTTGGTTTATGCTGTGTGTGAGAGGACGCTGTGTGGGTTTGTGCTGTGTGTGTGGGGACGCTGTGTCGGTTTGTGCTGTGTGTGAGGGGACACTGTGTCGGTTTGTGCCCGGTGTCGGCCCGAGCCGTGTGCCAGGACGCTGCCGCTGTCCCCGCCCAGGTGAACGGCGTGTCCCTGCACGGTGCCGAGCACCAYGTGGCGGTGGAGGCGCTGCGGGGCTCGGGCAGCTCGGTGTCCATGACGGTGCTGCGGGAGCGCATGGTGGAGCCCGAGAACGCCATCACGGTGACGGCGCTGCGGCCCGAGGACGACTACAGCCCGCGGGAGCGGCGCGGGGGCCTGCGCTTCCCCGAGAGCCCCGAGGCGGCCCCGGCCACGCAGAGGTTCTCCACSTGCCTCGTGCGCAACGAGAAGGGCCTGGGCTTCAGCATCGCCGGGGGCAAGGGCTCCACTCCCTACCGGGCCGGGGACACGGTCAGTCCTGGCCCCCCGGCATCCTTCCTCGTCCCCTGGGCGTGCAGCACTGCAGATTGGTGGGCTGGGTGGTTTCTGAGAGCCAGGAGCTCTGAAGTCAGGGAATCMCGGAAATCCAGTGTGGTTTGGGTTTGGAGGGAYCTTAAACCTCAGCAATTCCRTCCCCTTGTCGTGGCCAGGTTTCATGTCCCAGGTTGCTCCGAGCCCTGCCCACATGGCCKTGAACAYTTCCAGGGATGGGGCAGCCAAGCTGCTSTGGGCACCCTGTGCCAGGGCCACACCACCCTCAGAGGGAACAATTCCTGCCCAGTRTCCCATCTAACCCTGCCCTCTGGCACTGGGAAGCCATTCCCCCTCATGCTGTCACTCCAGGCCCTTGTCCAAAGTCCCTGTCCATCTTTTTTATAGAAGGAGGGAGGCTGGGGCTCCCAATCCCTGCCAGTGACATCCAATCCTACTGCTGCCCTCTTGGCACAGATTCCAGGCTCTGGGCCGCGGGAGGGCTTTGCTGCCTGGGGCTCTGGGAGCAGAGGGTTTGTGTGGAGTGGGGAACAAAGGGGAAACGTCAGGGCAGGGGGGAGGACTGAGCCCTGCCTGGTGTCTGGGAACGGGTTTGGGGAGGCAGGCTCAGGTGAGGGARAGCCCGGGCTGCTCTGACCTTGGTGACTGTGCTCCAGGGCATCTTCATCTCCCGGATTGCTGAGGGTGGTGCAGCCCACCGGGATGGGATCCTGCGCGTTGGAGACCGGGTCATCTCGGTGAGTGTGGCCAGGGAASGGCTCCATGTCCTTCCTCACGCAGGGGCTGCTCCTCTGTCACTGGAGCTGCAGTTTGGGGGTTCTTTTCTCAGCTCCTGCGGCTTCTGGGAGAGCGTGTCATTTGGGTGGTGGGTGCACCTTCCCTTTCCCCAAATGCTTCCTGCTGGTGTTTTCCCCAGGAATGGGATGGAGGGAGGGGACAGAGCAGCCCCACCCTGGTTTCCCTCTGGAGCCTGGGTGGCAGCTGGGGGGCTCAGCACGGGGAGATGAGGTGGGGAGCCCCTTGGGGCACAGGGGGTGGCAGGCTCAGCATGGGCTGCAGCAGGAGCTGCCCAGGGCTGCTGTGCAGCAGTGCAGGGGGACCTYGGTGCTTCCCTGCCTCTCTTGGAGCTCTGGCCTCAGCCTCCCACCCTGTCCGTGTGGATCTCACTGCTCTCACCTCGTGTCTCTGCCTCCTGGTGCTCACTCCCCTCCTGTGGGAGCCTCTCCTGAAGCTCCCAGCCTCCTGCCACGCTCGCATGCTGCCTCTGAGGGAACCTGCAGGTGCTGGTGGTGGGTTTCTGGCCCAGTGCTGTGGTAAGAGCACGTGTTACCACAGTGCTGGCGTGAGTAAACACTGATACAGCCTCGTCAGTGCTGGCTTCTGTCTGCTCTATCCCTGCCCTGGGGCTGTGCTGTATTTGCTCAGGCACATTTCAGTGGAGCTTGGGCCCAGGTCTGACACGGGTGTCCTGGCAGGAAGCTTGAACTGGGATAACATCTCTCCCTCCCTTCCAGTGCTCCCCACTCCCCAAAATCAAGCCCTGACCATGATTAATGCCAGATAGACTGAATTATTCTGGATTTGCTCATGTTTTGATGTCCTGTGGTGCAGAGACAGTACTGAGGCCCATCATTTGGGGTTGGTTTGCTCAGCCTGTGGAAAAAGGAGACACAAAAATCTTACAACAGATTCCAAAGTCAAACCTGTCTCTACCCTGTTTCAGCAGCTCTATTTATATCCACGGGCRGCTTCATAGGAAAAGCAGATGTAATTCCCCAGTAATAGCAGGCAATGGATTCCTTATGGGCTGTGTGAGCTCAGGGCTTACAGAGCTCAGGCCTCTGCCAGATTCTGATGTGGCTGAGGCCTTGCTGTCATTACTCCTGACACCCCAGCAGGGTCCCCCTGGGTACTGAGGTGTGKGTGAGCACACAGGTTTGGTGCTGAGCACCAGCTGAAGCTCAGACCCCGAGCTCACCTCTGATGAGTGCAGGAACACGTCACCTTTCAGGAGAACACTCCCAGAAGTTCCCAGCCTGCTTACCACACTCTGGCAGGCAGCAGCTGCCTGTTTTTATTGCAAAGCCCCCACAATGCCCTGGTTTCTAGGATGGGGGTGCAGCTTGGCTGTACCTGCATGGGGAAGGGGAGGACCCTTGCTGGTACAGGCCTCATGGGTCCTGCAGGCAGAGCCCATTTCCAAAGCCGTGGTCTCCTGGTCATGCTCAGCTCTCACTTTGCCAAAGAATTCTGTTTTCTTAAGAAAATAAATACAGCACAGCTCCCTGCTCTTCCCCTGTGCTCTAAATCCTCCTGGACTTCTCCTCAGCAGAAGGACTGGGATTGCTCCTGTGCYTGCCTTAGGGGAGCTTTGAGCACATGGATTGAAGAGCCCAGGTCTCCCCTGAGTTAACACCCCCCAACACAGCCCAGTGACTGTCCCTCACTCCCTGCTTCCCTTGTGTCTCTTGGCAGTCGTTTTGGTGGGGGAAGGCACTGGACAGGGACCTGCTGTGGGGAGAGCTGGGGCTGTGGGATGGGAATGCAGCAGGGAGGGTGCAGCACTGGGAGCAGCTGCCAGGGGCAGCTGGGTTTTTTTGAGATGGGGCTGGRAAGAAATCTGATTGTGGGGAGAYTTAGGATAGCAGTGGGTGACAGGTGAAGTCCTAATGAGGCAGTGTGACCCCTCAGAGATTTGTCAGGATAATGTCATTCCCTGGCACACAGAGAAATATGTGGAGCAGGGAAAGGACAGACACTCAGAGAGCCATGCTGCATGGCTGGCCTTGCTCTCTAGCTAGATAAAGGCCATGGGAAATCAGCTGCCCAAAAGCTGGGCAGCCACCAGGATTGCCAGGCAGTGGAGAGTTACTGGGGGAAATGCACCAAGGGCTGTTCCATTTGGGASAACTCTGGCTCCTGTGCCCTGTCCCTGCTCCAGGGAGGCACCACCGTGCCCTTCTGATCCCATCTGATCTGAGTGGTCTGATCCCATCTCTCTCACCCTGTCAGAGGCAGGAAAAGAGCAGAGGGATGTGAGAAATGAGAGAGGCTCGTGCTGCTGCAGCTCTGTGTGTGCAGTGTYATCACAGGGTCACAGAGTCAGAGCAAGGCTTGGGCTGGAAGGGACCTTAAAATCATCTTCTCACTCAGTGAGCAGGTGTGGCCTTGATCTGGTGATGGAACCAAAGAGCCAGATCTCTCCTGTATTTGTTCACCATCAGAGGGATCCTCCCTTCCCAGTGCCCTGGACACAGGGCTGCTGCTTTCCCTGCTCCCAGCTTTCAGCAGGAAGAAGTGCAGACTCCAGGTGTGGAACACAGCTGGTCCTAGACCCCAGAGGCAGGAGGGGGCAGTASCTTTACAGGTGCACACCTGAGCACAGGTAGTGCTCACAGGGCAGGAACAGCAGCTTCTCCCTGGTCCTGCCCCCAGCTGATGGGATCCAGCTTGCTGGTGGAACATGCACACATCCTCACCCAGGAAATGCTCCTGTCTGCAATCTCCAGCCTCTGCTCCAAGCTATGAGGTCTTCCAGGCTCTTTGGTCAGACTCCAGACTTCCATCCAGCTTCTGGGCCACCTCTTGAGTCTTCCCACCTTTTGGATTCCTCCTTGCTGGCTGGTCCAGCTTGAATTTCACCAGTAGCTGTCACACATTGCCCAGAGCAGACTGAAGTGGCACAGTAAATGCAGGATGTGGGGAGGAGGCAGAGCAGATGTGGGCTCAGGCCCAGAGCTCGGCCAGACCAGCACTGCCCAGCTGCCTCTTGTTCTCCCCTGTATTCCCCTGTGCTTGTTCCTCACCTCCAGTCCCCTTTCTATTCTGCTGAATATGCCATGGAAGGTGCTGCATATTCCACAACACCTCCTTCCAGCTTCCTGCAGCCACTGGCCCCTTTCCTACAAGAGCTGTGCTGAGACARCCCCTTTTCATCTCCTTTCTCCTGTGAATCAGTTGCCAGGTTTGCACTTCTCTAGTGTGGGTGGTTYCTTTTGGTGACAGCTTTAAGGATCCATCTGGGAGTGTCTCTGTTACCTGCACTCCCTTAAGGACTCTGCACCTGTGTGTTCATGTTACCTTTCCTGCTTGGTGCCCTGTCCTGTGCTCAGCAGCCATTGCCCAGGTTCYTGTCATCCTTCCTCTCCCTGTGGGCACACAGCTGCTGCCTTGGCATGCTGTGCTTGGTGCCAGAGGTGTCCCTTTGGGGACAGTGCTCSCAGCTGAGGTGACACTGGGGAGTTCCCAGGACAGTGCAGGGCCTGTGCTTCTCCCTCCCTGTCCTAAGGAGAGCAGCTCCACAGCTGTGGGTGGGCTGGGCAGGTGGGCTCAGTGCTGGGAGGGTCACAGAGGGTCTGACAAAGCCCTGGCAGGTGGTGTTTGTCAGCTTGGTCCAGAAACTGCTCTCTGGGAAGGAGCTGGGGAGTAACAGTAATATTTCTGGGCATCARGCAGTGGGGAGTCGGGCTGCAAAGCCCAGTTGCTGTGACTGGGCTGACCAAAYCCCATCTTGGCAGCTCCTTTTTTCATGTCCCTGTTGTTCATTTTGGAAAGCTTTTCCAGAAACCTTTTAATTTTCAGCTTCAACTTTTTCCTGTCAAGTTTTGTTGTTTTGGCTGATTTCTCTCAGCTCTCCTCAGGTTTCTGCCCCTTGTGCATCCATGGAGAACAGTCTTGTCCTCTCTGGTCCTTTGACTTTCTAAGGAGGCAGTTTTAAATCTTATTTTTGTAGGAAAGGCTCTCTGTTCCTTTAAATCTGYCTGTACCTGGGTCACTTTCCATGGCTTGGAGCTGGCATCTTCCCTGGGCTGCCAGCATGGGCAGCCATGTCCCAGTGAGCAGTGATAGGTCTGTCACCCATCAGACCGTGCCTGCAGTGTCTGTGTCGGGCTGTTGGGTGACTCATGAGGGCAGTGGCTCAGTGAMAAGGCAGAGGTGCTGCAGCACGTGTTTGTGCCCTGGCATTGCTGCTGCAGTCACTGCTTTTACCTCTCCTGTGAGACACTTGGCTGTGGGAGGTGGAACATCACAGCTGGCCTGGGTGGTTCCCTCCAGCACCGTGTCAGTGGTGCTGCAGTGTGGCATGAGGGTTTGGAGTAAAGCCTTTACCCAGCCCCAGCAGCCTCTGCAGGGGAAAGGAGAAATCAGGCAGGGCAATCAAAYCCACCCAAGCACAGCCACGGGCTGGCTCAGCAAGGAGAGGCAGAGGGCTCTCAGCCTGGATAAATTCCAGCAGGGTTCATTTCCAAGGTGCTGAAGGGAGTCCAGATCCAAAGAGGGCTGGGATGTGCCTGGCTCTGCCTTAAGTGTGGTTTTGGGCACCCAGTGACCCTGAGGCACAGGGGGACAAGGGACAGGTGAGGTCAGTGACCCGTAGGGAGGGCAGGGCCGGTCACTGGGAGTACCACAGCCATGGATGAACAGGGAGAGCAGAAACCAGGGAGGTTTGGGCATCAGGCAGGATTGCAGAGTGTCACCAGGCCTTGCAGGGAGTGTCCACGGGAATTCTTCCCGGGCCAGACTTTGGGTGTGATTTCCAGTGGTTCCARGGACTCCACMCTGCAGGGCACCAGGTGTGRGATGGGCAGAGGGCAGGAAARCTGAGCAGGAASKGAGTTGGGATCGGTGGGGATGAGCAGTGCCCGTGTCCCTGTGTGTCCCTGTGTCCCTTGCCGGGTCAGAGGCACCTGGCAGAGTCGGGAGGTGCCGTGGGGCACAGCCCTTTGAGCGGGACAGGGCCCCGCAGGGGCTCGGCCGGGCTCTGACGCCGCGTCTGCGGCTCGTTCTAGATCAATGGGGTAGACATGACAGAAGCCAGGCATGACCAGGCCGTAGCGCTGCTTACCGCGGCCTCCCCCACCATGGTGCTGCTGGTAGAGAGAGAGGGCCCGGAGCAGCAGCAGCAGCAGCAGCAGCAGCCGGGCCCCGCGGCCTCTCCCCGCGGGCGCTCGCCCCCGCCGCTCCCCGACAGCGACAGCCCGCCCCCGGAGCCGGCCCGGAGCCAGCCCTGCCGCGGCCTGCAGGACCAGTACCCCATCGAGGTGAGCCGGGAGGGCCGGGGGACAGGGATGGGAGGGCTTGGGACACTGCTGGGTCCTGGCTGGGGGGACAGTGCTGGGTCCTGGCTGGGGACACTGCCATGAGGGCTGGGGGACACTGCAGGCCTGCCTGGCTGCATCTGGGAGATTGGGACTGACCTGCTGGGTTATTGGGGCCTGGAGGTGTCAGCGTAGAAAGGCTTGACCTTGGGGTGGAAGGGATCTGAAAGCCCATCCAGACCCACCCCCTGCCATGGGCAGGGACACCTTCCACTRTCCCAGCTTGCTCCMAGCCCTGTCCAACCTGGCCTTGGACACTGCCAGGGAGGGAGKGGCTACAGCTTCTCGGGGCAGCCAGTGCCAGGGCTTTCCCAGGGGAGGATTTCTCCCATGTATCCCATCTAACCCTGCCCACTCAGGGGGAAYCCATTCCCCCTTGTGTCACTCCAGGCCCTTGTCCAAAACCCCTCTCCAGCTCTCTGGGAGCCCCATTCTGGCTCTTCTCCAGGTTGCAGAGTCCCACATGGGGAGCCCCCTTGCCCATGAGTGTTCACCATGTGCCTACCCATGTAAAACACCCAACTCCATGTGTGTCGGTGTTTGTGTGATATCCTTCATTGCCTTTGACACTGCTTCTTGTTCCCTTTAGGAAATCCACCTGGTGAAAGCAGGTGGTCCCCTGGGGCTGAGCATCGTGGGAGGCAGTGACCATTCCAGTCACCCCTTTGGCATCCATGAGCCAGGTGTCTTCATCTCCAAGGTACAGTCCCAGGAGAGCTGCTCTGTGTTCCTGAGCTGCTGGTTATTGGGATTGAGGGGAAGGGTTTGGATGTGAGTCCAGAGGTACAGGATGAATCTGTGAAACAGGGATGTGTGAAGGGTTGTTTGTGCTGGGTGTGCTGCTGCTGGAGCCATCTGAGGCTGTGGAAAGGCCTCAGACCTGGATAATCCATGCTGGACCCTTTGGAGGGATCCCAGTTAGCTGTGGGAATTGCTGAGTTCATGCTRGCTTTGATGAGTCCTKGGAAGGTGCTGGCATTGCAGAAAGCCAGTCATTACTGGGAGGGGCTGCTGGGATGAGTGTGTCACTGCTGGGACAACCAGAGCTGCTCTGCTGCTCTCAGAGCAGTATCCTTTGATGCCACATTCCCATTCCAGAGGTGACAGCAGCTTGTGCCATGCAGGGACAGCACAGACTGCATCCCATTCCCTCCCAGTCCTGCTCCTCCTCCATGCTCATTGGGATGCTGGAGAGCACATCCCTGCTGAGCCCCTTCTGCTTCCTGACTGCTCCTGTCCCTTGGAGAGCCTGGACCTGACTCCTCTGTCACCTGGGGCTGGGTTCAGACCTCCTTAGAGGCTCTTTGGAATTCCAGGAGTGATGCCTGCCAGGGCTCTTCCCTCATGTGCCCATGGTTTTTCTTGCAGTCAGTGAGGCAGGATTTCCCCTTCTCAAAGCCTGCCCAACTCTTTCCCACCTCCCTGCTTGCCCAGGTGCTCACAGATTTCACCCTTTCCTTGCTGACTCCTCTGTTTCACCAGGAACACAGGTTTGATTTTATGTTTAGACCCTCTGCAGCAACCCTGGCACAGGATTGGTTCAGATTGAATAGGGAATATAACAGGGATGTGCACTTCAGAGCACATCCCACTTCATCCTTTGCCACTGTCCCCAGATCTGACATTGTCTTGCTTTGGAAACAGGTGTCAGGGAATGCCAGAGCCTCCCTTGCAATGGAGAATGCAACCCCCCTCCCTCCAAATTATCATAAATTTGAAATTAAGGGGCTTTCAGGCAAAAGATGTGGGGATAGGAATAACAGTTCTTTACAAGGAATATTAAAAATGTAGTAGTACAAAACAAAACACTGACAGAGTCAGGACACAACCTGGCACCTGATCAGGGTGTTGGTACCAGGCCAGTTAAGTCCTCCTGCAGTGCCASATGTGGTTCTGTTGGAGCAGAGATGATCCTGTAGGGTGGAGTTTCCTTCTAAGAGGTCCAGTGGTGCTGAGATGGGTCCAGTCTTCCTCTGGGAATGCAGTGCAAACAGGGGCTGTGCTGGGGTTCCAAATCTCAGGTTTTATGCAGGGCTAATTCAATGSTTTCTGGAAACAGGAGGTTTGCAATTGTCTTGTGTTCCTGGGATTTCATTGATCRCTTTCCCTTTGCACTGAAAWCACAGCTACATAAACATGAAGCTGATAAGCAATGAGTTTGTACATCCAGGATAGTTTATCTCAGATCTGGCTTCTTCTAACTCTCCTCTAATTTTTAGCTGAAATCAGCAAAGCTCCTCTATTCATTTCAGCCATATCAGCAAWCCTGTTGTTAACTACAACTTTAACTTCTCTAAGACTCTTTACTCCTTTAAAATGAGCGTCCCAGCATGATGCAGCCTAGAGGCAGCCAGCTCTCAGGGAATTCTGTCAGCAGAGAGAGGGGTCAGAGCAGGGCTGCAGGGTGCTGTGGGATGCCCGAGGGCATAGCCCTGTCTCAGGGAGAGCTGAGTGCTCTGTGTGTGTGCTCCATGTCACACAGGCTGTGACTGTCCCCTGTGCTCCAGGTGATCCCTCGGGGGCTGGCTGTCCCTGTGTGTGTGTGCTCCATGTCACACAGGCTGTGACTGTCCCTCTGTGCTCCAGGTGATCCCTCGGGGGCTGGCTGTCCCTGTGTGTGTGCGCTCCATGTCACACAGGCTGTGACTGTCCCTCTKTGCTCCAGGTGATCCCTCGGGGGCTGGCTGCTCGCAGCGGGCTGCGCGTTGGGGACAGGATCCTGCAGGTGAACGGCACCGACCTGCGCCACGCCACGCACCAGGAGGCCGTGAGCGCCCTGCTCTGCTCGGTTCCGGAGCTGAGCGTGCTGGTGCGGCGGGACCCGCCCCCGCCGGGCATGCAGGTGGGTGGCGCTGGGGGCGTGTGCAGGTGGGGCTGGGGGCATGCAGGGGTCCACCCCCTCCCCTCTGGGCGTGCAGTTGGTTCTGGGGCGGGGGGATCACACAGGGTGGGTTCTGGGGGCAGTTCCTTACCAGGCTGGAGGTGTAGGACTAGGGTCCAACCAGACTCCTGGTTGGAGTTTCCTTCTGCTTTGGCAGAATCCAGTCTCTGTTAATGCCTCTCCAGCTGGGGCGTGGTGAGGGTCTCTTGCCATGGCCTGGTGGCTCTGTCATCAGGGAACAGAAAAGGGCAGCTCCTACCAACAGGAATCAGCTGCCAGATGAGGGATGGGGCTGATTCAGGCCCTTTCCAGGGCATTTAGAGTTGTGGTCACTCCAAGGAGTGTTCCCTGAGTTGAACTKGGCCCAGAACCAAGGAGAGACTTCTGTGTTTGCAGGAAATATGCATTGAGAAGGCCCCAGGAGAGAAGCTGGGCATCAGCATCCGAGGTGGGGCAAAGGGCCACGCAGGCAATCCCTTTGATCCCACTGATGAGGGCATCTTCATCTCCAAGGTACCAGAGCACACCCTCAGGCACTGCCAGGGAGAAGGGGATCCCTGGGGGGCTGCTGGAATCTGCTCTCAGYTCTCACTGCTGCAGCACTTCTGGAGATTCTCCCTCCAGCACGGAGACAAGTCCTTGTCCTTTCGTGTGTCCTCCTCTACCACAGCTACAGTTTCTGATTTCCTGCTTGCCTTCATTTTGCTTTGTGTTTTTTTCTACGATGCAAACCCACACCTCTTTCCCTGTACCCATTCCCACTGGTCCCCCTGTGCCTGTGGCTTCCTGCCCACTCACACATGCCAGCTCTTTCCTCCTTCCCTGGAAAGGTGAGGAATTCCTACCCTGGTCTCCTGTGCCCTGCACCCTGTGTGTAACTCTGTTCTTTTTTCAGGAACTGACTGCTTGTGTCACACATACTTCTCACATCACTTTTCCCCCAGAAATTGCACATTTTCTTGTTCAACTTATTCTGCTTATCAGTTTATGCTCCTCCCAACCCTTTCCAAAAAGATTTTATTGCTTCTTCCTCGCTGGCAGCAGAGCACAGCMATAAGTGGTGCCATTTTGGTCTTGCTGCTGGCAAAGAGGACTCTGGGTGTTCAGCTCAATGTCACTGGTTCCCTCTTCAGCTGGTTTTTGGGGTGGGAACTGATGTGAGTTATCCTCGTGGCTGCAGACACTCCATAACTGGCAGTGAGCCCTGATAATTGAGAACTGGCTGCTGTTAAAGCAAAGGAACATTCAGCATTTGTCTTTATGGGGCTGGAACTGTTCTGAGTTCTAAAGTTAAAAGACTAAATTCCCTCTTWCATAGTGACAGTTCACATTCATCTGGGACGTTGCAACAGCAGGAAAAGAAAACCTGGGATTATTCTAACTAGAGTTACTTGGAGTAATTTGCTCTGGTGTTCTGCATTACAGCATTTGGAAGGTTCACAGTTCAGCTGTGGCACAGAGTCAGTTTACCCCATCTCCCCTCTCTGTTTTGCCCAATACTTCTTGTTTTAGCCTGCAGAGAATCAAGATCCTGAACTTCCCTGTTCTCCCCGTGTGTGCTATCCCTGTGTGTGCTGTCCGTGTTCCCTGTCTGTGCTGTCCCTGTCTGTGCTCAGCTCTGATCTGCCCC
>CADDXX010000758.1:315033-368237 GCA_902810485.1 Alauda arvensis
CCTGTCCCAGCTCAGGTCACAGGGATCCTGTCCCAGCTCAGGCCACAGGGATCCTGTCCCAGCTCAGGCCACAGGGATCCTGTCCCAGCTCAGGTCACAGGGACCCTGTCCCAGCTCAGGCCACAGGGACCCTGTCCCAGCTCAGGTCACAGAGATCCTGTCCCAGCTTAGGCCACAGGGACCCTGTCCCAGCTCAGGCCACAGGGATCCTGTCCCAGCTCAGGTCACTGTCCTGGTGTGTGGCACTCTGGGACCTCCCCAGCTCCTCGGTGTGTGGATGCACAGCTCTGTGTGCCTGGGGCTGGCAGCCAGCCCAGCCTTGTCCCTGCTGCCTCAGGGACTCTGGGGGTCTCTGAGGGTCTCTGTCCCACCCAGCTGTGCCCCTGCTGCCTTGGGGACCCTTGGGGGGCTCTGGGGGGCTCTGTCCCACCCTGCAGTGTCCCCACTCACTGCTCCCTGTCCCCTGTCCGAGGCAGGATGAAGTCCCTGGAGCAGGATGCCCTCAAGGCCCAGATGGTGATTGCCAAGTCCAAGGAGGGCCGGAAGCGCAGCCCCCTGGAGCAGCTGRCAGAGGCCCCCTCGCCTGCCCCGACACCGTCCCCAACGCCGCTGGAAGGTGACACTGGGACGGGGGGACATGGGGGGGACACGGGGACACAGGGGGGGCACAGGGACCTAGGTGGGGATACGGGGACACAAGGACTGCCCCAGGGGACATGGGGGGACATGAGGACATGGGGGTGACACAGGGGGAACACTGGGACACAGGCACACAGGAGGACACAGGGGCTGCCCACAGAACACAGGGGTGACACAGCCACTGCTCAGGGAACACAGGTGTGACCCAGGGGGACACAAGGACTGCCCCAGGGGACAGAGGGGTGACACAGGGGACGTAGGCCCTGCCCCAGAAGACACAGGGGTGACACAAGGACTGCCCCAGGGGACACAGGCCCTGCCCCTGCAGCTTACCCTGCTCACAGGCACAGGGAGGGCAGCAATTCCCTCCTCAGCCTGGGTGTAGGAATRTGAATATCAGTAGGGTTCTGGGATGGTAACGGGGGATCTCCGAGTGCAGAGCAGCTCCTGGAACCTGCAGGTCATTGCAGGGGTCCTGGGAAACAGAGGGGGCTCACTCAGGCTGCCAGCCACAGCTGAGAGCAAGAGACAGAGAGAAAGAGCTAAAATCTTGTTACAATACATTTTATCCTTTTCCATGCAGAATATTCTGATTTACAGTAACCAACCAGCACAAGACACAAATCCTAYAGAATTTACATCTGGCCTATAAGAGTTACTACACTGCCATATTTGTTACATTTTAAATCTTAAAATCTACTCCAAAAAACTCTCTTTTCCTCCTTTAGCAGGGTCCCTCCAACCTTTGGACTTTGAGCATTCTCTCAGTTTCTTAGGGTGTTGTTTAATCCTGGGGATTTTCCTTTGGCTGGCCCAGCCTTTGCCTTTTCCAGTTCCTCAGTTCCTGGCTGTGGCAGCTTGGATGTCAAAGCTGGCTCTCACTTCTACCTCGCTTACAGATTTCATATTATCACAACCTTTGTGCCAAGCATCCTTATCAGGCTGCCCTGTTCCATCCTCCCCAACCCCTGGGGGCACCTCCCAGCACAGGGGATGGGCCCCAGCTGTAGAACCTGTGGTGGCACCTGAGGGGAGCAGGAAGCAGCACCCTGAGGGAGCAGGCTGTTTGTGGGGAGGGCAGAAGCAGCACCCTGAGGGAGCAGGAGGTGTTTGTGGGGAGGGCAGAAGCAGCACCCTGAGGGAGCAGGAGGTGTTTGTGGGGAGAGCAGAAGGCTGTGCCCTCACTGTGAAAGGCTGCTGAGGCAGGGGCTGGCTGGGGGTGAGTGTCACACATGAGCTGTCACTAACTCTGCAATCCTGTCCCCTCCTGCAGATTGCAGCCCCAGGAACGTCACTTCCCCAGGAAGGCTGGTATGAAACTCTCCTGCTTTGTCCACCTTTGCTCCATCCTGGCACTCCCTGGTTTGAGTCACTGTCACTCCAGGCTGTCCCCTCTCAGCCCTTGGGCCTGGGGCAGGGAATGGGGAGGGCTCAGGGGGTGGAACTCACCCAAACTCCTGCCTGGGCCCGCCCCCCTTTCCTGCAGCTCCCATCAGACACCTGCTCTCTGCTCCCCTCTTTYATTGTGTCCTCCTTGCTCTGGTTCTTCACCTCCTTGTTCAGAAACTTGCCCACCATGCTCAGAAGGCCTTTCACCAGGTTCAGAAAGCCTTTCCCCATGCCCAGAGGGGCTTTGCCTTGGCTCAGAAACCTTTGTCTCTGTTCAGAAGCCTTTGCCTGGGTTCTGAAGCCTTTTCCCATGTTCTGAAGGCCTTTTCCCAGGTTCTGAAGCCTTTCCCTGGGTTCAGAAGCCTTTCCCCAGGTCCTGAGGGCCTTTCCCTGGGTTCAGAAGCCTTTCCCCCCTTCACTTCAGGGACTTTGGCCCTGTGTTTCCCCAACACCAACCACACCTTGAGCTGTGAGCAGCATTTTCCTTTTCCCAGCCCTGAGTAAATGCCAGGGGACCTTGTTTCCCTGKAGGAATTGGTGGGACAGAGCAGGGAGAGCAGGTGGGGAGCAGCTGCACTGAGGGAACCTTGTCCATAGCACAGCTCTGCACTGAAATCCTCACTCTGCTCCAGCTGCCAGAAATCCTGCCATGAATTCCCCCCACAAGCAGSTTTCCCTCCTGCCTTGGTGTGCACCAGCATTTCCCTGGAGCACAGGCTGTTTCCTGTCTGGCTCCAGAGCCCTGTCCTGGCACCAGGAGAGCTCCCAAGGCAGTGTCCCAGGGGTGCCCAGGCTCTGTCCTGCCTCTCCCAGAGTCCCTCTGCTCCTGCTGTGCTCTCTGCTTGCTGCTGCTCCTCCATCTGTGCCTCTGCCCTCACTCTGTTCTCTGTTTCTCCCCTGCTGCTGTCCCTTCTAGTCACTGTCTGAAAAGAAGTTTGACTACCGGGAATTTGCTGCCATCCCTTCCTCCAAACCCGTTTACGAGATCCAGGTACCAGCTGCATGCTYTGGGCAGGCCAGGGAGAGCTGCTGGGAGAGCTCAGGGCTGAGGGGAGCCTGGCCTGGCCTGTGCAGGGACAGGGACACCAGCCCTGGGAACACTCAGGGCTTCTCTGAGCCTTCAGCCAAGGGCAGCCAGGAAGGTCCAGGTGGATTTGAAATGAAAGACAGAAGCTTTGCAGATAGAAAACATCTGCATCTGCACCAGAATGGCTCCTGAAATATTCCAAAGTGAGAGATGAGAGCTGAAAGGGCAGAAGAAGTTCTGGAAATGATGGCAAGTGCCAAACTGGAGCAGATGTGAGCTCTGCTCAAGGGCAGCTGTGCCTCTCCTCAGGCTGTGTGCTCCTGTCAGTGAGCTGGGCAGTGACCCCTGCTCCTGAGGGTGGGTGCCATGGGGAGCTGCTTCTCCTTCCCAAAATGGCCCATTCTGAGCTGCTTCCTCATGGATGCCAGCTCTGGGTGATCCTGGCCCTGCTCTGGGGGCCACTGGAACCGATCTGGCAGGGCTGGGAGCTGTAACTGCCTCACCCAGTCCCTGGGGGCATTTGTGAAGCTGAACTGGGTCTGAGTGGCTTTAGGTGTGGTTTTAGTTACACACAGACCATGGAGYAGATATCCTTTGTCTCAATGGTTTTAGATGAGTTTTCAGTTTTATACACRGACCATGGAGCAGATATCCTGTGTTTCAATGGTTGTAGGTGGTTACACACACACCATGGAGCAGATATCCTGGGTCTCAGTGGTGTTAGGTGGGGTTTTAGTTTTATACTGACCATGAAGCAYTGYCCCAGGGACACCTCCCACTGTTCCAGGCTGCTCCARACCCCATCCAACCCAGCCTTGGGCACTGCCAGGGATCCAGGGGCAGCCCCAGCTGCTCTGCCCACTCCCAGGGCAGGATTTCTCTCTCATACCCAACCTAAATCTCCCCTCTTTCAGCCTAAAGCCTTTCCCTTCACTCTTTACTCTGCCTTTTGTGTTCCTTGCTCTCCCTCCTGCCCCCAGCTCAGGCACAGGGATTTGTGCTGGGTCTCTGTGGCAGTGCCAGGGAGGGCCCTGCAGGCTGTGGGAGGTTGGCATTGGGGAATTGCTGGTTCTCAGCTGGGATTGTTCACTTTTGCTGTTCCCTTGCAGTCTCCTGATGCAGCTGATGAGCTCAGATACGCCGAGGACCGGAACAACTCAGGTAAGGCCAGAGGAGTTGTGTCAGTGCTGCTCATCCCTGCTGTGCTTCCAGAGGCTTCCCTGGGCCTGGGGAACCTCCCTGAGGCTCCGCCTTCTGCTGCTTGAGGCTGAGCCATGTTCTGTCTGTTCTAGAATGAGAACTCGGTGTCACCACGCTCACTGGGGGTAGGACATTGCATTGTGCTTCAGTGATGGCTGATATTCCAGTGTGCTGTGCTAAAAGCATAAAAGCTAAAAGAATTAAAGCTAAAAGCACAAAAGCTAAAAGCACAAAAGCTAAAAGCATTAAAGCATGCCTGCTTTCCTCCAGTCCTGTGCCCTGCTGTGGGAGCAGGAGGTGCCAGGGCAGTTTTGGCCTCATCACCTGCTGCAGGTGCACGATGCCCATCAGTCAGGAGCTGTGCTGAGCCCCTTTGTGGAGGAGGGGATGTGCAGGTGAATTCATCCAGCTGCACAGCTGGAGCAGCTGCACAGCTGGAGCAGCTGGAGCTGCAGTGCCCAGCTGGCCCTGAGTGACCCTGCTGGGTCTGTGGGCATGGCCTCTCCATCAGCAGGAGTGAAAGGGCTGCAGCTGGGTCTGCCTGTCCCCAGGGCTGTGTGTGTCTGTCTGTCCCCAGGCTGTCCCCAGGGCTGTGTGTGTCTGTCCATCCCCAGGGCTGTGTGTGTCTGTCTGTCCCCAGGCTGTCCCCAGGGCTGTGTGTGTCTGTCTGTCCCCAGGGCTGTCTCTGCCTGTCCCCAGGCTGTCCCCAGGGCTGTGTGTGTCTGTCTGTCTCTAGGGCTGTGTGTGTCTGTCCATCCCCAGGGCTGTGTGTGTCTGTCTGTCCATCCCCAGGGCTGTGTCTGTCCATCCCCAGGGCTGTGTCTGCCTGTCCCCAGCTGTGGCAGACAGGGGACACCCTCACCCAGCTGGTTCCAGTGACTGGAGCAGCACCATGGAGCTGGTCACTGCAGGAACACTCCTGTGGCCTCTCACAGCTGATGCTGATTTGCTTCTGCCCATTCTGCATCTTTCACCCTTTTATTTGAAAGGAAAAACTCCAGTTCCTTTTGTCTTGATAAATTCCCCTGAGCACAGGCTGCACCCCATGGCTGAGCTCTTTCCAGARGGTTCTGCTGGAGGACTCAACAAAAACTTCTTTCCTGGGAGCAGCATCTGCCCTTCATCCCTCAGAGTYCCCCTCTGAGCTCTGGGTGGTTCTCCTGAGGTTGTTGGCTCAGTCAGTGCAGGGAGCTGAGAGCTCAGGGGAGCTCTGGGACGTGCAGGGGGCACTCAGACCCCACTGCAGCCTGTCCCTGCCCTGCTGGGCCCTCTCAGGGGCTGGAAGCCAGCAAGAAAAGAGTGTGGGGTGTGTGTGGTGCTCATCAGGAGACCCAGAGGAATGCTGAAATCACTGTGATGTGTGTGAGGAACAAAAAAAGGAAGCAGGTTTTCYCTCATCCTCTGGAAAGGGAGGCAGGGGAGGCCAGTGAGCTCTCCTGGCTCTTTCAGAGCCCCCCATCCCATCTCACTCTGCCAGGCACTGCAGCATTCCAGCAAAGTCAGAACTGTCCTGGATCACTGTGGCTTTGTGACTCACAGCAGTGCCTAAACTTCCTGCTAGCAAACCATTTCCTCAGGAACTGTGGGAAAATCCAACTGCAGGGAAGTGTTGGCATCTCACTGCTCCCAGCACAGCCCTGTGCTCTTGTCCATGCAGAAACAGCTCCTTCCATTCCCTGCTCTGACTTCATGGCCATCATCTCCTGGGTGTGTTTAAACCCCTTTATTCCAGGGTTTCCCTGAGGCTGTGGAGTCACTGACCTGCAGAGCAGCTCAGTTATGGCACAACTTCTCCAGATCACCTGGGGCCCTCTGCTTCCCAGTCCTGTAACCCTCAGGTCCCAGAAATGCCCCTGATGGCTGCAAAGCTGCCTGGGGGCTGTGRGGAGCTGCTCCTGTCCCTGTGCTCTGGGCCCACCTGGGCTCTCAGGTGTTTGCAGCAGCTCCCCCAGGGGTGGTGCCTCCCCATCCTGCAGCTGCCCAATTGCTGCTGGATAATGAACTTTGCAGCTCTCACACTCACMCGTGTTCTCTCTGCCCTCTTGGGGCTTTAACTCATGCCTGTCCAGCCTTTTTAGCCTCATCACTACTCCAAAGACTTGCACCCATCCTTGTCTTCCCCAGACTGGCATTCACAGGTTCTTTGCCACCAAAAAGCCAATATTTCCCAGACCTGGAATCTCTGGGTTCCTGTGGCAGTGCCTGTGCTTTCCCCYAGCATTTCCTGTCCCCTCTCAGGATGGGAAATGTGAGGGAGGCCTGTTCTGGATACTCCARGATCCCCTTTGTCTGGACTTGGTTCTTGGGGTGAGGCCATGAGAAACAGGGACTCTGAGCTTGTACAGATGAATATTCTCCATTTTCTGGGCTCACCAGTTTGCAGCATGTCTTGAACAAGGTTTTGTGTCTGCATCAGCAGTGGAATGAGCCTCTGTAAAACTGCCCAGATTCTTTTAATCCTCCCTGGAGTGCTGTGATACCAAGTTCCCCAGTGAGGATTTTATTKACTTGAATTGTTTTTTGATCACTCCCCTGTCTCACTTGCTCTGCCTGTGCCAGCCAACAGCAGCAGTTCCCTTCTTGCCAGGCTTGGGGAGAACCAGGATCCTGRTTCCTCTGGGTGGGAATAACTCCCACACTCCTCTGGACCTTTTTCATTTCATCACCACCGAGGCAGAGGAGGGGACCTGGCCTGCCTGAGCTTCCTGGGGACATTCTGAGTTGTGTTCTCCACCTTTTCCAATGCCTGAACCTCAAAGGGAAACTGCTGGGAAGTTGTCAGTGTATACAGAAATCTCTGCCAGTGCCCAGAGAACCCTCATCTCATCCAAGGATGGTGCATTTCCTTTATTATCAGGATTCTGTTCCTTTTCTTGAGCTCAAACATCACCCAGGAGTGTAAAAATGAACTTYCTGAGTCAGCACAGGGTTCTGGCTGATCTGGGGTGTGATGAGAGCCACTGAAGTGCCAAAAAAGGACACAAAAGAAGAAATGCACAATTCCAGAATTGCTCCAGGCTGCAGCCATCAGTGGGTTTGCACTTCCCCTAATATACAGGCTTTGATTTTAGAGTTCTTTTTTTTCTTGAACTTGTTCACATCTGCAGTAAATTGTCCCTTCCTTGTCACTTCACCCCTCAGCTGTGTGGATCTTTGTTCTAACTGAGCTTCATTTGACTCTGATACCTCAGCAGTGKCTCCTCCATCCAGCCCTGGCTGCAGCTCCTGGGGCAGCCCCTYCCTGCCCTCTCCTGGGCTGTGCTTTGCCCACCAGAGCTGCCCCTCTTGTTCTCAGGGGTGTTTTCCCCAGGGTGCAATCCAGGTGTTTGTAAAGCTGTGTGTGCTGTGCTGTGTGGGGATCACTAAACCTGCATGTTTGGGGCTGAAAKGACTCACTGAGCTCTCTCTGAGCCCTGGCATTTCCTCCCAGGCTGGTTTTTCTGTCCCTGTGCCCATTGCTGTTACTGCTGTGTGCCCTGTGTGAGGATCACCTGCACCCAACCCCAGCGTTSCCTGAAGGGGCTGGGAGGGCTCAGCCTGCAGGAGAGGAGGCTCAGGGGAGCCTGAAGGGGCTCCAGGAGAGCTGCAGAGGGACTTTKTCCATGGGCCTGGAGTGACAGGACAAGGGGAGTGGCTTCCCCCTGCAGAGCCCTGTGACTGSAGCAGAGGGACACAGCTCAGCAGGCTGACAGATTGCCATGGATTTCTCTGTCTGAGGTTCCCTGCTGCATCCAAAGGCTTTGGGGAGATTTCCCAGGAGCCCATTTGCACCTGAAGCTCGTGGRTTGCCCTCCTGGGCTGTCCTTCCAGCAGATGCTGGGTGAATTCCCCACATCCCCCCACCCCGAGGAGCAGGGCTGGGAATGTGAGGCTGCTCCCCTCTGTCCATGGGGATCTCAGCCCTCCTGGCAGGAGGAGGGATTCATTCCTTCCCTGCAGGAGCATCCCCTGTCCCTGCAGGCCGGGGAGCCCTGGGGAGCCCCTCAGGCCTCTCAGGGGCAGCTCCCTGCACCCAGCTGGGCACAGACACAGGGGTGACCTTCACCCCACTGTCCCTGAGAGCCTGGGCCTCCCCTTGCAGCCCTTGAGGCACAGCAGCTCTCCCAGCCTGGCCCTGGGGTGTCCCTGGGCCAGTGTGTGAGCAGAGATGTTCCTCCCCTCCCTGACAGAGGGACCCCTGAGCCCCCACTGACCCAGATCAGGGTGATCCATGGGCTGCAGAGCTGAAGCAGTTTAGGACACTTGGTTTTTCACACAGCTTGGTATTTCCAGTCCTGTTCARTGGATGGTGGGTGTTCCAGGCAGGTGGCACTTCCTTCCCAGGACCCACAGTGCTCACTCCAGGAGCTCCAGGGAGTTCTGGGCAGGGGTTTCTGTGAGTGGCTGAGACCAGAACTGTCCCAAATCTGGCACCTGGGAGTGCCCTGGAACACTCCTGAAAGGCTGCACAGGGCTGGGAGCAGCCTGAGCCAGTGGAAGGTGTCCCTGCCATGGCAGGGGTGCAGTGTGAGATGAGCTTTGAGGTTCTTTCCTACACAAACCCCTCTGGCATCCTGTGATAGCCTGAACACCTGCATTACCTGTGCCAGGTGTGAGGTGCCAGAATCACAGCCTGGCAAGGGATTTTAGAGCTCACCCWGTGCCACCCCCTGCCCTGAGCAGGGRCAGCCCCCATTGCCCCAGGCTGCTGCAAGCCCCAGCTTTTGTGTGCAGCCTGTGCCAAGGCCTCAGCACCTTCCCAGGGGGAGATTCCCATTCCTCCCCAGTTTAACCCAGTGTAAATCCCAGCTTTTGTGTGCAGCCTGTGCCAGGGCCTCAGCACCTYCMCAGGGRRAKRTTCCCATTCCTCCCCAGTTTAACCCAGAGCTTTGTCCTCACCCTGAGCACGTCCTGTCTCCGCAGGTCCCCGGGAGCAGGATGGGCAGCCAGAGGAGCAGCAGGACACCCTGGGAGCCCGGGATGCAGCAGCAGCAGCAGCCCCCTCAGGCCTGGAGGACGTGGCCCTGTTCAGCAGCAGGAGGAAGCTGCGGCACAGCCGGCGCAGTTTGGAGACCGCTGTCCCCACATAGGGGACACCCGGGCACAGGCCTGGCCTGGCACGGCCCTGCCCAGCTCCCTGTGCTCCAGGGACAGCCCCAGGCTGCCCCCCTGCCTCAGACTCTGCCTGGGGGCCCAGCTGAGTGCCCTGGGGCTGCTTCCACTCGACACCGGGGCGATCCCAGGCTGGGACAACACTGGACTGACTGCTGGACAAGGAGGGGTGGCCAGCACAGGGGCAGCTTGTCAGCCTGTAAATAGTGTGTGTGGGGAAGGGTAGGACAGGGAGAATGTAGGAGTGTGAGAGTGTGTTGGGCTCCAGCTGTTMCTGCCTCAGCTCGGGCTCTGTAGGSGTTAACAGGAGCTTCTCCTCTGGTGGCAATCAGGAGGAGGGTCCAGCCTGCCTTTACTCCTGTCCAATTTCCAGTCTTTTGCCAAMAAGCATCTCCTCCCACCTCCTGCACTGTGTCACCTCACCTCCCTTTGGGAGTGCTTGGGAATGGGAAGCTTGGAGGCAAAAAGAAAGGAAAAACAAAAAGGAAAAAACCCACCAGAATTGCAGCCAAGTGCCTCCCTCTGCCACTGCCAGCCTGAGCTCAAGGACAGCAGAGGCAGCTCTGCCACCTCCTCTGTGCTGCTGGGACACTGCTGCTGCCCTGGGACACGCTGGGAGCCACTGCACCAGAGGAGGAGCCTCTCCTGYGGGGCTCAGCTGGGGCAGGAATGGCACAGAGCCCACAGTAGAGGGGTGTAGGGGCTGTGACAGCACTGGGGAGCAGGACAGAGGGGTAGGACACGCTGGGAGGTGACAGCAGGTACCTTAGTGGGTAGAACATGGGTGGAATGTGCTGGGGTCAGCTTGGGAGCTCAGGATCCAGGTGGGAGATGCTGGTGGGGAGCCCACAGTGGCTGGAGGGGCACTGGGATGTCACAGCGGCTGACAGGAGCACTGGGATGTCACAGGTGCCTGCTGAGGGCTGGAGGGACACTGGGATGTCACAGGTGCCTGCTGAGGGCTGGAGGGACACTGGGATGTCACAAGTCCCTGCTGAAGGCTGGAAGGACACTGGGATGTCACAGGGGCCTGCTGAGGGCTGGCAGGAGCACCAGCAGCACCCCAGAGCAGGATGGGGCTGGCCTGTGCCTTGCAATAACTACACAGCTCCACTTTGCCAGCCCCTTGGCTTTCCATGGAGGACAGGGAAAAGGCACGTTTGCCCACACAAGGGGGAAAAGGGAAATGAGTGGGGTGTGAGCCCTGGTTTCCAGGTGTGGAACAAGGGCTGTGAGCAGGTTCTGTGCCACAGGAGCTCTGCCAGTGTGGAGGTCACAGCTGCTGCTCCCAGCTCTCCATCAGCCTCTGCTGCCACAGTGAGGGACACAACCCTTCTCTTTCTCTGTGTTTTCACTGCCTCTAACGGTGAGGGAGGCCCGAGCTGGGCACAACCCCACTCCCTGTCCATTGGTGCTCCCCAGGAAGAGCAGGGTTGGACCTTGAGCCTCACAGTGGCTGGGCAGTGACAGGCACATCTGCTTGTACATTTGCTGAAGGAAAGAGCTGGGTGCAGTTTCTTTGGGTGCAGTTTTTTAGTTGAGCCTCTCCTTTCATGCCAAAATCCAGCAGATCATTTTGACTGACTCTGTTTTGATTTTACAGATCTGTGAAGGGGGGAACTCTGATAATCTCACACTGCAGCTGCAGCTGCTTCCATCATCAGCAACTTGAGCTTTTCCTTTTTAAATCTAATTTTAGCGTTTGCTTTTTAACAGCAGCAGTTTTGGAAACAATCCTGGCTGGGTTTTGGTGACTAACTGGTGATTCTCTCTCCTTTCCCTGTGTGGTACCTGGTGCCAGGCTCTGGATTCTCTCCCGTTCTCTCCCCAGAGACTCCGAGGGAAAATTAGCGCATCAAGACTGTAACTAGTGAAATTTGTACAACCAAAGAAATCTATTTTGTGGTTCAAGGATAATAAAGTTTACTTTACATTTTAGAGCCTTCAGTCACAGTGGTTTGCCCTGGGTGGAATCTGCACTTTGGTGGTGGTTGTTCCTCATTTACCAGCAAAGTGCTGCTGCTTTGGGAGCAGGAATTAATGCACACCCAAATTACTGCCAATCAATATTCAGGCATGGGGGAAAAACCCCAGAATGAAACACAGTGATACCAGCAAGATCTTCAGTCTCTTGGCTTTCCTCACTTGGCTGTGTTAAAAAAAAAAAACCCAACACTATTTTGTTTACATTATTAAGGTTTCTAAAGTAGTTTGGCTGGTGAAAACCAATCAGGCTTTCCTGAGCCTGGTTCAGTGGGTGGGCACYGTGCTGTGCCAGCCCAGGGAAGGAGGAGCAGTCTCAGAAGGGGGTGGATTTCCCTTTCCTAGAGCCAGGGTAGTGCCAGGCCTCAGCCTCATTCCTCCACCTGTGKGACAGGTACAGCTGGAAAAGGGGCCTTGGCTGTGGCACGAGGTCCCTCAGGGGCAGCCCTGTCCTTGGGCAGCACAAGGGTGCAAGCTCTGAACTGCAAACCTCCCACAGGCTCTGAGCAGGGCTCCTTGGCTGCATTCACTGCATCTTTTCTCTCCCCACTCAGTTTCCAGGTTTACCACCAGGTTTCTCTCTGTGTGGAATTTGCCCACTACAGCTGAACCCTGCTTAGGGAATGGCAAGGGGTTACCCCTTCAGACAGAAGTAAACACAGAAATATCATCAGTGCAAATTGTTTATTTGGGGATTATTCATGTAGGGTTGGAACTAAATGGTCTTTAAGGCCCCTCCCAACCCCAGCCATGCCATGGTTTTGTGATTTTGATATAAACAGGCAYAGAAATAACCCAGCTCAGTATCCAGGGAGGATGCAGAGATCTCCAAGGCTGCACAAAGAGCAGAGCACAGCTGGCTGGGCTGGAAAGTGTGCAAGGAGCAGCTGAGAGCCAAGTGCAGCAGCAGAGGGAATCTGGGAGATGGAGGGGCAGGAAATGTTGGATCTGAACACAGCTCCAGGTGTGAGCCTGCACAGCCTCCCCTCGGATCCTGCTAAATTCACGTTTTCCTGGTTCCAGGAGTCAATCCTGCCTGGTGTTGGTGTGTCAGGGCATTGCTGTTCCTTCCCTGCATCTCGCTGCGTTTGTAACAGCAGTGTCTGCAACAACTGCAGGACTCTCCAAGGACAGTGTGACAGAGGGGCTGCCATGGTACCCCACAACACTTACCTGCTCCTCAGCTCAGAAACCTGGCCCTCGGAACACCTGGGACAAGCAGAGGCTGGACAATGTTGGTTCCCAGTCCTGGCCAGCAGCTGCTCCTGGAGACAMAGTGCTGCAGGAGATGAAGCTGTGGCTGTGACTCAGAGCCATTTYTGCTGCTGCTACATGAAGTTGTTGTTGTTTCTGTGCTTCCAGTCACCACGAGTGACACCGGAGCACCGAAAGACCCCAAAGCACTGCAGGACCYCCCACGGCCCCTCCACAGGAGTTTGCTATGCCCATCTCCGGGCCTTGGGCAAAGCCCCTCAGCGGCTGCAGCTGCTCGTGTCCAGGGGCTCGTGTGCAGGTGCTTCCCATCTCGGTGTGCATTAACCGGGCTGAGCTGGGAGCAGCTGCAGCTCCTGCGAGGGGGAGGAGGGACCCGCGTGTGGCTGAGCGACGGCAACCTCCGTGTGCGGCACCGGCCCGGGCCCGGCTGGGCAGGGACGGGCGGGAGCGGGGCCCAGAGCGGGCGGAACCAGAGCGGACGGGCCGGCAGCGGGACCCAGAGCGGCGGCACCGACGGCGTTTGATTTGCTTTGGTTCGGTTGCTTTGGTTCGCTTCGGTCCAGTTCGGTTCGCTTCGGCCGGGCCGGGCCGCGAGCAGCAAGGGCGGCCCTGTCAAGTGACGTCATCACGTGACGCCTCGCGCTGACGCTCCCTGGTGACGTCGCAGTGACGCGACCGTGACGCGACAGCGGCAGGGCCGGGCCGAGCGGAGCCGGGACGGGATCCCGGAGTGGGACACTGGGACAGGATCCCGGAGCGGGGCACTGGGACGGGATCCCGGGACAGGATCCCGGGACAGGATCCCAGGACAGGATCCCGGAGCGGGGCATTGGGACGGGATCCCGGAGCGGGGCACTGGGACAGGATCCCGGAGCGGGGCACTGGGACGGCCCCGGGAGCGGCTCAGCACCCGTTGCGCAGCGCCAGTGAAAAGGTGCGGCTCTGTGCCTGCAGAAAGCATTTACCTGCAGGTGTGGTGAATCCTCATTTATTTAACAGCCTTAAACCGACGTTCCGAACGAGGAGCCGCTGTGCAGCGAGGCTGTTTCTCTCCASGGAGGGCAGAGGAGACACACGGTGCACCCGACTGCAGAATCGTGTTTGCCTTTTCTCACACTGCAGCACAGTCAGTGGATCACGGAATGACAGAGTAAGGGATCCGCAGGGATCATCGAGTGCAGCTCCTGSCACGGCTCCTGGCACTTGCACCCCAATGCTCACACCACCATGTGCCAAAGAGCATTGTCCAAACACSTGCTGAACTCTGTCAGCCTTGGTACTGTGATTGCTGCTCCGGGGAGCCCCTTCCAGTGCCCAGCCACCCTCTGGGTGAAGAACCTTTGTCTGATATCTCATTTTTGATATCCAGCCTTCCCCTGACACAACTTCAGCTGTTCCCTTGGATCCTGTCACTGTGAGCACAGAGGAGAGATCAGTGTCTGCACCTCTTCCCCTAATGAGGGGCTTTGTGATGATCTGGGCTAGAAATTACAGCGTGAAGGTGGAAGCTGTGCCAGTGCAGGGATGAGCTCCAGCTCTGGATATCCTTGTTCCTGTGGGAGTGCATTAACTGGCCCAGCCAGGCAGGTCTGGGTTTTCTCTTAGTCAGGCCATCCTGGATGTTCTGAATCCCCCCTGTCTGCACTGGGGACAGAGGTGAAGGCCAGGTGACCTTCCTTAGGCCAAGGGCTGGGTTTTGGCTGGGTTTTTCCCCAGGAGGAAGGGATGGCCACCAGGTCTGAACWTTGGTAAATAAAACCAGCAAARCCTCACAACAGCTTCATGCCCTGGTATCCAAACAGTGCTGCTGTACAAATATAACACTGATTCTTTGCAGATTATTCCCCATCAGCCCCATTGATTGAAGGCAGTTTTCTTTTAAAAAGCAAGCAACTTCTAACAGTGAAACTGYGCCAGAGCAGAGTCCTGTTCCCACTCCCAGGGTTCCAGTCAGATTCGGTTCTGCTTGTTAGAATAATGTGGGGTTTCTCCTCAGTTCTTTACAATAAAAAGACACTGTGAAGAACTAGAGGGGATGACTTGTGCAACCACTGAAGAGACTTTTCCAATTCTCTCAGCAGAGCAGGGGGTGGGAATTGGATTAAGGACCTGTGAGTTGAGTGACCGAGCCTGCAGCCACTGCAGGAAAAATCAGCTCGGTGCCAGCCAGTGCCTGGGACTCCTTCAAACTGAGCTGGCAYCAAAACAGGCAGATCATGTCAAACAGCTTCAGAGCAGACAGATAAAGGGCTGAAAGCAAAGCTGCACTTAACCCAGATAATCTGATATGTACAAATGCAGAGCCTGACAGATCAAACCCAGAGTGGCAGCTGGGATGAGTCACCAGTGTGGAGTCAAGGGGAAGATTCACCACCCTCTCCATTTCCATTATCAAAAAGCCTGTGGATCTGCACTGCTAAGGAAGTGACTCTGGAAGGAGTTCCTGTTCTCCAGATTACCCTGTCTCTGCTCATGGCACCTTTGGGGCAGGTAATGTGTCTGTTCCTGCACTCTGACAGTGATTGCAGTGGGCCACCAGCCCTTGGGGGATGGAGCCAGGGGCCCAGTGTGGTAAAAACAGAATCATGGAATACTTCGGGTGGGAAGGGACCTCAAAGCCCATCCAATCCCACCCCCTGCCATGGCATGGACACCTTCCACTGCTCCAAGCCCTGTCCAACCTGGCCTGGAACACATCCAGGGATGCAGGGGCAGCCACAGCTGCTCTGGGCACCCTGTGCCAGGGCCTGCCCATCCTCACAGGGGAGAATTCCCTCTCATATCCCATCTAAATCTAGCAGAAGCCAAGCTCCCATCAGGTCAGATTTCCATGATTTCAATTCTAAAATCATGGAATCACAGARTCATTACAGTCACAATARACCTGTAGGAGCATCAAGACCAACTTCCAGCCCAGCACCTCGTTCTCACTGCAGCATGTGCTTGAGTGCCACATCTCCACGTGTTTTGAATTCTGTGGTACTTGGGGACACAAATTTGTGCAATCCCCTCTTGATCAGTGCTGAGACCCCTCACAGTGCTGCTGTTCAGGCTGCTGCCAAAAGTGGGGGCTACAGCAGTGCCCCAGCATGACCTGTCCAGCACACGCGGGCTGTGCTGGTTCCTGGGGAGAACAGAGCAGCAGGGTGTTCTCTTACTCCTGTTCCCCTGCTCAGGGTGTTCTCTTACTCCTGTTCCCCTGCTCAGGGTGTTCTCTCTCCCTGCTGCTCAGGGTGTTCACTGCCAGGCCCCGCTGGCTCTCAGAGCTGCAGTCCCAGCAGAATTTCAGCCACCACAGGCTGAAATTAGGTCTCACACTCACTCCACGGGCTTTGTTTCAGCCCATGTCGTTAACATGAACAATCTGGGACACGAGTGTCCCGTGTTTGCAGGCAGAGGGAGCCTGGTAAAACACTGCTGACAAACAGTAATTACCAGATTACTGCACTAATCCAGTGTAACAATGCAAATGTAATTCATGAAAACCAAACAAGCACCACTTACACATGTACACTGCATTTACAGTGAAAGAAGACTCTCTGAAATAACCAACATTATCTTGGAAACAATACAAGAAAATAAACACAACCAACATTCAGAACAGAAAAGCAGCAAAACTTTATTACTAATTCCCAAGTGGAATTCCATTAGGAATAGCTTTAAAATCAGCAATTCCAGGTAATATTTACTCTGGAGCACAAAAGAGATTGGCTCAGGAGAAGTCAAACCTACTCTAATAAAATGTTGGTGATGTATTTGTGTGTACAGCAATAGTGAAACTGAAAGTAAAAGCATCCTGTTTGATACTCAGATTTGAAAGTTAGTATTGAAAAGCTGGAACAGAAAAGGTCCACAAACACCACTGAAGTGATGGGGAAAAGAGAAAATGTGAGGTTTTACATGTTTTCTATTTAATAGTGGGAAGACTGGAAGGTGATAGTTGTATTTGCATTACTGAGAAGTACTTCAGTCAAATACAGGTTATGAAACTTAATGAAGTGGTTTAAACTGGTGTGAGATAAAGGCTGGAACAAGAGTGCAGGGAGTAGTTCTGACCACAAACTGTGAAGGCCAGTGTGTTTTCTCTGGGATTTGCCTCACACCATAACATCTCAGAATAACTCACACAGTTCCTTGCTGGCTGAGAGAATCTAAAAAATTTTAAGTTCCTTTACAGTTCATTCCAGACTCTTACTACAAGTCACCATTATTTAAGAATAAAAGGTTTGTAAAGCCACACACCGAAACCTTATGGAAAAACTAATGTAACAGTTTAAACCTGACTTTCTGAGGGATTTCAGTAATTCATATTTCAGTACCATACAGGGAAAAGCTCCAAACTCATATTGAAACTGGCTTTCCTTACAGGCAGGATTGTTCTGAATCACAGCCTCAGACCAGGGACATTTCTTACCCCATCTAAACTTATATCTGAGAGATCAGCTAGATGGTGTAGCTCCCTTGTATCCAGTGGGGTTCAGTTACAGTTCATCTTTGTCTGGAAGGTCTGAATTGCCCCCATGAACACGGGGACACCATTCCAAGGTCTGTGGGATGAGCATGGGATGGCTGTGCTGATGCAGCCACCTGTGTTCAGTCTGACAGACCCTGCCTTAAACAGCCACATCATAACCATGACACTGCAGCAATGTCATCATTTTGGGGGCCTCAAAACACATCCTTGGCAGTTTCCTGATGACATCAAAGATGTACACAAAGACAGCACTACACTCCATTAGAGAGCAGAAGTGTTCTGTCCACAGGGAAGAGAAGCCAATGATGAATTGTCACCTCAATTCCAGTGCCTGAAGGGGCTCCAAGAGATCTGGACTTTAGACAAGGGCCTGGAATGACAGGATAGAAGGGAAGGCTTCCCACTGCTAGAGGTGAGTTTAATTGGGATGTTGGGAAGAAATCCTTCCCTGTGAGGGTGGGCAGGCCCTGGCACAGGTGCCCAGAGCAGCTGTGGCTGCCGCTGGATCCCTGGCAGTGTCCAAGGCCAGGTTGGATGGAGCAGCCTGGGACAGTGGAAGGTGTCCATGGCAGGGAGGTGGAACAGGATGAGGTCCCTTCCACCCCAAACCACTCCATAATCCAATCAATGATCACTGAATCCCACCGCTCCCCCAGCACCCCCAAGAGCTCCACTGTCCCTGTCCCCAMGTGCCACATTCACAGCACTGTTCAGTCTCCTCAGGGATGGGGACTCCAGCACCGCCCTGGGCAGCTGTGGCASGGCTGGACAGGTCGTGAGGAGCCCAAAGCTGCTCCGGACGGGAGATCCCTCAGCTCAGCCCGGCACAGGGTGGGACATTGCAGGTCCCCTGAGCCCAGCCCGGCACAGGGTGGGACATCGCCGGTCCCCTCCCTCAGCCCGGACCCCTGAGCCCAGCCCGGGCCCGCTCCCGCCGCCTCCCCCGGCTGAGTCACGGCGGCCCCGCCCTCACGGCGGCGGCTGCCGGGCGGGACGAGCTGGGACATGAAAGGTGCAACAGGCGCTGCCACGCCCGGGGCTGCGGGGAATCTCGCTTAACCCTTCCCTGCCCGCGGGGCCCRGCTCCGGCAGCGGTGATGGGGCAGACGGGAGCCCCTCTCACGGCAGCCCCGGGACACGGGGGCACAGCCGTGAGAGAGAGGGCGCTGCCCCCGGCCCCTCCTGCTGCCACAGCCCAGGAGCTGCCACAGCCCAGCAGCTGCTGCCCGTGTGTCCCCAGCAGACCCAGAGCACGAGAGGTGCCCGAGGAGCCCAAATGCCCTTTCCGGGGAGCCGCAGGGCCATGTCCGAGCTGGGTTCAGGGCCCTGCCGGGGCCGGGGGCCGAGGCCTGAGCCCGGGCTGTGCTGGGGGTCCATGGCAAGGGCCGGGACAGGACGGGGGCTGCGGCCCGGCCCTGCCCCGCTGCCAGTCCCAGAGCCGAGCTGGTCTGACAGGCTCGGGGCAGACGGAAAGGGAGAGGCCTCCGGCGGCTCAGGAATGCACAGCCCTTATCTCTGGCTCCCTGCGCGCCTGGGGAGGGAACAGCTCTCCGGAGTTTGCCTTTCTCTCGCTCTTACTCACCCCCGCTCTGCCCTGGGTGGAGCCTCGCTCGCCTGGCTCCCAGGTGAATCAGGTTGCAGGCACGTCCAAGTGAGCAGAGAGTGACCCACCACCTGCCCCAGCTCACCTGGGAAGGCAGGGAAGGGCGGAGACCTCGTGGGTACCTGCATGGCCGCCTGAGCCTGAGAGTGACCCGCTGCCTGCCCGCCGCCTGCCCGGCTTCCCTGGCAAGGTAGGAGAAGGGCAGGTCCCTCCTGGGGCTCCTGGATGGCTGCGAGAGGTGGAGGGCAAGGGCTGGGGAGGGCCTGTCCTGCTCCTCTGCCAGGGCTGAGCACCCGGCATCTGGGACAGGGAATTCCACAGGCGGTCCATGGGCAGGAGGCTGCTGCTGCTGTGCAGGAAGGCTCCAGTGGTAGCAGCTCCCAGTCACGCCATGATGGTGAGAAGGGAGAGAGACGAGAGAGGCAACGGGGGCGAGAGAATGTCCCAGTGCTGGCAGCAGGGGCTGGGGATGGGGCAGGAATGGACCCAGAATGTCCCAGTGCTGGCAGCAGGGACTGGGGATGGGGCAGGAATGGATCCAGAATGTCCCAGTGCTGGCAGCAGGGGCTGGGGATGGGGCAGGAATGGATCCAGAATGTCCCAGTGCTGGCAGCAGGGGCTGGGGAAGGAATGGACCCAGAATGTCCCAGTGCTGGCAGCAGGGGCTGGGGCAGGAATGGACCCAGAATGTCCCAGTGCTGGCAGCAGGGACTGGGGATGGTGAGGGAAGGGACCTGGAATGTCCCAGCTGTGTTGGGGATGGTCAAGGGAAGGGACYTGTCCATTCTCARATCAAAACTGCTTATCAAACACCTCACACAATTGTGTGCCTTGCCCTCTGTGAGATCCCTAAGGAGCAGATATTCCCAAACTCAGCCTCATTCTTTGGGAAGAATGTTGCAGCCTGATKGAGCTCCACATAACAGAGTCCAAGCCGGTGTCTCTGGAGCTCTGTAGGGATRTGTGGTCAGGAGATGGGGACACAGGGGATGTGCTGTGAGGGTCTGTGGTGGGCAGGGAGCTGGGAAGCAGCTCCCCAGGCCCCTGTGTTGCACACCCATGGATTGGGTGTGCAGCTGAGACTGCCACAGCCCAGCAGCCCTGGCACAGTCATGCACAAACAGGCAGGAGCACAGACACAGCGTGTGCACAGGCATACACAGGCACAGGGGCTGGCACTCACTGCCTTCTCCATAGGTGTGAGCCTGGCACACCTCAGCATTTGTGTGTGAGCAGAGGAAGGGGATGGTTCCGTGTTGCTCACTCTCAATTGGCCAAGGTCAATAGGGGTCAATTATGGATCTTGCCTGGCCTGAGGATTGGGTTCTCTGTCTCCCAGAACAGTTAGAGAGGGAAGAGACACCTGTGAAGGAACTAAAGTACTGATCACATCCTTCTGCTGCTGAAAACATCTGATTTCTGGAAGCTGCAATAATCTCAGCTGTAAGAGAGGCCCAAAATAGGTCAGTAACAGCAAACTACCCCAAACCAGAGCAGTGGCAGTGCCAGCAGTGCCAAACATCRGTTCCCAGTTTCCCATGCATGTGTTCTCCCTGGATCAGAGGGCAGGAGAGCAACAGTGTGTCCCAAACCCCTTGGATGGACACCTGGGAGCTGCATTTTAGGGAGAGAAAGTTGTTTTCCTTTTRGTCTCACTCCCATTTACCTGAGGGACTTTATAGTTGCATTTGAGGGGCAAAAAGAGAGTTGAATTTGCTGTGACCTGGCAATAGGAGTATTCTGAGGGAGGGAAGAAGTCTTGCTCTTCCTGTGGTTTGGGGGACGTTGCATGGCAAAGGAAGGAGTTGTTCCCAGTCGTTGTTCCCCCATCCCTGGAAGTGTTCGAGGCCAGCCTGGTCTATGGGAAGGTGTCCCTGCTCATGGCAAGGGGTGGAACAAGATGGGTTTGAAGGTCCTTTCCAGCTCTAACCAGTGGCTGATCCTGAGATTCTGTAAGTGTGGAGATGTCTGTGTGCTTGTGTCAGAGCAGGCTSGTGGCTCAGGACAGATTCCCCCGTGTTCTAGGCATGGTTTTTCTGGCAACCACAACTTTCCAGGCAGTGGAAATTCAGCTCCAAACCCTGCAGGATTGGAATTCTTTGCATTTTACAGTTGCATGGGACACGTCTGGACTTCTTATCAGGCCCCACATGCTGGATTTTTGTAGTCTTAATGAGGAAGAGGAGATTGATGAGTGCATTTACAAAGTCTGTGTGTGCGAGAAGTAAAAGTCCCAGGCAGCACGTGGTCCTCCTCCAAATTAGACCTTACACTGTTTGTCCTTTCTTTTTAATTCTTAATTTAAGGAAGTTTCAGACTTCCTTACACTTGCTACCTTTTGAATAGAAACCCAGGGAAAGGGACTGGCTGAAGGGCAGTGGATGTGGCAAGAGCATTGCTCTTGTGGATGTGGCACTCAGGGACAGGGGTTTGTGGTGGCCCTGGCAGTGCTGAGGGAGCTGAGGGTCTCAGGGGGCTTTTCCAGCCCAGAGGATTCTGTGGTTATTCAGATACTCTGCTAAGAGACACCTTCTGCTCTCAGGATGGCATTTCATTTCCAGCTGCTGCAAACATCAGGTTTTGTGCTGGTGGCTCCCCACAGCTCAGCTTTCCCTGCCCACTCTGGCCCCACAGCTGAGGCTGCCAGGGACAGGTGTCTCAGTAACCACTTGACAAAATTACAACATTCTGCTGCCCCTTTTCCCTTCCTCTGGCCTGCAGAGAGATCCCCTGGATATTCCAAATGTCTGGCTGCTTTCCTGGTTCTCCCACAAAGGCTGTTGTGTGGGACCCCTGCCCTGTGAGCAGAGGTGAGTGAGTGCAGTGGGTGCTGCAGGTGCAGGCTCCCAGCTCCACTCTCCACTGGCCTGTGGCATTCAGGRCATTCCCTGCCCACCTGGGACACACAGAGAGTGTTTGGAGCTCTTCATCAGGGTCAGCTGCCACAGGTGTGAACGTGGAAGGTGCATCTGCAGTCTCTGGGTGAAAAATGGATTAATTGGAGCCATTTCCCATCTGATGGCCAGAACTTGTGAGGTGAAACTCCCAGCAGCAGGCAGAGGCACTGCTTGGTTTTTAATGATGGCTGAGATCCATGTAAGACCGTGCAGAGTGAAGAATGGGGTGACATTCTCCCAGATGATTAAMATGGAATGAGCAGCTGTTCAGATGATCAGAGGAGAATGTCTGGGAGCATTATATGGCATTTTAACAGGAATAACAAATTCCAGACAGAAATTTGACAGTAATCCAGGCTTTGAGCCTGAAGAGGATATTGAGAAGGAGAACATGGTAAGACTCAGAAGGGAATGCAGAGAGAAGAATGGAAAGAGGAAAAATAAGAATTAGGACTGGGCAGAGGCAGTTGTAGGTAAAGAAGTGTCTAGTGCAGGTTACTGCCCATATTTCAGTGTCCTGTTCTGGGGACTGTGCCTGAGCCCAGCTGGGTGAGAAGAGCAGTTCTTGGGAAGGGTCCAGCATSCACTGTCACACAGAAGGGTTTGGGTTGGAAGGGACCTTCAGGAACATCCCCTGCCAGGGACACCTTCCACTGTCCCAGGYTGCTCYAGGCCCCATCCAGCCTGGCCTTGGGCACTKCCAGGGATGGGGCAGCCACAGCTGCTCTGGGCAGGTTCCCCTCTGCCCCAGCTCTTGTAGGATTCCATGGCCAGAGCAGGAAAATCTGTGCTGCACCCCTGTGAGACTGCAGGATCCTCGTCAGGAGAAGTGCAGCCCTTAGGATGGGAAATGAGCCCCTGCAGGAGCAGCCTCTGGAGAGGATGAACATGTCCTGCTGTTCATACAGGTTCTTCCTCTGCAGCAAGATCAGAAGCACTTCTGTCCTTCCATCACACAGAGCAGAATTAAAAACCCCACACCTTCAGCCATCTTCGAGGAGACAGATCCTTCCCAGATCATTTACCAAGTGCAGCATTTTGTTGAGAGCAAGCTAACACTTTCCATGTCTCATTGTCACCGTGTCTGCTCCAGTCATTTTCCCTCAGGCATTGCTGTCCTCTGCTAAACCCAACCCTCCCAGAACATCAGCAGCCTGTTTGCATAGGATCTTCCCTGTTTTTTTTTTGAGGCCAAATATTTTCTTTTAAATAATTGATTTATATACTTCATGTCTTGAGACGTTTTGGAAAGGTGAATTTTTTTCACACCCACCCTAAGAGRTGTCAGTGATGCCACTGAATGTGTTGCACAGGGATCAGAGGGGCCTTGATTTGTTTCTTGCCCATGGCTTGGAAGTTCCTCCAGTGTTGGTAGCACAGAGGGGTTTGTGGCTGGCTGTGCTGTTCTGCAGGGTGGGCTGCAGAACAGTCTGTCCGTGCTGCCTTTCCTTTCGTGGTGGTCTCTGGGRCAGTGAAAATGAGGTGGTTAAGCCCAGCACTTGTGTCTGTACTCGCACACGAGGGCTCTGGGGCACAGATGGGGTCTCGCCAGCCACTGCAGACTCTGGGCTCCAGCCCTGCTTCCTCCCCGGCAGCTCCTTCCTGGTGCGGCAGGCCCGGGGCAGGCTCAGCCCTGGGAGTGTCCCAAAGCAGCGGAGCAGGTCCGGCCGGGGCAGGGCTCCCCGGAGCCGGGAACTGGCTGTGCAGGCACGGCACGTCACAACAAGCACCGCAGTCAGCACGGGCAGCCGCGGGGAGCCGGCCCCAGGTGCTGAGGCATCAGCGGGGCTGGCACCAGGCACGGCAGATGAGAGACAAAGGCAGCACCGAGCCGGTTCCCTTTTGCTTAGGCTGGGCAAACGCGGCCCTTGATTCACACCTGGCACAAAGGCTTGGGGAAAGGCWGGTCCTTTTATTTATTTATTTAATCTGCAGGCCTTTGTGGTGATCGCAGCATGTCTGAATCTGTGGTTTCCTGCTGCTCTGTTAGGAAAAAACCAGTAAAAGTCTGTTCAAGTGGAACATAATATGGACAGCCACCAAATGCTGCCCAAGCCAACAGGTTTGTGCTTTTCCCAGTTTTGGCTCCTGTAATGAATCCAGGGATAAAGGGACAGATTTTACCTCCAGCTTCATCTGTCAGCCACTTCTCCTTACATTCAGTATTCCGTGTGGTTGAGTGTTTTTCAGTGTGGRGGAATCTGCAGGCTGTGATCACGTATTACTCCTCCCTTTACTGAGGGGRTCTGGCAGCTTTTGGGACTCTCAGAACCGAGTGCATGTGACAGGAATCACARCCAGTGAAGTCACTCCCATTATCCTGGGGGAACAGGGGCAAGTTTCAGGCCAATTTCCCTTGGAAGTTTCCTCCTCACCCCCACCTTGATCATAGCACAGGGATGGCTGAGACCTGCATGTCCCTTCCTTTCCATCTGTGCCTCTGCTTCTGGTGGGTTTTGGCCCTGGAGGGGGGTGACTCCATTGGGGTCCCCGAGCAGCAGAGCAGCAGCAGCAGCAGCAGAGCAGCAGCCAGCTYGGTGTCTTTGGCACAGCCCAGGCAGACAGGAGGAGGAGGAGGAGAACTGAATCCTGCCTCTCATCAGCCCATTCTATCGGCCTTCATCTCCCACTTGCTGAGTTTCCAACAAGCTGCTTCGTGCTCTCCTTTATCCACTGCCCCCGAGCATGGGAGGAGTTACTGCAAACAGCTGCAGAGCTGCTCCTGTTCTCCTGCAGCTTCCTCCTGCAGAGCCCAGCCACAGCAGAGCCGTGTGGGGAGAGTGCCAGCAGTGTCACACACCTTCTGTCTGCGGGGTTCTTGGGACTCCCTGTGCAGGGCCAGGAGTTTGACTTGGTGGCCCTTGTGTGTCCCTTCCAGCTTGGGAGATTCTGGGGTTTTTCACACGTTCTGTCTGTGCTCGTGCTTGTCCCAGCCRTGGCATCAGGAGAAGGCTTTCCTGGGGAGGAACTGAATTCTGCAGGTTTGGTTCTAAAGGTTTGGATCATGAGTGGTGACACTTGTAAATGTATGGGCATCATTTCATGGAATGATCACTTGGGATAGCAGAGAGGTCCATGAAATGCCCAATAATGCTTAGAGACTTGTAGAATGTGTGAGGAAGTGGCACTGTGACACACAGGAGTGGGCTGGAACCCTGCTGCTGTGGAAACAGGCTGGGACAGCTCCAGAGACACCTCATAGCCCTTCCAGTGCCTGAAGGGGCTCCAGGAGAGCTGGAGGGGGACTGGGGACAAGGGATGGAGGGACAGGACACAGGGAATGGCTCCCCCTGYCAGAGGGCAGGGTTAGATGGGATTTTGGGGAGGAATGATGAAGTGTTTCGGGTTGGAAGTATCTTACATCTCATCCAGTGCCACCCCCTGCCATGGGCAGGGACACCTTTCCCTGGCCCAGGGTGCTCCAGGCCCCATCAGCCTGGCTGTGAACACTTCCAGGGATGGGCAGCCTGTGCCAGGGCCTYCCCACCCTCACAGGGAAGTGTCCCCAACACCTGACCCAGCCTCCTGCCAAAGTGGCCTCCCATCCTCTGGGTGAATTCTGGAATAAAGCATTGACAGTTCCCAGCAGGATCTTGGTAGGGTGCATGGTGTGACAGGGTAAGGGGGGATTTTGGAGTTAAAACTGCTGAGGTGTGAGCACTGAGGCTTTAGCAGGCTGATTTGTTCATGTCTGGGAGAAGAGTTAAGGGAATATTTGGCCAAACATGAGCATGTCTGGTGGAAGATGAATCCTGTTCCATGTTTCTTGGATGTGATTGTTTCCCATCACCTGTAAGGGGGTGCAGACAGGGATATCACACCTGTGCATGTGGTCACTGATCCTTGAGGACCAATCCTGGTTCTGAAACCCGGGGCTTTTGGCACATTCCAGTGCCTTTGGGCWCCCAAAGCAGCTGTGCAGCARCTGTGCAGAGACTCACAGCCTCCTCTGCAGCAGCTGAGGCCAGGCCAGGTACCTTGGGGCATCCCAGGTGACAGGGACACGTCTGTGAATGCCTCAGTTGCTCCCTGGTTTGTTTGCACTTTATTTATAGTGACTTTCCCAAGGCCTGAGGGCTCCGTGATGGGGAGAAGGAGATTTCCCCCCTTGCTGCCTAATTCACCTTCTGGAATTTTCCTTTCCTTGAAGCACCAGGGGCCTGGCTGTGGGATCAGTAGAGATGCTGCCAGTGTGCTCAGTGTCACATTGGCAGGATGGAGCAGATTCCTTTCCTTCTGTCTGATGCCAGGATAGTTCTCTCCTACTCTCCCTGGGAAGCTTTTCCTGATCAAATTGTGGCTGTTGAGGGCATGGAGGACCTTGGTGATGTGCTTGAGCTTTCCTCCTCTCTCCTGGAGGTTCACTGCAGGGCTTTTGGGACTTGAGGGCCTTCATTTTCCAGTGTTGCCATGGAAAGGGAAGGAGGATGTTCAGGGGTTCCCCTGGCTGCCCACCTCACACTGCAGGGCTGGCAGGAGCTCATCTCCTGTACCCCCTGACAGTTCAGTGCCTGAGCTGTAACTGCACTCCGAACATCTTGTCACCCATTATAAAGAATATTTTGTCACCCATTATAAAGAATATTTTGTCACCCATTATAAAGACCCCCCCAAGTGAATTGCCACACCTCCTTCTTTTTAGCATCCTCATTTCTCCTCCAAATCCTCATTACCCATGTCAGAAGAGTTTGTGAACTGGGACCAAAWACTAAAATGAAATTCCTAATTAAATAAAGTGAACAAGCATGTAAGTAAAATCCTCTATTAATAGTATCTATTAATCCTCTATTAATCCACATTTGGGGTATTTCCAGTCTGTGGTTAGTTTCTTTGACAGTTGTGATGGTTCAGAATTCCAGGAATACAACATTTGTCTTTTCCTGGGGTGAGGGAAGCTGCAGGAAATAGATTTGCAGGTGAAGTTCAAAGAGCCAAGCCCTGCTGGAGTGACTCAGAGTGAGCTGTGTTGGAAGGGCACACAGGGATCCTCCAGCTCCTGGCCCTGCACAGGACCATCCCCAGGAGTCCCAGCCTGTGCCCAGAGGATTGTCAGAACAGTTTTTGAGCTCTGCCAGGAAGCCTGTCCCAGTGCCCAGCCCCCCTCTGGATGCAGAACCTTTTCTGATTTCCAACCCTTCCCTGACCCAGCTGCTCCCTGGGGTCCTGTCACTGTCCCCAGAGAGGAGAGCAGTGTCTGCTCCCCTCCTCCTGCCATGGGAGGCTGAGGAGTGCAGTGAGGCCTCCCTCAGTCTCCTCCAGGCTGCTCTGGGTGTCCCTGCTCGAGGAGAACCCAGGGGCAGAGTGCTGGGTGGTGATAGGTGTCCTGTCCCTCTGGGAGGAAACCTGGGTTCCTGAACTCCTGCTAAAGAAACCAAGGCTGCAAACAGGGAATGCCCTGCAAAATAGATGGAATACACAGCTCTGGAGTAAAAAATAACGAGGCAATGTGGCACCATCCGTAATTCATCTCTGTTTCCTGAGGCAGGTGAACTGCTCCTCCACCAAATCCAGCCTTGCRCTGGGATCATGGGCACACCTGGAAGGGATCAAGGCTAGTTAAGAGAGAAGTGAAAAGGAAGGAGTTTAAAAGCCAGTTCTGCCTTAGGAACCTCCCTCTGGCACAGACATCAGCCAGAAGTGGTGTGTGATTGCTTCCATCTGATTTGGAGAGGAATGGCTTTCCCAATAGTGGATTATTCATCCAGAACTGGAGAACCAGCCTGGCAGTCAGCAGCCTCCAAATCTGACCCAGGGCCCTGAGCTCTGCCAGCTGCAGCCAGGGGATCCCAGGAGCTGGAACWTTCATAAAAATCCATGAACTAAGTGCAGAATCCATCTGAATCCAGCAAGATGGGCTGGAACAGGGGAAATTTTATTTACACCTTGACCTGAACTCGGCTCACTCCCACCAAAGTGACAGAAGGTCGTAAATAACCTTTGGGGTTCCAGGTAATTTCTTCCCTTCTGCCTTACCTGACAGGGAAGGATTTTGTAAGATTAATGAAATATCCAGAATTTTGTGTGTGTGTGTGTGTGTGTGTGTAGGTATTTATTTCTTTATTTATATGTATGAACCAGCATTTTTCATGCAAACTGAGAATTCATCAACACAATGTTGTTCTTGTTGCAACCCAGGGAATTGAAGGATGGCAGCAATTAATGGAATCATGGAAGCCCAAGGTGGTTTGGGTTGGAAGGGACCTTAAAGCTCCTCTTGTTCCCCCCCCCTGCGCCCTGGACAGGGCCATTTCCAGCAGAGCAGGGGGCTCAGAGCCTTGGAACATGTGCAGAGCTGGGGCTGACACTCCTGGGGGCACAAACACAACTCCTGGCTTTCATTTCACAGTTCTGRGTCCTGGGCCTGGTTTGGAGGAATTAAAATCCCACACACACACACACAGAGTGAGTGCTGAGCTTCCCAAAGCCCTGCAGCTCCCCCTGACCATCCCTGCCAGGGCAGCCCAGCCCAGGGCTGTGTTTGGTGGCACCAGGACACCCCCAGCTCTGTATCCCTGCCTCAGGGACACCCCTGAGGATCACTTTGCTTCCACCTCTTTTTTACTCCTTCCTGCTGCCATTTCCCTGCTCATTCACAAATCCACTGAGCACCACACACACCTGGGGCACTCAGGTGGCTCCTCACTGTAACAACTGGGAGCAGAGTTTTAAAACCCCCCTCTGGCTGTCCCCTCCTGTCAGGGAGCWGCAGAGCACTGAGAGTTCTCCCAGCTCAGCCCAGGACAGCACGTTTGCCCTGATATCCCTCCCAACCTGCCTCCTGCAAGGTTCATTCATTTTTTTTCCCATTTAGTCCTTGTGCTGGCAGCAGGGACTGCCCTAGGCACCGTTTTTAGATGTCTTCTCCAGACTGAGGAGTCAGAGTTCAGGCATGAACCCCCCTGGTTTGGGATGTGAGGAATAAAACCCCCATAAAATCCCCAGCCCRCACTGGCTGTGAGCTCCTCCTGAACCTGTGTGGTGCTGACCTGTGCTCCTGTAACAGTCAGCATTACCTGATGCTCGTTTAAAGCTCAGTCTTCTCCCTCTTCATTTATAGCTGCAGTGAAATAATGACATTAATCACTATAGAATTGCTTCACCACTTTAGTAACAGCACATTTCCTCTGCTGTTTTGGTTGTCCAGCAGCACCACAGGGTTCTTCTGATGCTTCTCCCTTTCAGTGTTGGCCTTTGTCTCTGGCTGCCACCTCTGAGCACTGCTTGCTCTGGGACCTTTGTCCTCTTCATGAGTCACATCTGGATTCGTTGCTGTTCTATCCAAAATTAATGGAATACRGGAGTAAGTCCTTAAAATGAGATGGCCTTGCTGAAATAGTTAAAAGCAAGAAGATTGGTGACTTGAGCGTCCCAAAATCACAGAATCCCATGATGGTCTGAGTGGGAAGGGACTTCAAAGACCATTTTTATTCCACACCCCTGCAATGGGCAGRGCACCTTCCACCAGAGACACAAACTGGATGCTCTGTGCTTTTTCCTCTTACACAGARAAAAAAAGACAGAATTAGGGTGGAAAGATAAATCCAGCCAATTCACACTGTAAAGGCAGTGAATTCTGTATGTGGGTTCGGTAAAGGTGATTATTTATTGCAATACATCCCATGTGGACCTGTTGGATTTTCCTGTCCTTACCATAATTTTCCTGTTGTACCATGCAGCTTTCCCAGGAGTTTGAGTTTGGAGCAGGAGTGACCTGAGGGAGGCTGAGGCAGGAGTGACCCAGCTCTGCTCTGTGCTGGGCAGGGGGCCAGAGAAGAATTTGGAACGTGTAGTTTGTCCTTACAACTCTCAGTGTGTGATGGTCTGAGTCTGAATTCTTCATCTTCCCCCCAGTGCAAGGCAATCCCTCCCAGTGTGGCAGCAGAAGGTGTTGGATGGGAACAGCAGGAACCCTCACCCTGTGTACTCCTCAGGTACTGATGTACCTGAGCAGGAGTCACCCCTCCTTCAGGCAGGAGAGGTTTCTGCTGCACCTCGGTGGTGGGTGCAGGACAAGAACATTCCAGCACTGACGTCAGTTCTGAGTCTAAGGGAAAGAGTCTGAAGTGCCTTGAGCAATTTGTGGATCAGTCAGGTGTTGCTGTGGGGGCACAACAAACTCCTCTTTCCAAAATGGGCTCAAACCAGATTTGGCTGTGGTCTCMAAGAACTGTCCCCTGTAGCCAATTATCAAATATTGCACGTGAGCCCCTSCAGCTCTGCTGCCCTCAGCGTGAGGGGACTGAAGGGGTCACATCCCTGGGTTTTCATTTCCTCATTCACCTCATGGAGACTCCTGTGCCTCCTGACTGTGTTACACCAGCAGGACACACCTGTGCTCACCTGTACTCACCTGCACCCTGCACTCCCCTGTACTCACCTGTACTGAACTGTACCTCTGTGCTCACCTGTATTCACCTGTAGTCACTTGTATTTACCTGTAGTCACCTGTATTCACCTGTACCCCTGTACTCACCTGTTTCTGTTCACGTGCTGGGGGTGACAGCACCCAGTTTTTGGGTCCCGAGGGTGCCCTGGTGCTCAGGCAGGTAATGCTGGTTCAAGGCCACATYACACAAGGTAAGTAACTCCTGCAGCATTGGAAATTCATTGTAATGGTGCAGACAGTGACCACCTACAGCTGATCCTGGCTGTAAAACAAGGGATAAATGGAAGCTTAGCAACAACCAGCACCTGAAAGAGAAACGTGGTCACTCTCGTGGATGCATTGGCCTTGCTTGTCCCAGGGCTGCCTGCTCGGTTTGTSCTTGTTTTGCCCAGAACAGTTACCTGTGTGAAGGTAATGCTTACGTGACTCACACCTCTGCCCAATGTTCGGCTCCCGTGCCTTTGGATGGAACTTTCTCCGGCCCTGCTCCCTGTYCTGTCAGTAATCTCTGCTGTGTGAGGAGGATGTGCTGCTGTCACGGCACCCATGGATGTTTTCCCTTTCCCCGCAGCTCTCCCACGATGGCTCGGCGATCCCAAAGCTCCTCCCAGGGGGACAACCCCCTGGACCCCAACTACCTTCCCCCGCACTACAAGGARTACTACCGGCTGGCCCTGGACGTGCTCACGGAGGAGGGCAGGGACAGCTACCAGCGCTTCCTGGCCGAGGAGAATGTCCCCGATTTCCTGTGCGGCTCCGAGGTGGAGCACATCCTGCAGAACCTGCAGAAGCCGCAGTGCGCGGGCCAGGAGGGCGGCACGGACACGGCCGGGGACAATGACATGGACGGCTCCTCCGGGACCTACTGGCCCATGAACTCGGACCTCGCTGTTCCCGAGCTGGACCTGGGCTGGCCCATGGTCTTTGGCTTCAGGGGAACTGAGGTGACCACGCTGGTGCAGCCACCCCCTCCCGACAACCCCAGCATCAAGGAGGAGGCTCGCAGGATGATCCGAGCGGCTCAGCAGGTGAGACAGGCARAGCCCAGCTGGGGCAGAGGTAAAATCACACAGGTGCCAGAGAAGCATCAGAACTGAGACTCATCATGCACTGRTTTGGSTCAGAGGGACCTTAAAGCTCATCCAGTTCCATCCCCCTGCCATGGCAGGGACAGCTCCCACTGTCCCAGGCTGCTCCCAGCCCCAATGTCCAACCTGGCCTTGGGCACTGCCAGGGATCYAGGGGCAGCCTGGGCACCCTGTGCACCCTGGGCACCCTGTGCCAGGGCCTGGGCCCTCACAGGGAACAATTCCTGCCCAATATCTCATCTAACTCTGCTCCCCCATTTTGTCACTGCGGGCCCTTGTCCAAAGTCCCTCCTGAGCTCTCTTGGAGCCCCTTTAGGCACTGGAAGGGGCTCTGAGGTTTTCCTGGAGCCCTCTTTTCTCCAGGCTGAGCAACMTCAGGTTCTCTGCCAGTTCCCTTAACTTTGCTACCAGACCCTGACAAAGGAGAAGGATGATTCACATCCCACCACTGACTGCCCCAAAGCTGGTCTCTGCTCTGCTGTCATGGCACAGTGTCCTGGGCCATGCTAAAATACAGCCAGAGTTCACAAAATCCCAAAACATGAGGGATTGGAAGGGGCCTCTGGAGCTGCTCAGAGGAGGTCAGTTAGAGAGGGTCACTCAGGATGTGTCCTTGAGCATCTCCAAGKGTGGGGACTGAACCTTTCTAGACAGCCTGTCCCATGCTGATGGGCTCCTTACAGTCCCAGAGGCTTTTCTGTAACTGAACTGGAATTTCCTGTGTCTCAATTGGTGTCTTGTCCTCTCCCTGGCACCACTGAGAAGAGTTTGGCTCCTCACACCTTTTCCATCAAGTGTTTATTTTCAGGGAGCTGGGAAGGACAGGAAGGCAGCCACTGAAGCTGCTTCCCACACAATCAGCACCTGGATGCAACTGAGCAGTGGCTGCCTGAATGCTGGCCAGGAAATTACCTCAAAATGGCATGTGGATGTTGGGGTGGGCTCCAGACACCATCCAATGTGATTACATGGCCAAAACATTCATGGAATCATTGGATGGATGAGCCAGGAAACTCAGGGAGGTTTCCCCTCACCTGCTCACACAGAACATGCACCTTCCTGGACAGGAATTCTCTTCCCTGTCTGGGCCTTAACGGGACCTTTGGTTGGGATGTTTCCTGTTYCCAGAGGAAGCTGGATGGGGACAGTGCAGCTCTGGGGTGTGCCATGAGCCAGCACAGGTGTGTGATGTGTCCCTGCCTCCCTCCCCAGGTGGTGGCCATTGTGATGGACATTTTCACAGAYGTGGATCTGCTCTTTGAGGTGCTGGATGCTGCCTCTCGCCGAGTGCCTGTCTACATCCTGCTGGATGAAATGAACTCCCAGCTGTTCCTCGACACAGCTGCCAAGTGCAGGGTCAACCTCAACTACGTGGAGGTGAGCAAAGACCTGATCCCTGTCCTGAGGGCTGTGTCCTGAGACACAGAGGGCCAGGAAACACCCAGGTATGGGGAGAAGCCTGGGGAAAGATGAGTGTGAAGGAAGTGAGGAGAGCTGGTACAAGCTGGGCTGAAGATGTGCTGGGAAAGGCTTTGCACACCCCAGTGTCTGCAGGCAGAACCACTGGAGCTGGAGGATGGTCCCAGTGGCAGGATGGAGGTTAAAAGCAGACAGGGAAGGAGGGCCAGGGGAGGGAATGAGGCTCCCATCTGAGTCAGTGCCTTTCTGCTTTGCAGTTCCTGAGGGTGAGGACGGTGTCTGGCCCAACCTACTACTGCCGCACAGGGATGTCCTTCAAGGGGCACCTGAAGGAGAAGTTCCTGCTGGTGGACTGCATGGTGGTGCTGAGTGGCAACTACAGGTGAGGAGACCAGTTCTGAGAGGGACACTCAGGTGCTGTGGGCAGGGGGCTGCAGGGGCTCAGCTCCCACCTGATCCATCCCAGGCAGAATTGGCCATAAGGAGTGTCAGATTTGCATCTTAGTCTGGACCTAATGAACTTTGAGCTCTACTCACAGAATCACCGAATCACAGCATGGTTTGTGTGGGAAGGGACTTTAAAGCTCCTCTTGTTCCACTCCCACAGCCCCACATGGGCAGGGACACTTTCCACTGTCCCAGAYTGCTCCATCCAGCCTAGCCTTGGACACTGCCAGGGATCCAGGGGCAGCCACAGCTGCTCTGGGCAGCAGAGAGGGGGATGGTTTTAGTGGTGGATGGCTTTAGTTAGGATTGAGATCGGCCACTAACACATTACCATCCTTTTGGCAATAACAATCTTAGCAGCTAAGGTGTTCATTTTTGGCAGAATAAATGTTTTTAGTGAGTTGCAGTAGAAAAATCTCTCCTTCACATATTAAAAGGGCGATGGGATAAACACCTTCACATTCTAAGAATGTAATCACAGAATCACAGAATGGTAATCACAGACCCTAAAGCTCTTCAGGTTTCTCTCCTTGCTGTTGGCAGGGAGATCTTCTAGGCCAGGCTGCTCAAAGYGTACCATGAGCTGCTTCTCATGGTGGAAGATAAGCAAATTGAATTAAGGGTATTTTAAAACACAGTGTATGAAGAACAAATTTTAAGAATCTGATTGAAGTGTACATTCCTTGATAATAAGACCCCTTTGGGTTTTTTTCCTGGTGTTTGTAAAGAATGACTCCCATTTGATGCTGTGCCAAAACAATTAACTGTTCTGATTGGATCATTTTTTGTTTATGAGAGCATCAAATTAATTGCTCAGGGCAACTTCTGCCCCACTCCCACGTGCTTTGGGCTTTCAAATACTGTATCATTTCTGGAATGGAAGTTGTGGAAGTGTTCAAGATGAGGCTCAGCAAGGCTTGGAGCAGCCTGGGCTGGTGAAAGGTGTCCCTGCACATGGCAGGGGGTGAAACGAGGTGTGATGGGTGAGGTGTGATGGTCCCTTCCAACCCRAACCAGTGTGGGATTCTCAGACAGGCTGGTGGATTGGTAAAGCAGCATTCTGGCACCTCCCCATGGATAGCAGGGACAGAAGTGTCCTGCAGGTTTGCTCACTGAAGGCCACTGAGTGACAGCTTTTTGGGAAAAGGACTCCATTTTGCAGTGGAGGTAGAGACACCGAGTAAAGAATCCTTGAGCCCAGACAACCCCAAACCTTCACAATAAGAATTCAAAAATCTGTGGGGAAAAAAAAAAGACAGTAATTGTAAGGGTTTTGGCTAAGCCCAGCCTCCCAAAGGTGTCCCTCAGGATTTCCAGGATGTGGCAGAGAACTGTATAGATGAGAACACTCCTGGGCTGTGACAGTTTTAACAGCTACAGCAAACCTGCACACAGGCAAGGCAAAATAAGGGATCCCTTCCCTGCTCCCCATCAGTCAGCAGATGGGGGAAAAAAACCAGCAGAGCTTCACTTGGGAAGATGAAGGCCATAACACTGAACATCTTCCTGCCTCATTTCCAGCCCAGCTCCTTCTGTTCAGTTCCCCTCCAATTGTGACGGTGGAGAGGTTGTGCCACCCCAGGAGTGAGATCTTGGGTTTGTCTTTCCAGAGGTTCCTGTCGGCAAATCTCCCCAACCTTTGGGTCCCCCTGACTGGTGTCACCTGCAGGAGCTGAGGGTGCACACTCGCTGCTGTCCTGTCACCACTGTCAGTGTTAAGAGACAGGAACATCCACTTCACATAAGGATTGTCATCAGCTGACACTCTGTGCSACCCTCAGCTCTGGTGTCACCTGCAGGAGCTGAGGGTGCACACTGACTGCTGTCCTGGTCACCACTGGCAGTGTTAGAGACAGGAACATCCACATAAGGATTATCATCAGCTCACACTTACTGCTGTCCTGGTCACCACTGGCAGTGTTAAACACAGGAACATCCATTTCACATAAGGATTGTCATCAGCTCACACTCTGGGTGACTGGCTTTTTAGAACAGAAATCATGTATTGCCTTGTAAAATTCTCTGCAGAGATGTGATCCCAAACCAATCCAGCTGCTAGTTCTGGGAGCAGTCATGTGGAACAAGTAACTGCAGGGGAATTTTCTGCCCGACCAGAACATTTAGGATTTGCTTCAGGTGACCAAATGTCTAAATGAAAACAGGTACAGCTGAGTTACTCGGTGGTAACAGCCTCCATCACTTCTCTCCCTGCAGTTTCATGTGGTCCTTTGAGAAGATTCACAGGAGCATTGCACACATCTTCCAGGGCGAGCTGGTGGCCAGCTTTGACGAAGAATTCCGCATTTTGTTTGCGCAGTCGGAGCCGCTCATTCCTCCGGCCAACGTCCTGGCAAAGGCAGAGAACGCCTTTGCCATGGCTCCCTTCGGCAATAACCTGCCCTTCCTGCCCAAGAAAGGGCCCCTGATGTTCCAGAGGGACGAGAATCTCTTCCCCTCGTTCATGGACAGGGTGGATCCCGACAGGTACTTCCTGTCCAGCTTCCGGCGGGACGACCTGCTGCGCCATACGGTGGAGGGCTCGGCCATGCGCATGTACAAGAAGGTGGAGATGGAGAACTCCCAGATGGATCCCGTCAGGGGCTTCCTCCGTTCCAAGCAGCTGGAGCTGGACGCTTTTAAGAGGCACAGTTTTGCAGAAGGAACCTTTGAAAACTTTGCTTCTGCCAAGCAGTACACGCGGCAGATGTTCATGAACAACATGGAYGAGTTCAAAATCCAATCCAGCCACTTCCAGAAGGACCAGTTCTACCAGTACCAGTTTGAACACCCCCACCTTTCTGGCAGGCCTCAGGGATTCTTTGAGAGGATTCGAGGGGGGAGGCCGGGATTCAATGAACTGGAAGACTACGGAGAGGGGCCCCGATACCCTGAGCTGGAGCCCAGCTTCCCCCAGGAGGGGTTCCCCTTACGGCTGGATTACGTSCCCTCCAACTCCTCCAGGGAGGTGAGGCACGGCTCCGACCAGCTCAACCCCGCGGGCAACGGCCCCATGGCCATGATGCTGCGCAGGCAGAACATCGGACAGAAGTTCATCTGCCAGACCTCCCCCACGCAGAAGCAGAGCCTGGAGCAGCGCCTGTTCCTSCAGGACAAGGATGAGGAGCAGGATGAGGACAAGAACACAGAGAACAGAACGGGGTTGAGGAACTGGAGGATCTCCTCGTACCTCAGCGCGTACCAGTCGGAGCCTGACGAGGGGCTCCCCATGCCCATGGAGTCCGAGGCCTACGGCGATGCCCTGGGGGATCCCCTCACCAAGCACCCCCCTGAGCTCGTGCCAGCCTTCAAACCCCCCACACCTTTCAGCAGCAAGCCACTGGGGATCGACAGTGCCAAGGAATCTGCAGATCCTGATAGGGCAGGTGAAGAAACCTCCATAATGAAACCAGATGCCTTCAGGTCCAGGATAAATCCCTTGATCCAGAGGAGCTCCAGGCTCAGGTCCTCTCTGATTTTCAGTGCTGCCAAATTAGATCAGCCCAACACCACGATAGAAAAGGTGCAGATGATCCAGAAAGAGCAGATGTCCAGCGAGTTAACAAAGGACAATGAAACCATCAAGACTGCTGCCTCCTCCAAAGTGGCCGAGCTGCTGGAGAAGTACAAAGCTGTGGGCAAGGACATGGAACGGGGCACAGTCACCCACACCAAAGCTGTTTCGGGTTTCCTACAGGAGGAATCACAGAATACAGAGAAGAAATGCACCAAATCTGTGCAGTATAAGATTCTGGAGAGCAGGGTGCTGGACTCCAAAGACTCCTGCAGTACCTACAAAATGCATGGAGACTTGGACAGGGCTTTTGGAATGGCCTCATCCACCCCCCAGCTTGGGGACWCGCTGAGTAAAGATCCCCTGGCACATCTGGGCACGAAGGTGGACAAGCTGTCATCCCGATTCTACCCCATCGAGAACAAACCTCCTCTTCCAGAGAAGGAGAGCCTGATATTTGTAGGAGACACTCAGAAATTGGCTCTTCCAGAGAAGAAGGACAGAGTGACCTTCAGAGAAGACTCTCCCAAATTAGTCAACACAGAAATGAAGAAACCACAGGTCAGGACAGGTACCACGTGCTCAGCTCTAGAAAACCTGTCAAGAAGTCCAGGGTCTGACAGCTCTCTCAACAAATCTGAGGAAGACTGTTCAAAACAAGAGCAAAACCCCATGGAGTTTTTAAGAAAAGGGTCCCTACGGCTGAAGCAGCTTTTGAACCCAAAAGGTGAAAAGAAACTGGAGGAGGAGGCGGGTGCTGAGAGTGGGAAATGCGACAARCAGGCAGTGGTGCTCAAACGATCTTCCACAGGGGACTGCCAGGAAGCGATGGAGGAAGACAAACCCCACAAATTTGCAGCACCACTGCCCCCCAAGAGCAGCCAGACAGCACAAGGGAGGTTCCCTTCCTCCACAGCCAACATCCTGTACAGCAGCAACCTGCGAGACGACACCAAGGTGATCCTGGAGCAGATCTCTGCCAACAGCCAGAAGAACAGAGCCGAGCTGGCCAAGCAGCTGCCATCCACCAGCAACCCCGACCTCTCCAGGTCCACCACRAGCTTGGAAAGGAAAGGGGAAAAGGAGAAAAGCTGCAACATCCACAGGTCTGAGAGCTTTGGGAGCCAGAAGCGGAACTTCCAGCGGCAGCCGTCCGAGGACAGGGACACCCTCCTGAAAAAGATGGAGAACATGAGGAAGGAGAAGAGGGTCTACAGCAGGTTTGAGGTGTTCTGCAAGAAGGACGAGCACACAGCTCCCAGTGAGGAGGAATATGACACAGATGCCAAAGACAAGAAAATGGGAAAATTCATGCCCAAAATCCTGGGGACCTTCAAGACCAAAAAATGATCCTAAAAACCCTATTTAATTCCATGTAATCACTGACTGTCACAGGGAAACGAGGAAGAAACTTGTCTATGATAGCTGCAAACCCCAATGGCAGTGCTGTCTTTGGTTAGGGAGCAGGAATGTATCCAGCATGAGCCTCCCACGGCACAGTTTGCTCAATAAAGTCAGGTGGTATCAAACAACCTTATCACAGTATGTTCCAAATAAAAYAATTACAACGACAACATGCTCAAAAAACAAGTCTCTGTTAATGTAAAAATTAAGTGATAGTCTCTGTTAAACCCAAGGAATATTTTCAGCAGACAAAACCATTCAAATTTCAGAAAAAGAAAAGAAAAACAGAAAATTCAGTACTTGAGTTTGGGCCAGAAAAGATAAATACACACAGACACATACACAGGTATTAACTGGAAGAAGTATTTAAAGCTCAGTGGTTTCTCAGGTGAAGTTACTCTTTTTCTGTATCTCACAATGAATCAGACACAGGAGGCACCTTTCTGAAGGTTTACACACAATAAAAAAGTTATAATCAATGTTTTGGCCTAATCTGTGGTTCTGATCTTCCCCAGCAGCAGAGGCCCAGCTTTTGTATTTCCCAGCTCCTGAGCCTGCAGGGTCTGGGTTGTGCTCTGTTCCTTTTGTACAGGGAGTTACTTGCTTTAGGGGCTGAGCAGGAAGAAGCTGCTGAGGTGCCACTGATGGAGAAGAGCTTGGTTTTAGGAGGCCTTTTCAGGTGAGTCTGAGTTTAAATGATCATCTAAAGCCAAGTCCTGCCTTKGCCAAGCAGTGACTTCCTTGGCAGTGTAATTGCACCTCAGGAGCAGCTGAGAGAGCTGGGGGGAATAAAAATCATCACAGGCAGAGTCAAACCTCAGGGACAGAGACAAGAGCTTCAAGGTAAGGAGGAAAATGTATCCAAAATCATCACTGAAATAGGAATAGAAAGTTTCCTGTAGTCCCATTGTAGACTGGCAACATCTTTATGATGTCTCAGCAATAGCAGCTCATGAAACTTGGCTTTCTGAAAGCAAAAACAATAAAAATGACCAATTATTCACTGAAGAAGGTGGCCCTACCAACAGGCATTTCCCTCTCAACACAGCAAGTGCTGCTTGAAAGACAAAGAGTTTCTGCAGTGCAGTATAAAGGTTTTATTATTGCAAACTAGAGAAGCTGTTAAATATTGTAGAACCCACCTGTATTTCAAATGCTTTGTTATTTGATTTTACCAAAACCAGACCATAATGAATTCTGTTCATTTAGCCTAGAACAGCCACAGAAATGAAAGAAGGGCTGTAGGATTATCTGTGAAGAGTTGGAGAACAGTTCAGAGAACTTCAGAGAACAGCTCCCTGTTCTGCTGAGGTAAAACACCCACCATTTGGGCAGAAGAATCCTACAGTGGGTTGGAAGGGACTTTTTAAAGGTGGCCCAGTCCCAGCCCTGGCCTGCCATGGCAGGGACACCTTCCMCTATCCCAGGTGGCTCCAAGCCCTGTCCAGTCTGGCCTGGAACACTTCCAGAGATCCAGGGGCAGCCACATCCAGCTCTGGGCACCTGTGCCAGGGCCTSMCCACCCTCACAGGGAACAATTCCTTCCCAACATCCCATCTAMCCCTGCCCTCTGTGAGTGGAAATCCATTCCCTGTGTCCTGGCACTCCAGGCCTGTGTCCCAAGTGCCTCTGCAGCTCTCCTGGAGCCCCTTTATAGGCACTAGAAGGGGCTCAAAGCTCTTCCCAGAGCTGCCTTTGCTCCAGTTCTCCCAGCCTGTCTCCAGAGCAGAGGGGCTCAAGCCCCTCAGAGCATTTTCCTGGCCTTGCACTTGTCCTTGCTGAACTGCAGGGTCCCCTGGACCCTGAATATGTCTGAAAACCACTCAAGTATCAGAATAAGGCAGTTTTGTGTGATTTTTTTTGCAGTAATTCAAACAAGGAGCATGGACTGACAGCAGTCACTGTTCTCAGGGTGTGACAGGCTGACCTTGAATGCTGGGAGGCAGAGGGGTTGGGTTCCCTCTGCTATTACCTTGTCCAGAGGAAAGGAGGRCATTGCCCTAAGCACTGATGAAAGCATCTCCTCAGATTCTGCTCTCCCCTGCTGTCAGTCAGGGGCTGAGGGAGGAGCTGCACCTCACCTGTCTGCAGCACCTCCAGTCACTGCTCAGGGCTTTTGGAGGCCTTTGCTATTGGGAGGCTCAGCAGAGCAGATTTACTGATGGTTCCATAGGCCTGGGAGTAGCTGCCCATGGATGCCCTTGGATCACCTGCAGCTCCCACGTTGGCAGTGATCTGGAACATCTTTTTACTGGGCTTCACAAGGGGACRAGCATCTCTGCTGTGACACTGGGAGTTCCTGGGATTCTGTGTGAGAAAGAAAAGCCAAGCAGAGTTCAGAACCTGGAATCAGCTTTTGGGAATGCAAACAGGACACAGGTTTGTCTTTGGTCAGCACTATCCCCTCCACAAACTAARGGCATGTGGAGGCTGATCTTCTCCCTCTTCTGCTGTCCTTGTCACAATTCCCTAAAGATTCTTCCAAATGCATTGGTCATGTGTACACCTGCCTGTGCAGCAATCTGCACAATCTTGTCTTGGGGAATAAATGGCTTCTCTTTCTCTCAAAACATCTTGGAAGGGATTGCAAATCAGAGGGGCTAAAAGGTGGGTTACAAGTGTGTGAAAGTTTCTGACAGCCTGGGCTGGGGGAAGGTGTCCCTGACCATGGCAGAGGGTTCTAGAACAAGGTGAGTTTTTAGATCCCTTCCAACCAAAGCAGTCTGTGATTCTGTGAACCTGTGGTGCCTCCTTCCATCCTCTTCTTCTGTCATGAGCTTCCTGCCATCACCTCTGCAGGTGCCACCAGTCCCCAGGCAGGAGTTTCCTCCAGCTCAGCAAGGAGAAAAGCAGGAGCAGGCCACTGAAGAACCCAGTGAGGCTGAGGACTTTTGCATGGCCAAGATCAGGAAGAGGAAGGAGCAGAGGGGACCAGACTGATCCTCACAGCTCAGCAGCCACAGTCCATTGGAACCACAGAATGATGAAACCACAGAATCACTGAGGTGGAAAAGCCCTGTGAGCCCACTGAGTCCAACTGCTCCYCCAGCACTGCCAAGGCCACCACTAATCCCTGTCCCCAGGTGCCACATCCATGTGGCTGTTAAACCCCCCCCAGGGCTGGGGACTCCAGCACTGCCTGAGGCAGTCTGTGCCAGGCCTGCACTGCCCTTTGCAGAACATCCAATATCCAATACCCAACCTAAACCTCTCCTGGAACCACCTGAGGCCATTTCCTCTCATCCTGTCACTTGTTTCACTTGTTTCCCCTCTTGTCAGGGAGCTGCAGAGTGAGAGGGGCCTCCCTGAGCCTCCTTTTTCCCACAGCTCCCTCAGCTGCTCCAAACCCTCTCCCAGCTCTGTTCCCTCCTCTGGACACACTCCAGCCCCTCAATGGGCCCCTCCTTTCTTGTGGAAAGCCCAAAGCTGCCCCCAGGACTGGAGGTCCCTCAGCAGGGTCCAGCACAGGGGACAGGTGCTGCCCTGGGCCAGGTGCCATTGGCCATTGCTCACCTGGGCACATCTGGGCACATCTGGGCACAGCTGGGCTCCTGTTCAGCTGCTGTCAGCACCAGGTGACCTTTTCCAGCCCTCCAGCCACCCTGCCTGGAGCACTACAGGGACYTGCTGTGACCCAAGTCAGCACGAGCAACGGCCAGGAGTTAAGCTACTCACATTGCAAAGGTTCTGCACACTTGGAGGTGAGACCTGAGTGTGTGGCCCTGGGATTTGTCTCCCTGGTTTCTCATTGTTGGGGATTCTGAACTGCTGAGGTGGTGCAGAACAGTTCCTGATCCCAGCACCAGGACTGGCATTTCCTGCAAAAGGAAAAACAAGAGAGGAAGTGGAAAATCGGAAGAACACAGAACACGTTGACTGGGGCAGGGCCAGTCCCATACTCCACACTCATTCAACAGTGTTTTGTTCTTGTGTCCTTTCCCTCCCACACTCTCAGCCYCTCATTTTCCCATGCAAATTCCCTTCATTTCTGTCACAGCCCTCATTCTCCYTCCCCCACAGCACCCCAAGGTGGTTACACCTGGTGTAGGAGGGTGGTACCTACTCTGCACAGTGGTGTGTGTGATGGGGTTGTACACACTGATCTGTGATCTCTGACACCCAGCTCTGCCCAAATCCTTGCCCTGGCTGCTCCCTGCTGGCTGGACCCCAGCTGTGGCTCCAGAGTGCACAGGAGCAGGGTTTAGGAGAGGGGGAGWTGGTTCTTGCTGCCCTTTCCTGGTGGCTGCAGTCACTGAGCTGAAATCTGGCAGAAGTTTGCTGGGTTCAGACTCCCTCAGCTGAATGTTTCCTCTCTGCCCTTGCTCCTTTGCAAGGCTCTTTGACTTCTTTCCAAGGATCATCTGCAAACCAGGAGAGCTGGTTAGACTTAAAACAGCAATACAGCAGGAGAATAAAACACCAAAACAAAGAKGAATACTTCTAAATATCTGCAATTTATTTTACAGGGTAAGTGACAAGTATGATTTTGGAACTAGATGATCTTTAAAGTACCTTTCAACCCAAACCATTCTGTGAATCCTTCTCAGACATCATGCTTCTGAGATTTCTCTTTGCCCTGTGGGAGTTTGGCATGTAAAGGTYTCTCAAAGACTGTAAGAGTGTGGAGCTGGCTGAGCAAACACCAAGGTGTGACTGTGCCAGCAGGGACAGGAACCCAGGGGAACACAAAAACCAGGCAATGACAGAATTTGTTCAGTGAGTGCAAAAATGGCAGGTTACCTGGAGGACTGGGATTTGGGGAATAGGATGGAAGTACCTCATACAATTTATTTCTATATTCTGCCACAGACAGCTGGACATCATCACCCAAAGGAAGGATGACATCAAAATCCAAAGAGGGCTCCCTGGAAGGACAGTGGAATCTGTGGAAATGAGAACACATCATGGAATTCCCTGACTGGAAACAGGTTATCAAAATTTAAACAGCACTGTTAAACCATCTTGTGTAAATAGGGTTGGAGAAAACAAAGAATGAGCTTTGCCATTTTTTCTGCAATGCATTTAAAGAAAACCTGTGCCAAGAGCAGGTTTGTAATGTCTCAGGAGACACCAGGGGAAGCTGCACACACACTGCTGTCCTTCTCACCTGCTCACATAAGGATGCTGCAGAGCCTCCTCTGCTGTGAGCCTTTTGTCAGGGTTAAACACCAGAAGTTTCCTCAGCAGATCCAAGGCAGGCAGTGGAGCAGAGGGTGGGAAAATCTCCTCAAATGCTACTCGCTGCCTATGAGTCAGAGATGATACAAGCTCTGAGTGTGTAATTGCCAGTGAAGGCAGGAGTGACAGCTCTGGGTGACACCAGAGCTCACTCACCAGGGCTGTCACAGCCACTGAACCCCACAATGGTCTGGCTGGGAATGGACCCTAAAGCTCATCACCTTCCAGCCCCATGATCCCCCAAATCCAGATCATAGAAACAAACTTCTCAGGCATTTACAGAGATCAATTTAAACKGAGATAAAATTTAGAAATCTGGTTTTGCCTTTTGAAATTCCAAATATAATTGTGAACATAATGAAGAAGAAAGTATCTTGGAAAGAAAAATCAGTTTTATATAATTTTTATTTCAGGAGACAGCTAAGAGCCCCTTCCAGTGCCCGAGGAGGCTCAAAGGCAGCTGGAGAGAGACTCTGGGGCCTGGAGTGACAGCACAAGTGGGAAGGGTTGGATGGGGTCTTGGGAATAAATGATTGCTTGTGAGGGCACTGAGGGACTGGAAGGATTTACTGGAGAAGCTGAGGCTGCCCCAGCCCAGGCTGGATGGGGCTTGGAGCAGCCAGGTCCTGTGGAAGGTGTCCCTGCCCATGGCAGGGGGTGGAATGAGATGATCCTTAGGGACCCYTCCCACTCTGTCCTGTGCTTCCCTGACTGCAGGGCCCTGCCCTGGATGATCTGGGACACACAAACAGCTCAGGCTTACCGGGAGCTCATGTGGGTAATGACTGAGGCCTTGTACTCTGAGTGCAGAGCCAGAATATCTGCAATATAAAAACAGACTGTCACTGCCAGGATGAGCAGCAGCAGCTGCACAGGTCATGAAGGAAAGCCAGTATTTGATATTAACACAGGAAATTATCCTCATAAAACCCAGAGATCTGTGGAAGGGGGATGGAATATTTTCTTATGGATTTTCTAAGCTGATTTTTGAATTTCTCATTTTCYTCTAACACTAACATTCAAAAGGAARATTTTAATTTCTTTGGAAAAGTGTCAGAATGAATGAGAAATACCTTTTTCCCTGACCCTGCCAGGCTGCTTTCTCCCACCCTTAACCCCTTCTTTTGAGAACTTCCCTGCAGCAGAGTCCCACCTTCAGGGGATGGAGCAGGGATGACCCTCAGGATCTGCTCTATTTGGTTCATTGTAGATGTTCCAGGAAAAAGAGGCTTTCCCAGCAGCATCTCCCCAAGGATGCAGCCAATGCTCCACATGTCCACACCCTTGGTGTAACTACAAACCAGAACACAACAGAGGCAGGCTTAAAGCAAGCAAATAGTTTCCTGTACCTGCTATTCACATCACCTCCATTGTTTTGTTKGCCAGAAAGCAGGCTTGGTGACCTCTCAAACATCAATGTTCACAGGTTGGAACCATAAATTGAGTAACATCTGGGAATCATGAGACTGGCAAGCATGAAACAGAAAGGAGATTTATCCTACTCAGTCTGGTCTAAGAAAGCATAAAAGGAAATGTATTACAGGGAAATGCCAGAACAAGGCAATATATTAAAGGTAATGCCAGAACAGGTATTGTATCCTTTTCATATGACCAAGAATGAAGAGACACATTGTTCTTTGGAAACAATTGACTCTGGTCATAATGCATGTACAAAGCAGTCAGTTATTTAAGAATTGCATCTTTAAGCAGAGTAAATGGCAAACAGAGGGAACATGACAGTTTGCAAAACATCCACATCTATTTATTTACTTATCTGGATTTTCATATTTGATTTTAAAAATAAAGGACTAAGCCTGACTAACAGGAATCTGGTTTAACATTTGATTAGGGACTATTTCGTGAAGGTCTATCAACAAACACTGCTTCACTTTGGAAAGCAGGATTTATGTTCTCAAGCAGATTTTGTCAGGTTGTGGGTTTAAGGGAGAAGAAATAAGGCAGGTGGGAGAAAGGGTGACAAACAGATGAGCTGCCCGTGTGTATCCACTGACAGTCTGAGAGCACAGGAGAACATTAACGTGTTCCTAGGAGGATTTTGTGTCACAGGAGTTTAACTGTGCACTGAGAGAGCAGAGTGCAGACAGGGCACTGCACCCGGGGACACTGACATTCACAGGAGTGAGGACATCCCGGCAGCACAGTGCAGGAGGTGCAGAGGGRCCCGCACTCACCGGGGACAGCCCAGCAGGATCTCGGGCGCTCGGTACCAGCGCGTGGCCACGTACTCGGTGAGCGCAGCGCCGGGCGGGGCCGCGCCCCGCGGGCACAGGGAGCGCGCCAGCCCGAAGTCGCAGAGCTTCACCCGGCACTCGGCGTCCAGCAGCACGTTGGAGGGCTGCAGCAACACGGCAGCATCAGCCTTCTGCTGTCTGACAGCAGAGCAGCAGCAAGGGCTGGTACTGCGCCCGTACCGCTCTGTTCTGCACACCTCTCCTATGGAGATGGGCTGGCACACCTGGGGGSTTCACCTGGAGAAAAGGCTCCAGGAGAGATCTCAGAGCCCCTTCCAGAGCCTAAAGGGCTGCCAAAAGTGCTTGAGAGGAACTTGGGACACAAGCCTGGACAGCACAAGGGGAATGGCTTCCCACTGCCAGAGGGCAGGGTTGGATGGGATATTGGGAAGGAATTCTTCTTGGGAAGGAATATATAATTGGGAAGGAATATATCTATTATTGGGAAGGAATTGTCCCCTGTGGGGGTGGTGAGGCCCTGGCACAGGTGCCCAGAGCAACTGTGGCTGCCCCTGGATCCCTGGCAGTGTTCCAGGCCAGGTTGGACAGGGCTTGGAGCCACCTGGGATAGTGGAAATTAGCCCTGTCAATGGCAGGGAGTGGGAAGGGATGGGCTTGGACTGTCCCTTCCATCCCAAATCAGTCTGTGATTTTATTTGGTGTTCAACAGAAAACTGGAGTGAAGGATACAGACCATGACCAAAGTGTACCTTCTGATCCCTGTGAATAACATTCCCTGAGTGGATGAATTTAGTTGCCTTCAGGAGCTGGTAGAGAATATAACACTTGTGGATGTCTTTCAGCAAGTTCCCCTTCTTAATCACAGCATGTAAATCTGTCTCTGTAACACACCAGAGATGCATTGACACCAGGAAATCTCAGCAGTATCAGGAACATCCCTGTCCATCACCACCACACCTCTGTCCCAGGGAGAACAAGGGGAACTCCCCAGGGAGGCAGAGTTGCAATGGCTGCTGCAGTGCTGAATCTCACCCATGGACTCAAAGATGAGGTAGATGTCCTTGTCATTCTCTGCTGGGATGACATCGAGCAGCTTGATGATATTTGGATGTTCTCCAAATTCCTGCACAGGGAACAGACCCAGCTGTCAAAATCATGTGTTTTGCTTGGGAATCATAAACTTGGCAGTCTTGGGAAATGCCTCTTCTGTGAGCCCTGCCTCACTTGTGTCCTTAGAAAAATCACAAGTTACTACATTATTCCAAAATATTGATGTTTCTACATGGTAAGTCTGAGGAGGAGTGGACAGATAACTGGAATGCCACTGTTAAGGTCAATTATATCAAAACAAGAATAGTCTTAAGTTATAACTTGCAGACCTTCCCTGTTTCTTTTGGTTTAAATACTTTAAGTGATTAAATTGCTTACAGCACGATGGAGGAAAACAATTTTGGAGTGTAAATCCCTCTCCCACCCCAGCCCCTCCTCCAGTCATGGCAGTTCAAATGCAAGAGAAAGAGTTTCTATCCACAAAGAAGTGACAGAAGGTGCTGATGTGCTGATGCTGCAGCAGACACRTTGCTAAAAGTGAGGAAAGAGCAGGAAAGAGTAAAAATAAGCCAAAGTGGAGAGTCTTTCATTCAGGTGGGTTCACCCTGAAAGGCTCTCTGACAAGATGGTGCAGAAAAGAAATTAAAGAGTTATCAGCACTAATCAATGACCCCTGCATTTCGGAAAACATGTGAAGAAAATACTTAGACATCAGAGAGAACAAAAAATCAGAGAAGAGAGGGAACATGGACATTACCTGCAGGAACAAAATCTCTCGAAATGTTCTCTAGAAATAAAGAAAACACAATTTATTATCACCTCAAAGAGAACATCATAGCAGAGATGCAGTTAAATGCCAGCGTTAAATCCACTCCTCTTTTGTACATGCCATGATACACAAAGTTTGGTATTTATTGCTTGTTTTTATCCCAATATAGCTGCAGACTGTATTGTTACATGCGTAATTCTCACCCCTCAGAGACAAAAGTCCTGAAAATACCTGTGGCATCCCAGCACGTCTCAGAACACATCAGGCCAATGATTTCTCACCTGAGCATCTGTTCTGTTCCTGAATGCATCAAAGATCTTTTTAATAGCAACTGTTTCTCCTGTCCTGCGGTCAGTCGCCCTCCAGACGATGCCATAGGCCTGTGGGGAGGCACACACAGGGAGCAGGATCTGACACCTGAGCACASACAGGGAGCAGGATCTGACACCTGCACAGCCTTAGGCCTGTGGGGAAGCACAGACAGGGGAGCAGCCCTGAGAAGGACCTGGGGGTGCTGGGGATGAAAACCTGGAAATGAGCTGACAACATGCAGCAGCAAGCAGCCAGCCATGTGCTGGGGTGCAGCAGCCATGTCCAGGGGTGCAGCCTGTTTGAGGCCGTGCCAGGCAGGTCCTGCCTGACCAACCCAATCTCCCTCTGTGACAGAGTGCCCTGGAAAGGCTGCATCCATGGGATGGGATCCATGGTGCAAGGGCAGCAAGGCCAATGTCTTGCTCTTGGATCACAACAACCCCAAGAAACACGCCAGGCTTGGGACAGAGTGGCTGGAAAGCTGGAAAAGGACCTGGCAGTGCTGGTGCCAGTGGCTGAACATGAGCCCAGGTGTGCCCAGGTGGCATGGTGCCARTGGCACCTGGCTTTTACCAGCCTTGGTGTGGCTGGCAGGTCAGGAGAGASAATTCTTGCTCTGCACTTAAGCTTGGTGAGATTCCCACCTGGAGCACTGCATCCAGCTTGGAGCTACTGAGCACAAGAAAGACAGGAGCAGTGTGAGCAGGTRCAGAGAAGGGCCATGGAGATGCTCTGAGGGCTGGAGCCCTCTGSCCTGGAGCCAGGCTGAGGCAGCTGGGGGTGTTCAGGCTSGAGGAGAGATGGCTCCTAGGAGAACTTACTGTGGTCTTTCCAAACTGAAAAGGGGGCAGTAAGAAGGATGAAGAGAGACTTTTTACCAAAGCCTGTAGTGACAGCACCCCAGAATTGCTGAGGTTGGGAAAGCCCTCCAAGACCAYGGGGTCCAAACACTAACACAGCACTGTCAGGTCCAACACTAAACCTTTTTTTTTTTTTCAATTAAAAGCTGTGTTGTCTGTTGAGGGAATGGAAACTTCTACCTGAGTTTTCCCTGTTCTGAATGACTGTGATACTTGCAAATGATGATTACTCAGTCTCACTTGTGGTACAGATCCAGTGTTTTTATTTTAGGCCATAGATTTGAATCCTGACTTTCCAGGAGCTGCTTCACCTTTGCACAAAGGGATCACATCTCACTCAGAAATGCCCATTTCATGTTTAAATACTTGTACAAAGCAAAAGAGCTGCAATGTATGATTGTAGTGGTTAAACACTTATGTAAGGAGATCAAGGCAGGCTTCCCAGTAACGTGTGGTCCTGAGCATGGGATCAGGAGCTTTGCCACACATCAGGCAGTACAAACAACGSTACAGGTACCTCAGGTGAGTGCCACAGAACTACTCTGCTCCCAATTGGGAAACAGCCTCAGGTTGTGCCAGGGGAGGTTTAGGTTGGATATTGGAAATAACTCTTCTGCAAAGGGCAGTGCAGCCCTGGCACAGACTGGCTCAGGGCAGTGAGTCCCCATCCCCGGGGGGATTTAACAGCAAAGGGGATGTGGCACTTGGGGACATAGATTAGTGGTAGCCTTGGCATTTGGACTCCACAGGCTCAGAGAGCTTTTCCACCTCTGTGATTCCTTGACTCTGAGAACATGAGGGAAATACTTAAATACTTGTATCAGTGCAACTAAACTATAGCAAAGGGCTGCCAGAATAGAAAAGCAGATAACTCAGGAGGGTTTAGAGACTGTCTGGGGAGACATATCTTAGAAATTACCATTGGCTCATGTATTTATGGAGAAGATAYGACTCGATGCAGCACGATCTGAAGTGATGGGGTTACAGTGAATGCAGAAGGATTTGGCAGGCACAGAGAGAATTTACTTTGAGACGCAGATCCATTTTACTATTTACTTTTGAGCTCTTACAGTCCCCCGGAGTTCCCCTGTGGTCGCCTGGAGCCTRAGCGCCAGACAGAGTTCCCTGATCTCCCGAACACCCCCTCAGCTGTCCCGGGCCGCCGGAGCCCTCACGGTACCCTGAACTCCGCACGGGCCCCCCGGGCTCTCACGGGCCCTCCCAGCTCCCAGCACCACCCCAGCTCCCAGCACCACCCCATCTGCTCCCACTGGCCGCCCCCCCGGCGGGCACTCACGCCCTTGCCCAGGCGCCTCCGGATCTCGTATCTGCGGCACACGAGCGGCTCCACCTCGGGCGGGCTCATGGCGGCGCCTCCCTGCCGGCTGCGCTGCCATGGCAACGGCGCCGCGCACCGCGCATGCGCACGGCAGCGAGCGGCCCGCCCTCASCTGAGGGAGGAGGGGGAGAGGGGCGGGTTCTTCCTGGGCGCCCGGAGGGGGACGGGGAGCGGCGCTGCCCCTTCCTGGACTCCAGGAGAGCCGGAGAGCGGCTTGGGACGCTGGCCCGGAGGGACAGCACTAGGGAACGGCTTCCCRCTGCCAGAGTGCAGGGTTAGATGGGATCTTGGGAAGAAATTCTTCCCTGTGAGGGAAGTGAGGCCCTGGCACAGGGTGCCCAGGGCAGCTGTGGCTGCCCCTGGATGTGTCCAGGGACAAGGTTGGACATTGGGGCTTGGAGCAGCCTGGGACAGTGGAAGGTGTCCCTGCCGTGGCAGGTTGATGGGACTGGATGCGTTTTAAAGTCCGTTCCAAGGTAAACCATTCTGAGATTAAATGACACTTCTTTGGGTTTTTTCCCTCCAGTTTTGATCCTTCCTCCCTACCCCCACCCAATTCCAACTTTTCTGACGAGGCTGAAGTTTATTTAAAAGGACACTTTTCAGTCGTGTTCTCTAGAGCTTTGCTTTTTTTTCCTTGTGTTTTATAGCAGGTAGGTAGAGAAGATTTGTGAAGCCTGATCCGTGTCAGAATTAGATGGTTGAAATAAAAATTGGTAAATTGAATGCTTTCATTAGATACTTTGTTGTGGTTTTTTATTTTTTAATGAGGATATTATGAACGTGGATTTAGTGTAATGGATTTGTATGACTGTAAATGTTTCTTTGAGATATGATTTCCATTTCACTAGTGATCTGGCATCTTTGGTCATGCAGGGATTGCTGATGTAGGCTTCCATCACTGACATAACTCATTTGTGTGGAAGTTTCCTTTATATAATGATGAATTCTGACTCTTGCAAAGAGGCTTATTCCTGTCAGCCCGTGATTTTTAAGAAATTGCATTCAGTTTAGTTTTAAATGCTCATTTAGGATTCCTCAAGGCACTCACTAATTACTTTAGGCTCTATTGTTTATGTCTAATGAGATCCATTTATCTGCCTTGTCCTGCTCATAGAGACATGAAGCTGTGTGTGGGCTCTTACCAGCAGACACCAGAGTTCAGGTCTTGGTTGTGGCAATTCCTGCTGCTCTCAGTGTGGTTAATTAGATTTGATGTGGTGGTACCAAGATGGAACAGGCCATCAGTCTCCAGCCCAGCTGGTGAGGCTGGTGGAGTGCTGCTTCTGAGACTGCTGCTTCAATTCTCACCTCTACACAAGTACAGGTCTCACCAGTGACTTGGGCRCTTAAATCTGATTAAAATATGATTGAGACAACAGCAGCTGCCAGCTCTTGGCTCTTGTGAGGGCCCTCTGCTGTCCTGTGGATGGTGGAGAAAAAGGACCCTTATGTTCTATGAGCTTCTGCTCAAGCTTCTAATTCTTTATTAATTTGATCTTTAAATTTTATTTAGAGAAGAAACTTTAACCTGTTTAGTGAAGTCTTCTGGGTTGTTCAAGTTTTTGGTTTTTCACTCTTGACTTTAACAGTGTTATGGGAGTGTTTAGAAAATGGTCCTGAACTGGGGGGAGGTGAAATACTTCTTGAAACAGGATGTATAAAGAACATTCAGCATTACATACAAGTGGTGCCTCACAGTCTGTTCAGGTAATCTTAGGGCTCTGAGATTTCTTATTCTTTATAAGTTTGAAGGCTGCAGCACTGCTCTGAGTTCAGTGCTTTGCCAGCTGCAATGTCACATTTTTCAGGAGATCAGGTGAGGTAAATGCCAGTGGCTGGCTTTTCAGTAGATTCAATGAAACATTGTGTAAAGGAACACACAACATTTTGTAYTGCAAGATAAGCAGCAAGAATTTGAGTTCTAACCTCAAGTAATAAACCTCAAGTCTATAACCTTGCTGATGCCTGATTTTACTCTAGTAGGGAAAAAACCCCAGTCTACATTTCTGTTACCTGTCAGTTCATACAAACCAGCATTTTTTGTTTTCTCACTCAGGAGTTTTTCAAACCCTGACAAAGCAAATAYATTCCAGGTGGAGTATCTGGAAAGTCTGAGGAATCACCAGAGTTGAAAAGCTGTGTCCTCCACAGTTAAATCCATATCTCCATGTAAATAGCATCATAGTTGGAAGAGAGCTGTAGATAACTTGCAGAGTGTTCAAATGCAAAAGAATGACGTCTAGGCAGAATGCTGCTATTTATCTGCTTCATTTCACCTCTCAAACAGGTTTGTGTGTGCCTTTAGGTTTGTTTTCTTTTCAAGACCCTGAATAGCAATAACTCTGTTCCTGACAGGCCTTATTACAATTTCAAACAATGTTAAAATATTCAGTGATAGTTATTTTTCCAATATACACTATGTAGTTTTAACTGTTTCCTATAATTGAGTCTTAAATCTTGAAAGTTAATGCTTGTGTTTTTAATAATAATTCAGGCAGTTTCAGGAGTGGGAGATCAAAACCTAAATTGCAGGGAAATTACAGTGATCTGATACTGAAAAAGCTCCAAAAGTGTTTTGACATTTATTTTTCCTACAGGCTGACAAGCTGTAGCATTTATCTGACAGCAAGGAATGAAGGCAGTGATTGCAAGATACATAAGAACAGATGTGGCCTGAATGATTGGTCCCTCATATATTTGTGTTTGCACTGTCAGATGCTCCAAGCCTGGTGCCATGTTAAACTATTTCTGTATTTTGAAGTAAATCAGTGCATATTAACTCGTGTTTCTCACCACTTGCTGGCCACCTAGGCTGCTGCCTGTGCTCTGTCCTTTCTCACTGCTGGGCCTGTGCACAGCACTAGCGGTCAACTACAAGGATGATTTCTTTTAAATAATCTCAYACGGCCTGCTGAACTTTAGGAATGTTGCTAATAATTTTTAGAGAATTACAGAAACACCTTCAGGGGCTGAGAATCTTTTTTGCTCAGTAGCCTTAATAAACAGAGCATGTACCACACCAAAACTCAAACACGCATGCTCTAAGCTTTTAAGCATGAAATGCAGGTGTTTGCTGAGGCCCTTGCACCTTTACAATGCTGTTTATGTGTGAAGGATGCAAGGACCAGCTCAAGAACTTTATTTGCTTTGCCTAAAGTTGTAAACCTGTTGTTTACAAACATGTGAAGAAAAGGCTGCAACATATGCGATTTGTCTTAGTTATATAATGCAAGCTCCTAGCTTTTCTTTTTTGCAAGGAATTTTTTTTCCTTGGAGACAGAATCACCACTGTACTGAATTCAGATCCTCGGTATTCTGCTAGCTGAGATCTGTCTTGTGTCATTTACTACGCAGTGAATTTAGAGCTCTGAACAGATCTAYTTGCCTGTCCTTTTCCCTCTGAAGTTGCAGGCCATGCCAAAACAACAGCTGGAACTTCCTGCCGAAGCGTTTRTATAGAATAACAATGCAAAGTAATTTTTTCACGTCTAAATTTACAATGAAAACAATCGTGTGTACTATTGTATGTATCCGTATTATTTACAGACAGCCAGCACCCTATGGGACGGATTGTAGAGAGAACGAAGCCATTGCAAGTGCCTGAGCCCGTCCTGCCGAGCAGTTGGTGACAAGTGCATTTCCGTATGGAAAATGCGTTTGTCCAGCACAAACACAACGCACGGGCTGGGTATCCGAAGGCTAAAAAA
>CADDXX010000759.1:64865-79912 GCA_902810485.1 Alauda arvensis
GTTGCTATGGCGGCGGGTGCGCTGTGGGCAGCCCCGCGGGTGGGGGGCGACCCCGGGTTTGGGGGGGATCCCTGGTGGTTTGGGGCCCCTCAGGGGAAGGGGGAATGGGGGAAGGAGGAGAAATGGCGCGGGGGGGACAGGCTCGGCCCCCCCCGGCTCCTCCTGAGGCGCCTCGTGCCGCCGGTAAAATGGAACATCTCCTCATCTCCTGCCGCCTACTGAACCTGCATCTGCCGGGCCGCCTTAAATCATTTATAATGCAATAAAGCCCCTAGTTCCTTAGCAACTGGAGAGGTCCTTCTGATAGGAGCGTAAAAGAAGGAATTAAGATCGGAAGAGCGTCGTGTAGGGAAAGAGTGTAGATCTCGGTGGTCGCCGTATCATTAAAAAAAAAAAAAAAAAAAAAGAAAGAAACAACCAACCCACCACACCCCGAGCGTTCTCCGTTCCTTGTAGGATAGCGCGAGCTAAATCCAGCGCGGCTGCCTCCTCCCCGGCGAGTTCGCAGCCAAGTGCATGACAATTAGTGGTGGCAGAGCGGAGCGGGGCCAAGAGGCTGCTCCAGSCGAGCCTCCTGCTCCAGGGAAACCCTGCAGCGCCCAGGAAAATGCCTGAAATGCCCGTGTGCCCCCCGAGGTGCTCCTGCTGCAGCATCGTGGGCAGCGCTGCTCGGGCCTGGGCTGCTCGGAGCTCGGCTTGCGGGAGGCTCTGCTCTGGGTRAATCTGCCTAGGAGGAAGGGCTGCCTTGCTCATACACCAGTTCCACGCTAGTTTCATCATTTCACCCTCCTTTGCCTTTCCTTCCTTTCTGCTCTGCAGATAATATTCAGTGCTAGAGTTTTGCTAGCTGTTGAGGTGAATTCTGCCTTGCGGCATGAGATCCTTAGCTCTTTGCTCCTGGGTATTCCTGAAATCGCAGGGTTGTGCAATCCCAGCCTGGTTTGGGTTGGAAGGGACCTTCCAGCCCATCCCTTTCCACCCCCTGCCACCTTCCAGCGGGCCAGCATTGAGGCTCTGAGCGTGTTTGACATTGATAGGTGAGATCCAGATGGGAAAAATACCGTCCTAAAGACCCCAGGTGCGAATTATTCCCTGAGCACGTGCAGRTTTTGCAGCGTGAGACCAGCAGTGAGCCTTGTGTCTCTGTTAACCAGAGCTTGGCACCTGCACTCTGAATGGAACCTGGAGGCTCTCTGCACAGTGAGTCTGGGAAAACCCTGCTGGAGCTGTGTGGGAATCGGGGATCTCACYTCCATGGGCTCCTGGGAAGGTGCTGGATGGGCTGAGCTGTGGGTTCAGTGTGGTTCTGTGGCACTGCTGAGTTCCCAGAGAAATTCCAGCCGTGGGCTGGGAGCAGCTCCCCGGGAAGGAGTTAAATGGAAATGGGCTCCGTGCAGGAGGAGYAGGGAAGGTGTCAAATGCCAGCAGCTGGGATGACAATCCTGAATGGCTTCGGGACAGTGCAAACATTTGGCGTTTGGCASTTCCCAGCCTGGAGGTCAGCCATGAAGTGAATTTTGGGGAGAGCTGGGAAGGGGCTTTCTCATTGCATCCATGCTGGGCTTGAAGCCCACCAGAGTCATCTTGGCATGAGGGAGATTGCAGCCCCCGGGTATGTCCTGAAAGCTCACTCATTTTTATTTTGAATTAAGTGGTGAGGGAGACTCTGAGTGTCTGGAATGCTGTGGGAGCTCCCACAGGTGAGTGAGAATCTGCTTGGGAAGGGGTGGAGCACCCCGAGCAGAGTGAAAGGTTGAGATCTTCCTGACTAATATTTATTGCTGCCTCAATTGTGATGTAAAGGCCCTGCCGCAGAGAACTGGGCTTTTTTCAGCAAATAATGGCCCATGGGARGCTTCSTGAAACASAACAATTCCTCTTTGGCCTGGAGARCAGGTCCAGCCGTTTCCTGAATTGTGGATATTCACTCAGCTCTCCTTTGAAAACGCCTTCTCACCTATGGGTGTGTGCTYTGAAGGGGCAGGGGAGGATCCCGAAGGGCAGGAATTCCTTATCTCTGACTGCTGTGGAACCATCAGGGYGATGAAAGGTGATAGTCCAAGTGCTGCTGAGCTCAGGGTGCTGAAGGAATGGCCACGGACCTGTTGGAACTCCAGGTCAGCACTCACCTGGAGCAGAAAATTCCCACTGGAATGCTGAGTGCTGGTGGGAARCAGCTTTTCCCCCACCTCTGATAGGAGATCACTGCTGAATTCCCAGTCGTTTTTTACAGAATATTTGGAGTCAGGCTCACCTATGGATTTAAGCTTGCTAAAACTGGAAGGAGGTTTTTGATGGGGTGGCTGATTTTGGAGGCTTGTGCATAAACACCTCAAGATCTCAGGGAAACGTGTCAGGAATTGAACTTTTCCTGAATATTCTGCTGGGAAAATGATCAGTTCCTGCCCATGGCTTATTCCCAGAGCAGAGTTCTGATGGAATTGGGGAAGGATGAGGAGGAAGAGCTGGAAAAAGCCAGTCAGGAAAATCTGTGTTTAACCTGCACTTTCTAAGGGCAGCTGTTGGAAAATCACTTTATTGCTTCAGAGCAGACAGCAGCTCCTCGTGGAGGGGAGGAAAACATGACTTTTCCACTTGCTGTTTCACCTTTGAAGAATCTTTATTTTGAAGCAAGCAGCTGGAAAACCAAAGGCTTCAGTGCAGTGATAATCCYACCCTAGAGTGGCTGGGATTTAAAGGCTATTTTATTTTATTGTTTTATATTTCTTTTATTGTCTGAAATGGCTGCCCCCTGTGAAACCTGCAGTGGTTTCTTAGCACACCAACACAAGAGTTGGGGTGAGATTAAGCTGGCAAGTTCTGCCCTAAAGTGCAGAGAATCCTTCACCCTAAAATTGCTTGGGTTGTTCTGAGCTGGACATGAGGGGAAATAAACCCAAATTAATTCCAGTGGTGCTCGTTTAGTTCATCCTCTGCATGGATAGAGAAGGAACTAGCTGGCAAAAACCAGAGTATGGATTTTCTGTTGGGCAGAAACCACTATAAAAGTGACCATAAAATCAGGAAAATTAGCTGAGCTATCCTGAATTCTGAAAATGGATTTCTTCTTGAAGGAGCCAGTGAAAAAACTTGGCTTTCATCCTTTTTGTGGCTGCTGAGCCTCACCCRTTCCCCAGCTCTGCTGTGCCTTTTAATGGTGCCCAGACACTTGAGCAATGGTTTCCCTGAGCATTTTTGGAGCCTGAGTGTGGGCTGAGCAGCGAGGAGAACGTTCAAAGTTCTCTTCTYCTCCCCACCAGAGCTTCTCTCCCTCCTCCTCCAACTCCTCCAGCTCCTGTGCTGGAAGCTGCCATCCAGGCTGGATCCAGGCTGGATCTCATCTCCCCTGCTTGTGCTGCTGTCCCAAGCCCTGTTTTATCTTCTCTTTGTGAGCCTCAGGGACCCTCCTTGGTTTGATTTCATTATTTCAATCATTACTGCAGCTCCTGACTGTCACTCCTACCTCCAGCACTGAGATTTGAGCTCTTGGGGTCTTTTTCTCTCAAAGCTTTGCTAAAATCAGGACAATTCCTGGGGCCACGCTGCTCTGAAGTTTGGTTTGCATTAAAGCAGGAGGGGCAGCAAAACACAGGTGTCTGCCTTACCCCAAGCCCTTTTCCTATTTTTCGAAGTTTCCCAGCAGAATTCTCCTTTCTGGAGGCTGGAACTGGGCTGACTGGTGTGGGATTCCACAGTCTGATCCTTTGGATGCTCAGCCAAACTCAAAACAGGAATATTTGGGAATAAATCCAGTGACTTTTTTCCCAGTTAATTCCAGAATATGAATCCTGTCTTCTGTAAAGCTGAAGGAGGGAGCTTGGCTGTTAAAACATAACTCAGGAATTATCAAAGCTCTGTCAAATCCAATATCATTCATGTAATAATAATTATCTGTGATTTTATTTTCGTGGCAATTCATTTTCGCTCCAGGTTAAACATTTGTTTGATGCCTGGTGCTGCTTGGGGTTCTTTTTGTTGGGGTTTTTTTGGGTTTTTTGTTTGTTTTTCTTTTTTGTTTTGTTTGTTTGTTTTTTAATTTGTTTTAATTTAATTGTTAATTTGTTTGCCCTAAAGTACAGAGAATTCTTCACCCTAAAATTGCTTGGGTTGTTCTGAGCTGGACATGAGGGGAAATAAACCCAAATTAATTCAGGTGGTGCTCGTTTAGTTCATCCTCTGCATGGATAGAGAAGGAACTAGCTGGCAAAAAGCAGAGTATGGATTTTCTGTTGGCAGAAACCACTATAAAAGYGACCATAAAATCAGGAAAATTAGCTGGTTTGTTTTGGGTTTTGGCTGGTTTTTTGGGTTTTTTTCTTTTTGTGTTGGAGATTTGCACTGTGAGATATTTTCCTAGAGGAAACATAGATCAAAATGTCCCATTCTGGTTTGAACAAGCAATAAAAAAGGTGGGGTTTTTTCCTCCAGTTCCTAGAGTTCTGCATTCCCTGTTTTAAAACCCACAGCAGGGACTGGATGGAACCAAGGTGTAGCTCCTCACATTTTGGGAGCACTCACAGGAATCTTGGGGCTCTTCCACTGATTTGGAAACCTCAAATAAATCATTTTAAACCTGGTGCATTGATAGAATAGGAAAACAAGAGGGAGTGGAATATCCCAGAAAAAATGCAAAACTTGAGCTGGAAAAGCGGCTGTGAGCTCATGGAATCCCAGGAGCTCGGGCAGACTGGCACAGAACACCCTGGGAATGGTGAGAAGATGGATGTGAGTGGCCAGGGAAGAGGCTGGGAGGGCTTCAGGCAGTGCAGGGAGCTGCCAGCAGACACAGGAGCAGCCTGCAGYCATCCCCTGAGGGCGGACAGCAGGAGCTTGCAGAAACAGATGCTCGGAGCATTTTTAAACCTGAGCGTGCAGCAGCTTGGCTGAGCACTCCGGGGGTTATTTTTGCCCGTGGTTTGTTGGGAAAGCTTTGTGGTGGTGCTGCAGCAGAGCCTGCCTCGGGTTCAGGCTGAGATGGGGGAGAGTTCGAATGGCTGTGGTTCCAAACTGCCTGGAAGGGATGGAATGATGTTTAAAGGCAGCTCTGAGCAGAGCTCAGCTGCTCTGGTGTGAGCCTGCTGAAGTCCATGCAGGCAGTGGGACAGTCAGAGGAGGAGAAAATCCCTAAAATACAGGGTTGCAGCTCGTTGTGGGTCTGGTGCTCTCTGTGTCTTCCAGCAGCAGCAGATCCCTGTTGGTTATCCTGCAGTGGATCACTTCTGGCTGGGGTTCCCTGATGGACAGAGTTCACCTGSAGCAGCCTTTCCCAGGGAATTTCAGGGTTGCAAGCAGCTGATTCACATTTTCRTAGGATCCTAGGATGGTTTGGRTTGGGAAGGACCTAAAAACTCATCCATGGGCAGGGACACCTCCCACTGTCCCWGGSTGCTCCAGGCCCCTTTCAGCCTGGCCTGGGACACTGCCAGGGATCCAGGGACAGCCACAGCWGSTCTGGGAATTCCATCCCATGGCCTCACCACYCTCACAGGGGAGAATTTYCCCCAATATTTAACCTCAACCTGCCCTTTTCCACTCCTTAGCCRTTCCCTGTGTCCTGTCCYTCCATCCCTTGTCCCCAGTCCCTCTCCAKCTCTCCTGGAGCCCCTTCAGGCCCTGCCAGGGRCTCTGAGSTCTCCCTGGAGCCTTCTCCTCTCCAGGTGAGCAYCCCCAGCTCTSCCAGYCTGGCTYCACCCTTGGAGCATCCAAACCAGTCAGGAATAAATGGCAGGGAGAAAATAAATCTGTGTTAATATTTATAGAGCCAGCCTGCTGGACTGAGCAGAGCAAGGAATGTTCCTGGAGTTTCAGCTGAAGATGTGCAGTTTGCACTGAGCAGGCAGCTGGGTTTCCACTGCAGGATTCCAGGGAATAAGCTGGAAGTTCATTATGGGAGAGTTCATTGTGGGAGAGCTCAATCCACTGCAGGATTCCAGGGAATAAACTGGAAGTTCATTATGGGAGAGCTCATTTGGGTTTGATTAGTCCCAGGAGCCCTGCAGCTCCCTCCTCTCACACTGCCAGCCACAGAAACCAGGAGCTCAGCACTGCAGGAGACTGGGAAAAATCTTTGGGAAGGGTTTCCCAAATCCCAGAGCACCCAAACATCTCGGGGTTGTGCTCAGAGCCCTCTGCACCTGCACTTTGGGAGTCTCCTGATGGGCTCCCTTGTTTTTATGGGAATGTGAAGCYGGGCCCTGCCTGCTCTGCTGCATTTTCCTGCTGGAAAGCAAAGAAATCCCAGTCTGTTCTTCCCTGGTGTGTGATCTCCATCCCCTCAGGAASAGGTGGGGTTTGTGTARGGTCARATAAAGGTAAAAAACACCTTTATAYAGGTGAARTCTGAGTGTGTCCCAGGCACRCTGCAGGGCTGGGTATGCAAATTCCAAATGCAGCTGGAGGGCTTGGCTGGGAGCTTTGGAGTTGTTCTGTGGTGCAGTTGCCCTGAGGCTGCTCTGAGTGMAAAATCCAGTCAGGATTCCACCCTTTGGGCTTCATTTTGCTGTAAGAAATGGGATATTTGGTGCATTTATTCCCTCTAGCCTAGAGGCTGAATTATTTTACGTGGCACCCATCCCATAATGCTGGAGGATCACGGTCACCTCTGACTGAAATATTTCAGTTTTATCCCATTTCTGCCAGTTCTTTGTGCAGAGGGGTTGGGAGTGATGCTGGAGCACGAGGATAATTCAATATTTTCATTCCTTTTAATATGATATTTGTGATTAGAACATTTCCCCCCACTTTAACTTTGGCTCTTTGCTTCCAAACCCAAACCAGAGCCAGGCCAGTTCCCTTTTCTCCCCAGTTCTGAGGGTGCTGAACCTGATACWGGCATTGATGGTTTCCTTGCAGCCTGAATTTGTAGCCTTTTTCTCTGACAGGGTTTTCAGCACTTTGCTGCRGGTTCTGAACTGCTCAGCAGCAGCTTCTGTTCTCACCCCAGGCTCTGAGCTGCCTCTCTGGGGTCTCAGGCTCCCAGAGCTCCTATTTTGAGCAGTGATTTGGTGACCCCAATCTTGAGCCATATGGAGTAAAGGGAAAAAAAAAAAAGCTAAAAAAAGCAAAAATATGGGGTTTGGTTTGCAGGGAGGGGATTATTGGGAGAATGGAGCCAAAACCACAGGAGGGGCACTGCCCTGGTGCTCTCCTGCTTTGGGGTCTGACAAAACAGGTTTGGAATTCCCACAGGATTTCCCAAACATGACCCTATTATCATCCCAGAGAATCAGAACCTCTCAGAGGTGGGGAGCTGCTAAACCAAGATTCAGGGGTGCTTTGTGCAAACCTGGGTGTGCTTGGGTGGCAGCAAAAAGCACCTTTGCTTGAGGAAAAGCCTCAGCAGCAAATTCCTGAGGGCTGCCACAAAATCCCTGCACGTGTGCCCTGCTGTGCCATTCCTGTTGGRTCAGTTTGTCTGTGCCATCCATTCCCCAGTGCTTTGGCTGGGCTCTGTTCAGGTGTTTTAACAAAAATCTTTTCAATTGTTGCACAGCTGAAGGTGGCCTCTGGTTGGAGAGCAGAAGAGACTCCTGTCCCCCTCTGAGCTTTTAACTCTGGGTGTAAAACAGAATATTGGGTATAAACAGAATATTGGGTATAAACAGAAGTAGAACCTTTTAACTCAGGTTGGGGGACCTGGCTCAAATGAGATTTTGTTTAGGTCACCCTTTCTGTTCCTCTCAAACACCTCAAAATCCTGCAGTGATTAAACACAATTATTGTTGGTATCAGAGTGGTGATGCTCATTTTCTTAATTTACATTGAGCAGAGGAAGCTTCTCTCAGTGTTTTTTTTCTTTCTGCTGCCTCTTTGAAGAGTCCAGACCTGCTTGGTCTCTAATTGGCTTTTGTTTTGCTGGGGAAGCTCTGGGAGCAGGGGAGCTGCTCTGGGSAAAGCTGTGGGGCTCCCCCAAAGCTCAAAAATCCCCACAAACCGGCATTTTTGGGTGGTTTTCTTGCCTTTCAGCACGGAAATGGTGTGAGGTGTGAGGCAGGCTGAGTGCTCAGCCCAGGGAGGTGATTCCTGCAGGGATCAGGGTGCACTAATCTGTGCTGGAGTGGAATTCCAGCTCACAAGTGGGGTGTTGGATGCTGTGGGGAGGAGCTGCCCTGCACAGGTTATTTCTGGCCCTGTAATCCCAGCAGTGTCAGTAGGCCAYGGAGATCAAACCTCCTCAGGGAGGGAGGGAGGGAGGAGCTGGGCTCTGCTGGAACCCTGCATTCCACATCCCAGCTCCCAGGGCTTACTGGGAAAAGCCAAACTTGGGGCAAAACACTGCTAAAAATGCAGTTTTTAACCAGGGGCTCCATGTGCACAGCAGAGGAAATCTGCTGCACAAAGTGTGGCATCTCTGCTGCTTTTTTATCCATTTCCTTCCTGCTTTCCTCCTCCCTGTGGCTGGGATTCCATCCTTCTCCTGCTGCTTGGATGCCCTGAGCTGCTGGAGTGTCCCTCTGGCTGCCTGAGCAGGCAGGGAATTCTCTGCTGCTCTGGAGAGCCCTGGAATCATGAGAGCATCTCTGCCCCATCTGCCACAGCAGGGCCAGGATTTGACACATCAGGCGGGTTAAACTCTGCTTGAGGCTCCCAAACGTGCCTGAAACCTGTTATCCCCCGTGCTGATCCACTCCCTGCTCTCAGAGGAATTATTTTGGTGGCTGAGCAGCCTCTCCTCGGCCTCAGTTACATAACCCASCATTCAGCACAGGGCACTGCTCTCCAAAGGTCGCTGGGTGGAAATGGCCCTCCCCTCCCTCCCGAGGAGATGGAGCAGCTCCTGCTCCTGCAGAATGAATAACAGTGGGGGGAAAAAGCAGAGCAAGGGAATCAGTCTCGTGTCAAACACATTTGTTGGATCAGGAAAGGTCAGCAGAGAGCTGGGGAGCACTGAAAACCKTGGCTGATTTAAAATCCTTGCACTGCCCCATTGGAGAGCCGGGCTGAGGATTGCAGAGAGCTCATCTGACACAGCATCGTTTTTATTGCTGCTCTCAGTGTCTCTAAGACAGAAATTTCAGGCTCTTGAAAATTATTTGAGATCTTCAGTTGGTGCAGACAAATTGGAATTGCTGCCTGCTTCCTGTGCTGCAGCTGAATCCCTTCCCACTGCTTTCCAGGGAATGGCTTTTTACTTGTTCACATGGATTTTTTTTGGCAGTTTCCAGGAGTCTTCCTGCCCTGGCTCTTTCTGCTTCACAGGGATTTTTGTATATTCCTGAGCTGTAACATTAATATCCCTGTATTCCTTAAAAAAAAAGGGATTAAAGCAGTGTCTGCTGGCTGGGTGGATTTTTCCCTGCCAGGAATGGGGAGAGCAGAGAACAATCCCTGCCTTTGCTGAGCGTGAGGTGGGTTTAATCCTTGGAAAAACCTCTGGGAGAGGAGGCACAAATTSCCCGTGCAAGGAAATCTCCTTGGGAGGGATTCAGCCCAGCTTCCTGACAGCACAAAGCTGCATTTTCCAGGGGATTACAGGGGCTGTAATCCCGGGGGGAACAAGCTGCCATTTCCCTGGAATGCCTTTGCCACCCGTGCCTTCAGGGGGGTATGGAAATTGTGGAATTGCCTTGGGAAATTCCCTGCACTTGGAATTTTTACAGCGTAAGAGGGAAGTGTCACCCAGGAAATACAATTGGTGTCTCCTGTGAGAGCCCCTCTGTACTGATATTCCTTAATATTGCCAGTGAAATATGGGGGAAAATGTGCTTTTTTAAGGCTCTGATATTCCTTAATATTGCCATTGAAATATGGGGGAAAATATGCTTTTTTAAGGCACTGATATTCCTTAATATAGCCATTGAAATATGGGGGAAAATGTCCAATTTTTTTCTGCACTGCTATTCCGTAATATTGCCATTGAAATATGGGGGAAAATGTCCATTTTTTTCTTCACTGATATTCCTTAATATTGCCATTGGAATATGGGAAAAAATGTGGTTTTTTTCTGCACTGATATTCCTTAACATTGCCAGTGAAATATGGGAAAAATGTGCTTTTTAAGGCACTGATATTCCTTAATATTGCCATTGCAATATGGAGGGAAATGTGTTTTTTGAAGGCCCTGGACTTGCTGTGGGTCTGGGTTCACAGGTTGCTCAGAGCTGGCTCTGCTCCACCTTTATCCATCTCTGATTTATTCCAGAGTGCTGATCCAGGTGWTTTTAAGTCAATGAGAGGTTTTCCATGCTTCCTGGAGAAGTGAATATTTTGCTCTCAAGTCTGCAGTGAGATAAAAATGCTTCAGCAGCCAGGATGTCCCAAAAAGACAGCAGCACTTCCATGAACTCCATCCCTTTAAATTCCCAAGGCTTGGAGCCCTGGGGTTTTGGAGTTCAGGCCTGGGAGCAGGGGCAGTGACAGGGACTCAGAGCTGCCCTGGGGACAGGCAGGTGCCCACAGTGCCATCCCAGCTGTCCCAGGGCTCTGCCACTGCTCCCTCCTTGCCTCTGCTGCTCTATGGAAGCAGGGAGCTGCCAGAGCTCTGTTCTTCCTGGCTGGAATCTGGGGACAATCTCCTTTGCTGCTCCTCAGAAGGTGCCTGCAGCCTGCAGGTGACACCCCTGATGACACCACCGTTCATAAACCTTGTCCTGGTTGTTCTTCCTGGGGGAAGCTCCAGCCTGGAATCAGTTTGCAGCCTTCAGGTGGTGGCAGCAGCAGGGTTGTAAGCTGAAATCCCTGGAGTTGTGTGTTCTGAACGCAGCCAGGAGGGGATTTGGGGGGAATTCCCTGGAGCTCTGCCCTGCCAGGGGCTTCTCCTCCCCTTCTCCTCCCGGGGATGTTCCCCTGGGCTGTTTCCTCAGGGAGTTGTGGCTGCTGAGGTCGGGTTTTGCACCTGAAAATTGGCCATAAAATACCAGTTGTGGTTCCAGAGTGGGAAGGGAGGCATCCCTTTTTTGTATTCCAGGGAAATTTGGATAAAAGCATCCAGAGGGGTTGGGGGAAGGTCTCAGGCTGATCTGAGGGGTTTGTGGGGGGCAGAGGATCTTCAGGAACCCTTTCCAGCCTAAATTCCCTGATTTATGGAACTGATCCCAGCCTAAATTCCCTGATTAATGGAACTGATCCCAGCCTAAATTCCCTGATTTATCCCCAGAATCTGATCCCTGTGTCCTGTCCCCATTCAGAAATTCTTTCCAGCCTAAATTCCCTGATTTACGGAACTGATCCCTGTGTCTTGTCCCTGTTCAGGAATCCTTTCCAGCCTAAATTTCCTGACTTATCCCCAGGACCCCATCCCTGTGTCCTGTCCCTGTTCAGGAATCCTTTCCAGCTAAAATTCCCTGATAAATGGAACTGATCCCAGCCTAAATTCCCTGATTAATGGAACTGATCCCAGCCTAAATTCCCTGACTTATCCCCAGGACCCCATCCCTGTGTCCTGTCCCCATTCAGAAATCCTTTCCAGCCTAAATTCCCTGATTTATGGAGCTGATCCCTGTTCAGGAATCCTTTCCAACCTAAATTCCTATCTTTGTCCASATAGGAAAATCYACCAATGTGAGAAATCTCCWGATTATCTTCACTCTTTTCTGGGTTATATAACAAAARCAGTCTTTAATACCATGCTAGAGCTTAAAAAATATATTTTTATCAYCCTGTTATTTCTAAGTTTCATTAATAACAGAAATAAAAGAAAATATAATAATACAACATAACTTCCCAACATTTCACACAGAGCATTCATTGTAATATTTGCAAAAAGCCTTTCCCCAACACAAATTTTAACAGAGTTTAGAAATGTGAGGAACCCCTGGAATTGCAGTGGGATTCTGTGTGCAGCCTGAAACATTTCCCTGGCTTCAGGGCATTCATCTCCTCATCCCCATCCACACAACTGGGGATGAGATCAAATCTGGAATAAACAAACAAACAAACCACTTCCAGAAGGGATTTCAGATGAGCCCCAAATCTTCGGGTTTAAACAGAGCACAGTCCCAAATCTTTGGGGTTAAACAGAGCACAGTCCCAAATCTTTAGGTTTAAGCAGAACACAGTTCCAAATCTATGGAGTTAAACAGAAAAAAAGTCCTAAATACTTAGGTTTAAACCGAGCACATTCCCAAATTAACTCCAAAGATTTGGGACTGCTTTGGGTTTAACTCCAAAGATTTGGGGCCGTGCTGGGTTTAACCCCAAAAATTTGGGATTGCTTTGGGTTTAACCCCAAATAATTGGGACAGTGCTGGGTTTAACCCCAAATAATTGGGACTGTGCTGGCTTTAACCCAAATATTCGGGACTGTGCTCTGTTTAACCCCAAATATTCGGGACTGTGCTGGGTTTAGCCCCAAAGATTCGGGACCGTGCTTAGCTTAAACCTAAATATTTGGGACTGCTCCGTTGAAACCTCGAAATAGGATACAATAAACAGAAATAACTCCATCCTGAGTGCGGTGGGGGCGGCGATCCTCAGGTTTCCCTGCCTGTGGAATGAGGCTCCTGCCCTGGCACAGCTCATGCATTTTAGATGATGCTCTCGGSGTTGTGTTCTCCTCTCCGCTGCCTCTGGGAAGCTGCAGGATGAGACGGCAGGAATTCAATCCAGGGATTGCTCTGGCCAGGYTTAGGAAAGAATTTGCTCTGGAACTGGCAAAAATTAACGGGATTAAGGCACATTTTTTAATTTCGTGCTTCCTGGTGGTGACAGAATGGGAAAGCATGGATCCTGTGGAAAATGGGTGGGACCAGCAGGATGCTGCCTTCCTGGAATCCAGGTGTTYCAGCTCTTCCAGCTGCCACTTTTTGTGCATTTAACAGATTTCCGAGATTTTCAGTGGATGTGAGGATTGGCAGGGAACAAAGCATTAATCTGGGTGTGCTTTTCCCAGCCTAAACGGAGTAAAAATGGCACGATCTGACAAAGTGAGATTTCCCCACCCTCAGAACTCTTGTCGCTTAATCAGGAGAAGAAAAAGGTGTTAATTAACCAGGGCACCTCATTAACGGGCAGCTCCTGGCGTTTTCTGGGATATTCCCATCAAATTGTCAATGTGGGAAGAAAGCAAAAATCAGCTCAGGTGAGGGCACGGCAAAGCTGAGCAGTTCTTGGTGGGCCTTGCCTTTTCCATCTGAATTGTTGTTTATTTATTTGAAGAATTAAAAAAAGCAGGCTGGATAATTGAGGGATTATGCAGTGAAATATATATATATATATAAAAAAATAGAAATATAAAATCTGCTCCAGATCTCTCCTCAAGGTCCGAGAGCAGTGAAACACAAATTTTTCATGTGAGGTGTTTCTTTCTGAGAGGTTTTGCAGGTGGGAAAAGACAGCCAAGCTCCAACTCATTCAGTCCCACAGCAGTTACACTTTATTTATTGTGGCTCCAGACTSAAAATCAGGTTTGTTTTTGCACTTGAGCCTTGTAAACTCTCAGTTCTGAGCTTTGAGCTGTGCTTTGTGCTTTGAGCTTAGTGGGATTCACCTTGAGTAAGGTGGGAGCATTATCCTGCTTTTTGGGGATTCCTTGGTTACCGTTGTGTTGGTTTGGGGTTGAAAACTTCCTTGGAAGTTCTTGTTTTTCCCCTCATTTTGATCCTAATTTGTCCATTCATTGTGTGTGTTAAACCTGGTTTTTGCTGTCTTTGAGCCTGGCTTAACATCTTGCTTCAACTTGGGTTTTAAGGCAAAGCACTTTTTATTTTTTAACCCCTTTTTTACACCAGACTKAACTTGGGCAGATGAAAATTCTCCCTGCTCTGCTCCTCCAGGGTTATTCCCTTTAATTCTTTTGCACCTTGATGAAATTGSAGTTCCTAAAGGATATTTTAATTCATGGCACAATAATTTCTGCAGTTCAGGGGCACTGCCTTGTGTATTCTTACCCTGGCAGATTTTACAAGCATTTCTGAGCTCTGAAAATCCTGGGGTTTTTTTCAGTGGGGCTTTCATTTTCTTTCCCCAACACAGATTTTAACAGAGTTTAGAAATGTGAGGAACCCCTGGAAGTACAGTGGGATTCTGTGTGCAGCCTGAAATATTTCCCTGGCTTTAGGACAGTTCTCTCTCTCCATCCCCATCCACACAATTGGGGATGAGATCAAATCTGGAATAAACAAACAAACCACTTCCAGGAGGGATTTCAGATGAGCCCCAAATCTTTGGGGTTAAACTGAGCAGAACCCCAAATTTTTAGGTTTAAACAGACCAGTTGCAAATCTTTGGGGTTAAACAGAGCACAGTCCCAAATACTTAGGTTTAAGCTGAGCACAGTCCCAAACCCTTAAACAGGGCACAGTCCCCAATCTTTAGGTTTATACAGAGCACTGTCCCAAATCTTTAGGTTTAAACTGAGCACAGTCCCAAATCTTTAGGTTTAAACTGAGCACAGTCCTGTATCTTTGGTGTTAAACCAAGTACAGTCCCAAATCTTTGGGGTTAAACCAAGCACAGTCCCAAATCTCTGGGGTTAAGCAGAGCACAGTCCCAAATCTTTAAGGTTAAACCGAACTTAGTCACAAATCTTTGGGGTTAAACTGAGCGCAGTTCCAAATCTCTGGGGTTAAACAGGGCACAGTCCCCAGTCTTTGCTGTTAAAGCAGTCRCAGTCCCTTGAGGCAGCCGGGGCTCTGTTTTTGGGTGTTGTGCTGGGAGCTGAGCTGGCTGTGCCGTGCAGGACAAGCCCAAGAAAGGCAAGGCCGGGCTCTGCGTAAGCGGGACCTGCGCAGTGTCACCCRCTCCGTGCTGGGACAGCCCTGGAATTCACTGACAGTGCCCAGGGGCTGCAGCACTGCCCTGCCCAGCTCCTCTGTGCTGCAGCCTCTGCAAGAATTCACCCCTTTTCCCCTTCTTGGGGTTTTTTTAAGCATTCCTGCTCGGTGCTGGCAGATTGCAGCTCCCTGTGCAGCTCCTGGCTGGGTGTGACCACGGGCAGTGGCTCTCTGCTGCTGCTTGTGAATGGCTAAAAATGCAAAATATTAACCCAGAGCTGCCCTGGGGAACTTAAATATTTGTTAATTTATATATGGAGGCCAATTGTCATCCCAGGGAGTGCTGGTCACCGGGGTCAGGGAGTGCTGGCCATTGGGGTCAGGGAGTGCTGGCCA
>CADDXX010000759.1:95887-146560 GCA_902810485.1 Alauda arvensis
GGGATTGTTTGGATCTGGTGCCTTCACTCAGGTCAGGTTTTGTGTCTCTCAGAGTATTTTTATGCCTGATGTGGAAAGATGCATTTTGGGTGTCAGTTTTCTTAAATAACCCCCTTGGGTTTGTTCTTGGCCTGTTCTTACCTATCCTGGCTATGCTTGGCATCATCCTGGAATGAATTGAGTTGGTATCTGGCTGAGCTCCATGCTGTGGTCAGGACTCTGCAGAGCGCAGGGCTGTGTTGGAAATGCTGTTGGAATTTCCATGGGCACCTGGGGAATGCCTCAGGCCCCTCCTGGTGTGCCTTTGCAGGTGAACACACAGCAGCAGCAGCTGAAGCCCAGGTTTTCCTACAGCCATGGATTTTCATGGTTCAGAATCTCGCTTTGATGATGTTGTTACTGCCCAAAAGGAATCTGAGGCACAGGATTGATGCTTCCTGCATCAAACCCCCTTTGACTTAGGGCAGTSTGAACCACGTCAGCCTGCCAGACACTTTCCCAAAGATCTGTGTAATTTTGGGAAGAGCAGACTCAGCTGCTGTCTGGTGGCACGAGAGGTTTTGTTCCCTTTGAGCTGTGAAGTTCCCTTCATTATCTCAGCTTGCAGCTGGAGTTGCTGGCTCTGTGTATCCATGTGGTGCAGGGAAGTCTCCTGCAGGAAATTCCCGTTTCCTGGAGCAGCTGGGCTGGCCTTGGCTGGATTAACAGCTCAGAGCTGCCAGCACACTGCGAGCCACGTGTGCTGTCATTAGGAGCTGGGCTTGAAAGGTGGGCCCGCAGCCCGGGGCCATCTGCTGGGCCAGGGTCAGCCCAGGCACTGCCCCGGGGGCCCGAGCCCGGGGAGGGGACAGGGGAGCCTGGGGAGGAGACAGGGGAGCCCGGGGAGGGGACAGGGCTGCTCGGAGAGGGTTTAGGGCTGCTTGGGGAGGGGTCAGGGCTGCTTGGGGACGGTTAGGGCTGCTCCCAGGGACACATAAACAGGAGCACAGGGTTTAGGGCTGCTCTCAGGGGCACAAACAGGAGCAGAGGGTTTAGGGCTGCTCCCAGGGACACATAAACAGGAGCACAGGGTTTAGGGCTGCTCCCAGGGACACACACAGACAGGAGCAGAGGGTTTAGGGACACACACAGACAGGAGCAGAGGGTTTAGGGACACACACAGACAGGAGCAGAGGGTTTAGGGACACACACAGACAGGGGCACAGGGTTTAGGGACACACACAGACAGGGGCACAGGGTTTAGGGACACACACAGACAGGGGTACAGGGTTTAGGGACACACACAAACGGGGCACAGGGTTTAGGGACACACACAAACAGATGCAGAGGGTTTAGGGACACACACAGACAGGGGCACAGGGTTTAGGGCTGCTCCCAGGGATACACACCAACACAGTTCTCCCATAACATCCCCTCAGTGTGGGAAATCACAGCTTCCAGGGAGCTGGAGGGATTTGTGTCCACATTGGTGAAAGGAGCCTGTTTGTCCTGACAAGGTGCTCTGTTGTCTCGTAGCCACTCCTGACATCACTGGGCACAAGAGGAGTGAGAACAAGAACGAGGGCCAGGAGGCCCTGATGTACTGCAAGTCCGTGGGCTTCCCCCACCCCGAGTGGGTGTGGCGCAAGAAGGTCAATGGCGTGTTTGAGGTAAGGAAGGGTCAGGGTGTCCCCACCTGCCAGACCCCCAGAGAGGGGGWAAGCAGCCCCCTGGGGTTAGGGGTGGGCTCTTGAAGGTGCTGTGTAACTTCTCAAAGTGCAGTCCCTCCAAGGTGTGGTGAAGGTGGGTATTTTCGGCAGCAGTGTGGATGGATGGGTGAATATAAAATTGATATTTAAATTATTGGCTTGTGTAAAAAGTTGCTCACTGCATTGCTGGGCAAAGTTAAGAATWTACCCTGAAAGCCAGTTTCTGGAATTTGCTCCAAGCTGCAAGATGTGAGTTATGAAACATGATTTAAAACCACATTGGGTTATAAATTCCTCCAAGTTTTACTGGTTGAGCTCACAAGTAAGAGGAGGTGGCAGYGATCGCCATTAGAGCTTGGGTGATCTGTTTGTTCCATGCAGTCAGTGATGCAGTGARCAGGAAAATGTGAGCAGCAGTGGGAACAGCAGAGAGGAGCTGGGAATTTCTAACCCATTTCCTGTTGCTGACCTGCCAGGAGGCAGAATTGGATGGATGGAGCCAAAATGAGAAGTGAATAACGGGGTGGGATGAGTGTTCCCTGCTGAGTGTGAGCTGAAGGTTKTTAGGAGTTGCTGAGTGCTGGCATCATCCTCACACTCTCTTTCTAAAGGTTGTGTCAGGCTGGCAGTGATSAGGCCCCTGAGTGCAGGGTTCCCTTCGTGGTGTTGTGGTGGCGTTTGAGAGACAAACCCCAGGCCTGGGCTCCTCCCTCAAATCTCCTGTTSCCACAAAACCCCAGCACTTCAAGCTGTCGCTGTTTCCCACCCCCATCCCTTTGGCAGGACATCAACAACTCCTCGGGCAGGTTCTTCATCTCCAACAAAGAGAACTACACGGAGCTGAGCATCACGAACCTGCAGATCAACGAGGACCCCGGCGAGTACCAGTGCAACGCCACCAACCAGGTGGGCTCGGTGTCGGTGACCACCATCCTGCGCGTGCGCAGCCACCTGGCGCCGCTGTGGCCCTTCCTGGGCATCCTGGCCGAGATCGTCATCCTGGTGGTCATCATYGTCATCTACGAGAAGCGGAAGCGGCCGGACGAGGTTCCCGACGGTAAGTGCGCCCCGCGCCGCCTGTGAGCCGSCGGGGCTGCCCCGGGAGCGCCCCGCTGCACTGCGGGCGCCTCCCGCCGCACGGACCTGCAGCACCGCCCGTCCCGCTCCTGCCTCTCTCCTCTCTGCCCTCTCCGGATGTGGAGCCCGCGGCTGGATTGCAGGGGGTCTCAGACAATGGGCTGGGAGGGGCTGTGGATGTCTCTGAAGGTTTGTKGTGTGAGGGGTGGAGCGCGGCTCCTTCCCGAGAAACGCTGTCCTGTCACCCCTTGGGAGCGTGGGGCAGCACAGGGGGCAGCAGCCTCGGCCCTGGGGGCATCCCCTCCTCCCCACGGCCTCAGGGCCAGAGCTCTGAKCGAGCATTGCACTCAAACCGAGCAATCATTGCACTTCAGGGGTTGGGGCTGCAAAGGTGCTTCAAAACTGAAACGTGTCCAGGGTTCAGAGAGGGAGGAGGGCTCTTTGCTGTGTAGCTGAATCTGTAGTTAAGGAATGCTCTGGAACCTGTATCTAACTGTAGCCACTGATTAGGTTTTATAAAAATAGGGCTTATTATCAGTTTTGATGGTAGCAATAATTAATTAATYAATCTGTGTTTGGTACATACAACTAGTAGTAACTTTTATCTGTGAGCTTCTGCACACCTTCCCCTGTGCACAGCTGGGGAAAGGGGCAGTGTGAGGCTGCCTATTTGCAAGATCCATGCTGGGAAGCAGCCTTTAATGTGCTGCTAGCAGCTTACTCCAGTGTGCAGCAAGCAAAGCTCTGCAAGGGCTCCTTGGGAGAAGCAGCAGGAATGTCAGTGTGCTGTAGGAACACGCTGCAGCCAAGCATGGAGCAAGGTGGAGGGCAGTGCTGGAGTGATCCTCAGCACCACCCCAGGCTGGCCCAGCCTTTCCCAGTGAGAGCTGCTCCCCAGGGCAGCTGCGTGTGCCTGGGGGCTGCAGGGGCCTGGGCCCTCACAGAGCTGTGAGACAGGGAGGGCACAGCCCCCTCACAGGGATCCACAGCCAGGGGAGGGGCTCATGGAACACAACAAATGAACAACAGGAGAAGGGCCCAGGCTTGCCTCAGAACTGGCTGAAGTAGTGCATCCCCAGAGGAAACCAGCTTGGGTTGTAAGGCTTGAGTAGCACTTACTAACTGCTTACAGAGCATGTGTGGGGGCTGCTCTCAGGGTGGAGCCCCCAGTTGAACYGTAGTGCATGTTCTGTGCATCACTAACAGCTTCCAGGGCTTGTCCTGCCCTCAGCGTGGCCTCAGTGACCTCCACCAGCCCAGAAAACTTGGAGCAGACACTTTGTGTTTTCCCTTGCACATACCCACCTCCACATCAGTGATTACAGCTCCCCACAGTCAGAATTYKCATTGGGTGAAGTTTCACAAGGACCAGAACAAGGTCCTGGGAATTTGATACACAAACCTTCCCTGCAAGCAGCCCCAAATGGACTGAACAAMCAGGAATTGGCTTTGGTGTGAGCAGATCAAGCACAGCCTCTGTGGTGGGGCAGGGCAGCTCACAGCGGAGGTGAAGGGKTCACTGCCTCTTTCCAAGGCAGGAGTTTTCCTGGCTGGTCTCAGGTRCCTGAGGGATCCAGGCTCATCATCCCCATGGAGCTATGCAGGATGATGAGCCCAGGAGCTGAGGTCAGTGGGGCTGCTGTTGTGAAGGCAGAGCCCTGGAGAGTGACATGACACACCTCYGTGGGGGTCAGATGTTCTCCCTGCCCCCTTCCTGGAGGAACAATCCTTGCCGAGTATGACAGTGTGTACTTGTGGATGAGGTTTGCCTGGCTGATGGGCACAATCAGCATCACACCCCCCTGAGTCCCACATTCCTTGGACAGTTGTGCATTTTCTGTACTGGCATCAAAGCTTTCAGTGCTGCCGTGGTGGGGAACGCCCTGGGAGCAGGGCACACACAAATGCACACGTGGGCAGTCATCAGGAGCCTCCTGATTCCCACGTGTGCATGTTTGACTYGGGTTATCCTGAGGTTTATTATTTTCAAGACATGGTTATGAAATGCCAAAGTTAATGCTGGAATGCAGTGGCGTGCTCGGCGTTTGGGATTTCAGCTCCCCCTTCCAAAATCACACSTCCGCCCCCAGTGCTGCAGTGAGGCAGGGAAGGGATGTCAGGGAGCCAAACAGCACAGCACTCCTTATCCACAGCATCTGGCACCAGCTGGGATCTCTCCTCTGGCTTTTCCACTCCTGGTGTGAGCAGGACTGCTCAGCTTTAGGGACTGTGCTCATGGCAGAGCTCCTCATGAGATGGTGCTACAACAACCATCGAGCTGTTGCTGCCCTTCCTGCTGGGTGGGAATGTTCTCCTGGGACCTCTCCAAATTTACACACTGAGATTGCTTCATCATTGCCACCACCACCCCATCTTCCCAGGGCACAGGAGCTCTGGGGTGCCCTTCAGGAGCGCCCAGGTTTGTGTGGTGTGTCAGCCCAGATCCCACAGCAGGTGTGAGCATGGATGGCCCCTGTGCATCCTTACCCCTTGGTGCTGGGGGATGCCTCTGGCTGCAGATCCCTGTARAGGTCCCGAGGGTTGGGCTGCAGGTGTTGGACCTGTGGTGTCCCCCCTCTGCAGGTGCCATACATCCACCTCAGGGTGTCTGTCCCTCAGGAACCCTCTGATGTCCTGGCCACACCCAGCCTGCTGAGAGGAGTGCACAGATAACTGGAAATGTGGTTTATTCAGACAACTTCTAAGGATTGTTTTTAACATTTGGAGAAAACCAGTGCTGCTAAATGTGGCCACTTGCTGTGTTCAGGAAAACCARAGGCTTTTGGAGCAGAGGGAGCTGTTTCTGAGCTGCCTGAGCACACCTTGGCTCCTGACTGGGGCAGTGCASGATGAGCTGCTGGGTTTGGAGCCTGCTGGGAGCTGCAGGTGCCCATGATGAGCTCTCTCCTAGTGCTGTGCCCAGGTGATACTTTAGGGCTGGCTCAGTTAAACCTGCACAAATGACAGTCTTTGRGGTGTGCTGGGTCAGCTCTGCAGGTGTGACCAGTCTGGTGCTGAGCACAAGTGCCCAGTTAGTCCTGGCTGACCTGACCAGTGGGACAGAAGCATTTTCTGGGTGAGAGGATCCTCAGGCCAGCACTTGGGAACTCTGCCTGGCCAGCCCGAAAAAAACAGTAGAATGAATTCCCTTTCCCTCTTATTTCCATGTCCTGCAGGCTTCAAATGCCCTGGCTGAGCATGCCCATGGCTCCATCCCWGGGAGGCTGGGCAGGGGATGGACTCCTGGGTACACTTGGAGCAGTTCCAGGTTCCCAAAACACTTCCAGGGTGAAGATGTTCTCTGTTGGAAGTGCTGCTGTGCTGGGAGAGCAGGGACACTCCTTTAACTTTGGCATTTCCTGACTGCAGGGCTGGGTTTTGCATGGACCTCGCTTTGTGTGTCCGGTGAGCTGCTTGGTGTGCCTCAGGCCAGGGCTGCTCAGGAGCTCCTCTGCTGCTGTTTCCTCCTTCTCAGAACTCTGATTTGGGACTTGATCCTTTCTCCTGCTGCTGGAGAGCAAGAAAAGGAATGTTGCACCCGTGAAATCCCTGTTTGCACCAAAGCAGTGGCATCAGGGGGTGCCTGGTGCAGGGTKTGCTGCCTGTGGAGGAGGGTTTGCTCCCAGCACATCCCAATCCCGGGCTGGAAGGAGGAATGGAGGGCAGCTGGCGCTTGAATTCCTGCATCCTTTCAGAACRTGAGTTCTGACCTGCCTTACCCTGGTAAGGCAGCACCCAGCTGGCTGCCCRTTCCCAGGGAGGTTCCACAGGGGGCTGACAGACTCACAGGGGGCTGGCAGACCCACAGGGGGCTGCCCACGTGCAGCTTGCCTGGCTTTGGGGCAGAGCTGCATGAGCGTGGCATGCCCTGGCACGAGGCTGCATGGGGGGTGCCAGCAGGGAATGCAGCCCGGGGTGCTCCCTGGGCCAGGGAGAAGGGAATGGCTTTGTTCCTCTGTGGTACAGCTGCAGCTGCTTGGTKTCCATAGATCAGCCAGCACCACCTGAGAGTAGCATAGCAGAGGTTCCTAAAGGGAGTGGGCTTTCTGCTGGTGTTGGATCAAATAGTCTCAAACCAGCCCAGCCCCTGGGTTAAAGTTTTCTGGGGTAAGTAGAAAGTAAAAACCCCTTGGCTCCATTCCCCACAGGAATGGSAGTGGTTTTTACTTGTAAATCCATGATCTGGAGTCCAAAGCCGTGAGGTGACTGGGTTATAACATGTCCCTTCTCATTCTTCCCCTCTCATTCCTCAGCCTAATCCAAAGACTTCCCATAAATGTGTTTCTTCTCCTGGCTCTGCAGAAGCTCCATCCAAATCCCCACATTCTTTCTAACCCTCTTTTGCTTTTTTCTTGACTTTCCCTGTTCCTGCTATTACTGTAAGTAATTGAAAGAAACAAACTGTTTTTACTGCAACCATTTACCTTTTGTAACCAGTGGTTTTGGTGGGGTTTTTYTCCCTTTTATGCACATCTTTCTCTCCCACACTTTACATTTATCAGGGTGAGCAGATTGTGAGGCCATACCCACCAGCTGCTGCCAGCAGCATTGTTGTATCCCAGTGGGAAGGGACCATAACACAGGACCCTGAGCTGTCACCGGCTCTGGCTGCTCCCTCAGAGCATTAAGCTGCCCCTGGATCCCTGGCAGTGCCCMAGGCCAGGCTGGATGGGGCTTGGAACACCCTGGGACAGTGGGAGGTGTCCCTGCCATGGCAGGKGGTGGCACTGGATRGGCTTTAAGGTCCCTTCCAACCCARACCAGGTTGGGATTGATTCCTTGCAGGTTTTAAAGCATGAGCTGAGATGTAGAATCCCTTCAGAAGTAAAAATTGGAATCTTAGTGCTGGAAGAACCCGCTAGTGTTTCATTTTTAACTTCCACCAGTCACAAGATGCTACTGAGGATTAATTTGATACTAAAAATAAACGCTGTAGCTTTCCAAAGGCAGTGAAAGAAACTGAGTGACATGTAAAATGCCTTGTAAATAAAGGCTGAAAGCAGGGGGGGGGCACACAAAACACATTCCCGTACAAGTGGAGGAGCTAAGGGAGAGCTACTTGTCATCATCATCCAGCTTTAATTCCCAGATATTTTTGCCTGCAGGAYTGATTACATGTGTTAAAAACAAGCAGCAGCTCTCCTATTGTGGTTCAGAGAAGTGGGGTTTTGGGACCCCATGAAGCAGGAAAGGCCTGGCTGTGGGGGTTATTGCTGTGTGCTGTAACCAGGGGGGTTCTGGAGCCTGCAGGTGCCCAGTCCCAGCAGAGATCCTGCAGAGGAGGGGCTCGGCGTGGTCAGTGGCAGCATTTGGGGACGTCCCCGTGTCCTAGGTGTTACTGACTGTTCTAGAGCAGGGCTGTGGCATTAAAGCTTTGGCTTATATTGATCTTGTCGGTTACTATGACTTCTTTTTTTTTTTTTCCCCCTTCAATTGCATCATACCCTTAAAAAATGGTGGTAAGTGAGAGCTCTGCATGCTTTGGAGTTTGTTTAACCTCCGCTTCAGTCTATACAACGCACAAGTCATGACGTTAACACTCTTGAAAACTTCCTCATTCACGTTCACAACTAATTTGGATTTCAGTTTGCTGTTTTGAATCTTTCTTTAGTCTGATTTTGTACTGGTTTTTCTGTTGTTCTGTTGCCCCTGGTTTCGCTGAGGGTTCGGTCTGTGTCTGTACTGTACTGGGGATGCTTTTCACCTAAAGGCTGACCAGGAATTTCCCTCGGCCTTTTAATCTCTGGTTTAGGTAGAGATGGGACAGGGAGGAGTGGTGGGGATCCACCATCTGGTTCAAGTATTCCAGTAGGATTTTTTGTGGGATGTTCGTGAGGAATCACCAACGGCAGCCTTTATTTATAAACGTGAAGCTTTTTTTTTTTCCTTTATGACAACACAAACGTGCTGATCTGAAATGGGCATTWAAATCTTTGAGCAGAGAAGGGCAAACGGTTATTTTGTAGCGAGGTTCCACRGTGCAGTTTGCTATTGCTGAAGTCCAGCCAAACAAACTCCCAAAGCTGTCGATGGTGTTTGTTGGAGCCGAGCTGGGGCTCAGAGGCAGCGCTGGCGTTGGGCTCAGGGCTCCTGCCCCTCCCAGGCTCGTCCCGCCCACAGCGCGGAGCTCAGCCGCGCTCCGAGCCTCCATCCCAGAGATGTTTGTGGAAGGAAGCYGTAGATTCCTCTGCTGTGCTTTGTGTTCGAGTACCTGATGTGTCTCTGTATATCTCACTGTATATACAACAGCACATTGATGTCTGGCTGTCCTTCCTAGTCCCAGTTCTCTGTACCTGTCYGATAGTTACTGTTGCTGGTACTGGAATTCTGTGGACACCGGTGTGTGGCTAGTCTGTTACTTTGGCTGTAAAGCTCTTGGTTTGTGGTTAGTTCTTTATTTTTGAAGTATTTTTTGTTCTGGTCACTGTCTGTGCTAGCGGTGGCTTTGCCTCTCGTTGCCTCGAAGGCCCAGGTGGAGTAATGTCCCCTGTCCCTGACATTACTCCTGGCGTGTGCTCATGCGGATGCCTACACTGTAAGACTGTAATTTCCATAACTGCTTCATGTGCACTAAGCACCCTTGTGGAATCCTGCTGAGAGTTTCTCAAAGACTTCCCTGAAAAATCCCTGTGCCACGAGGTGGGAACGGCAACTGTCAAGTGCCAAAAGCAGCAGGGCCTGAATTGGTCCCCCCAAAATCCATCAGAGGGAGCATTAGGTTCCTGGATTGACTCTTGTACTGTTGTGGAAATGCATTTYTGTCTTCTGTACTACAGCGTGGGAGAAAACAGTGTTTGAGAATTCCAAAACAAAAAAAAGCCCAATTGGTCATGAGAGTTGATAAGAAATATTCCTCATTGGCAGATTCCCCCTCCCTCACCCCCATTCCAGTTCTTAAATGAGTTTTGCCAGGGGCCATGGGCAGGACCGTGCTGTCAGTCCTCTGCAGCTGCAGGGTGTCCCAGCACCCAGCTCCTCCTGGTGACATCGGATGCTGCTGCCCAGGGACCATGGCTGGCACTGGAATTGAGTGTTCCCCTTCAGCCTCCTCCTAACCTGGTCCCTTCTAATTAAACATTGAGAAAAATGGGGAATGTAGAGCTTGTTCCATCCGTGGGGGAAGATGAGTAAAATGAGTGTGGGGTATGTACCCTCTGGGGTATGTACCAGGAGTTACCCATCAGCAGTGGAAAAATGGCTTTAAAATTAAAATACATATTCAAAAAAAAGTCAATGCAAGCAAACATCCAGCAGGATTTTACAACTGAACCGTTGGTATGTCTCCTCATCTATTTTTTATGAGATTGAACCACTGGAACTTGGGGACAAGATGAGTCTTGACCATGTTGCACCAATCTGTCCGCTACAGTTGCAGTCCTTCATGACCAGCATTCCAAGTGTTAACTAAACCCATTGAAGCAACATACCTGCCATTAAACCCCAATCCAGAGCAGTAACTCCATGATCCTTGCACTCCTGACTGGAATGGCCTTTGATGCTGTAGATAGATCAGTTTGCTGCTCRCACTGTGGCCCCCTGCAAACACTGACTCTSTTTTTCTTTGCTTCCCTTGTCTCTCCCTGGGTGCATCGGGATGTTTGCTGCAGATGATGAACCAGCTGGGCCAATGTAAGTGTGTTTTCAAGGAAAAACCACTCTTTGGGTTAATCTGGGGGCTTGTGGGAGGTGATAAATCATAGGATTGATATTGCATGTGACATTACAGATGGTGGTGGACAGTCTGGTGCATTTCTTAGCACCAGAGGAAAGAAAAGCAGCATCTTGTTCAAAAACAAATACTGTGCTAAAATACAAAGTCTAAAACTGTTGTCTTCAGTCGGTTAAAGGGAGGAAGACTGAAACACTGTTTAATTAAGTTGCTGAATAAATAATGTCCATTTTTCCTGTACCCGTGACTGATCTTTGGTGCATTTCTCTCTCATCCCTTTCTGCAGGAAAACCAATTCTACAAACAATCACAAAGACAAAAACTTACGTCAGAGAAACACAAATTAGAAATGCTCATCATGTAAGTATAGCCTGCGCCCGGCCGGGAGCGGGCAGGCCCAGCCCGGAGCGCTGGGGGCGCGGCAGTAACGCGTTCCCTGCTCTCACACATTCCCTGCGCCTCCGGGAGCGCGGGGCGGGACCACACCCTCATTTCCTCACACAGGCGGGTGGTTGCACACCTGCTCGCTAAAATGCAGGCAAAGCTGCCGAGCCCTCGTGCTTCCCCACTGAGAGGTGGAGCTGGGGCTGTCGGGAGCCAGGCCCCGGTGGGAGCGCGGGGATTGGCGGCTGCGGCCGCTCGCTCTCTTCACCATTGACTAGCACCTCTTTCTCGTTTCTTTTTTAGAGCTTTAAGTTTCTGAGAGACTGATGGCAATATGACCTGCTAAATTTAAGGGTTGGAACTCTTGGTTCTAGAACTCCAGTTCTGTCTGATTTCTTTTTTTTTTTTTTTTTTTTTTTTTCTTTCCTAGTGAGCAACAATATGACTGTCTAACGCATGCCTTATTTAGCCTCTCCTGCAAGGATGACCTAGCCAGATGAATTTTAATAATGCTTCCGTGTAGAAGGTGTAAACTCTTTTGGGCTTGATGTGCTGTGAATGTTGCTTTTTTTTCCTCCTTTCCTCTCTTGACACGAGCAGTAGCCAGGCGGGTTCACGCATGCGCTGTTTTTTACTTCCTGTAGCTGTTCAATTCGGCACCGCTCAAACCGCGCCGCTGCCATCTAGTGAGACTTCTTTTGTAAAGTACAGCAAAACTTAAAGATATATACAGTATATATTTATATTTGGGGGAGGGGAAACCAGAAGTCATTGTGGTTCATTTTGAAGCTGCTGATATTCATTCCTTACTGTATGGCTGGAAGGAGGGAGCGATGCCGGGCCGGCGCTCGCAGCGGGCACGTTGGAATTTCCTTAAGGGCTTTAACCATGGAGCACGGGGTCTCCTGTTGGGCGTCGGGGCTGGGTGGTGCCAGGGGCTGCTGGTGGTGGTGGGATGCAGTTGGAAACAAAAACAAACCTTCAGTTTATAAATATATATATATGATTGCTTTTTAAGTGATTTTTTTTTTTTTTTTTTTAACTCATGTAAATTCTCGAATCCTTTTGCACTGATGTGTTCGACATATTCTTGTACATTCAATTCAGGCAAACTTTTATAATTTTCTTTTTTTTTTTTTTGTTTTTTTGTTTAAATGATGAAATGTTACAGCATGGTGATATTCTATGCAACTAGTTATTCCTCTTTAGTTTGACACTGTAATTTCTCATGATTTAAAGATTGTAGAAATAGACCTACCAGGGTTCTCATGATGTGCGTAACTGTAGCTGCATGAACTCGTGTTCTGTGTATTTGTTGAAGTGCAATGATGTATAAAAAGTGGATTCACCTGTTTTTAAAAATAAAACACCGACAAAAACGGCTGCAGGTCTGGTTTGAGCACGTTTAATCAGCAGAGCTGTGTGCAGCCCAGGGAGTGGCGGGCGTGCCCTGCTCCTGGGCCAGCCTGTGCAGCTCCCTCTCCACGTCCTGCACGAAGGCTGGGAAGTGCTGGTCCAGCAGGCACAGGCGGATGAAGGGCCCCAGGTCGCGCGCGCTCCACGCCGGGTGCCGCAGCTCCGGGGACAGCTCCGGGGGCAGCTCCGGCCGCTGCCGCAGCACCCGCTGCACAGGGAACGTTGGGGAAGGTGGCCTGAGCTCGGACACAAGGRCACGGCCACACCCCAGCCCTCCTGAGTGCTGCACCTGCCTGCCTTTGGTGCTCCTGGAATGCTCTCAGCCAGCTRTGGTTTCTGTATGGGAGCTTTTCTCCGATGCCAGAGAATTCCAGTGTAGCTTTTACACAAATGTCAAATGCCCCCACAGTTATTCTAGTTGGGAATTCACCCTGGAAATGCAGATTTCCTGGGTTCCATGGCTTCCTGGCAGATATCCATTCTGTTACCAGTGTACACTCTCTATGAGCTGTACATGCAAGTGTGCACTACCAAGCTTTTCATTTAGCCARATGTCTTTTAGAAGTAAAGTATGGGGCTTTTATGTTAAAACATCCTTTTCATCCCTGTTCAATCCCCTCTCCCAGCTTTTTCCCATGGTGGTGGGAGAACTCTGGGTATTRTGGCACTGGGGTTGGAATGAGGAGACCTCTSAGGTCCCTTCCAGTSCAGCCCAGTCTGGGATTCTGTGCTCACCCAGTAACTACAAAAGAGGGATAAGGAAGACACAGAGAAGCAACTGCACAAAAGCAGAAAAGAGCAGAGTTTTCTGCTCATCTGCTTCTGCATTGGCCTGAATTCCCAGTAAATGAGCAACAGTTGACTTCCAGGTATTTACCCAGAACTGCCATGAAGTATGGGGATCCTTTGCTGTGGGTTGAGAAGGCTCCAGAGAAACCTCAGAGCCCCTGTCAGTACCTAAAGAGGCTCCCAGAGCTGGAGAGGGACTGGGGACAAGGGCCTGGAATGCCAGGACAAGGGGGAATGGCTTCCCACAGCCAGAGGGTAGGGTTAGATGGGGTATTCGTATTCTGTGACTCCATGATTTTCATTTTCAGGCTTCAGCTCTGATCTGCACAAGTCATTTCTGCAGAGTCAAACAAGTGCCAGAGCCATTGATCTGGATGTTGCCTCTGGGTATTTCTTTTTTCTCAGTGTGTCATTTGTTCCTATTCAAATGGGATGATTACACCACCAAACACCTTGTTTTGCTGCTTATTCCCTGGCTCTGGATCATTACACAGATCCAGTGTTTTGCTGGYGTAGATGATGGCATCCCAGTGTTGGGGGAAGGCATTTCCCAGATGGAAAATGGAATGTGAGGCAGCTCATTCTCAGAGTCAGTGACAGGCTCTGAACAGGAGATGTGTGGTTTTTACCTGTGCGAGCTGTGCTACAGATCTTCTTTCTCCAAGGCTTGTGCAGGAGTCTGGGAGAGGCTCATCTGGCTAGAAAATACCAAATGCAAATAAGGGCTTGTTACCAAGCAGAGTGTGGGTATGTGCAGGGGGGGAAGCAGTTCCATTTTTAGCGCTGACAGGAAGGGAATGTGCTCAGCTACCTTCTGCAGTAAAAAGGCATCTTTTTATGGAACCTGCATGCACATCTGCTCCAGTCTTCAAAAATGAAAGGCATGACAGTTTAACTGCAGGYCTCTTAGTTCATGGCTAAACTGAAGTTACAAACTACTTCCTAGGAGTGACTTCAAAGAATGCTGTGTATGGATGCTCACAAAAGCACACCGCTTCTTTTCTATAGATCTTAATACCCAAGGGAGAAGAGATTTTGGAATAATTACCCTGGAAAACACTGTCTCTGCCTTTTCCAGTACCTCAGACTTTATCTTGGAGATGGGAAACATTCTGTTCCTCCTGAAATTGCTTTTAGATGTGCCAGGCTAGGCTCAAACTGTAAATAGGCAGTCATAGCAGCTACTGCCTCTGCAAACTGGAAGCAGGTGAGCACAGAAGGGGGGAAGGATCCAGGGTTACTGTGTGGCTCTGATMATTTTTTCCCCTGCATAACTCATTTGCCAGCTCCAGTTTCACACAGAGCTGTGAGGAACCTGCCATGCCCAGCTCTCCCAGGCAGAGGGGACAGTTTGTGTGTGTGTGTGTGTGCTCACTTACTGCGTGCTCAGTGTCCATGGCCTGGGTGTCCTGGCTGRGCTGCTGGCTCTGCTCCTCAGCCCCCTGCACGGGCACGTAGTGGCTGAGTTTGTGCACACAGCTGCTGCAGTGCTGCTGCATCTCCTCCCTGCAGCTGCCTCCGAACTGCACGCGGAACATGCGGCACTCGCTCTGCTCACAACCACAGGGAAATCAAACGCACTTGGAATCAGTCCCTGTTTGTTGGACTTGGGAAGAAGGCAATACATTCGTGGATCACTGCACCAATTTAAAAACAAACAGCCTTTCCCTGCTGTATTTTCATTTTTCCCAGCAGCTTAAGCAGAAGACTGATTGCTGATTGGAAAATCAGATAAAAATATGCAAGGAAAAGGGTAAGTGATGCAGGGCCACCTGTCACTAAKTCAAGGTTTAGCCAAGTGAACAAGACTTGCCAGGACTCAGCTTTTACATGTAGCAGGAAAATTCAGTTTAATTGTTGCTGCAGGTAGCATCCTGTAAGGATGTGCCAGCTCTGCACAGTTACTTTGACAAAATATAATACAGCAGTAAGCAGAAGTTAACTCTGGATCTGAACTAGAAATTCTGGGAATGGCATGTTCCARTTAGGATTTATRTTCCTGATGCATCAAAGTCAACCCKACSTGGCCTGCCTGTGTGTAGCTAAACCARCACATTCAGGTTGGCTCTCACCTAAGTGTTCCTTGAGCAGAAACCAACACGTTGAATAGGAGTGCAGGAAATTCAAATACATTACTTCAAAGAGTGAAGTGATACTAAAAATTATTGAAAACTCCCAGATAGCTCTGACCCCCCCAGAGCAGGTCATTGGGCTGTACCATAATAGATACTTTTARTAAGTGCCCCAGGTTCAGCAAACTGCCCTGAAATGGGGATGGGAATCCATGGTGTSTGATAAGCTTGGCCTAAGCACCTTGAGGTGATGTGAGGTAGGTCCATATTCAATGTTTAGAGAGTGAATTAATGGAACTTGCTGTTTGATCTTGAAATTTCAAATTTTAAAAACTTAAAAGTACTCGAAAAGCAGCAAATTCTCCTTTAGGTCTTCATCTTCCTGAGGTTCCAGTGTCAAGCCCATTTTCAGTGCCTGTTTAAATCCACACTGCTGGGCTGCTGGAACACAAGTGCAAGGACAGCTCTCACTTTAAAGCTCCTGTCTCAGAGATGAGCCAGCTCTTCCTGACAGCCCCTGTGTTTACAAGCCTGCTGCTTGGAGATGTTTGAATCACATCAAGAGATTTTTTGGGTAGACACAAAAGCCTGTCTCAGTGCTTTTTAAAGGGAAAAATGTCACTAATGTGAAGTGTAGCACTCATTTASCAGTGCCCAGTTGGATTTGCCCTCGTTAATTAGGGAAATGGAGCAGCCTCACACACCCAGACCGGTGAGTTCTGATTTCAGGGACAGAAAAGGAACTTAGGTGCAGTTTCTTTAGGACACTTTGAAAGAGCACTTGCTTGTTTAGGTCCCCAAATCAATTTTGAGGCTGAGCCATTTGGACTCCCTTGGGTTTCTCACAAGGACTGTTAAATACTTTAGTTTGCAGTTCATAAACAACAGCTGACTTGGAAAATTAAACACTGTTCCTTTGTGGAAAGAGAGCTGTGATATGTCAAGGTTTATAGCATAAACTGAGGACTGGGCAGTCACACCTGAACCACACATTAAAGGTCATGGAATCATCAAATTTGCACSTCTTCCATGCTGGGATGGGAGGCTGAGCTCAAGGAAAACAGCATGAGAGGAAAGGATTTATTACAAAATTATTAAGAACATTTCACCTTGTTCCTGTTCATAGTTTGGAAACTCATTAACTCATGCTGCTGGCTAMGAGCCCACAGTGCCCTACTGAAGCCATATTTGAAGTGATGAGCAAGTTGCACTCTAAATGCAGTATTAATGACTTACAAAAAACAAGGAGTGCARTATAAACCAGAAATKTATCATAAAGATGAGCACAGAAGCTGCACCCACTGTTAGGATATAAAGTAGAGAAGCTGTGTGGTAGAACCACTGCAGTGCCATTAAATCCAGTTGAAGTTGTGTGAATTCACAGTAAGTAAACACAGAGGTGCACCAAATTAATTTCTGTGTTAATATTCCTCCTTTGGTGAACTGCTCCTCAGAGCTTTGCTCAAACCTGGCAGTGAGTGTGATGTTGGTTCTGTCTTGCTGCTGAGGAGCAGYAGAATCCCTCAGTGCTGCACTGGGGGACTGCCTCTGGTAGCTGGGAAGGAACTGGTTCAGCAGAACTAATTCCTGCCCCAGCTGTCTTCAGGTTTTCTAACAAGCTGATAGAAAGCAAGAGTGCAGAGGTGTTTTGATTTCAGGTATAACCCATGAATTTAAAACACTAAGATATCAGAGTTCATCCAAGGACAAAAAACCCTGAGATTTTCACATAAATTGGTAAGAACAAAGTGCTGTTTGAATATTTAAAGGCAAASCAACCACTTTTTACTGGAGAGCTGAGTGGAAGCCCAGAAACTCATGTCCATTTTGTTTCCCTGAGTACCAAATACCTTAACCAGCAGCCTGCTGCTGCTGTGCCAGGAACCACAAAATGGCTCAGAAATTGCTTGGTTAGAGAGTTTGTTTGCTGAAGTGCAGTCTGGCTCCAAGTTATCTTGGAAGAGATTTGGGTTTTTTGTAAGCCATGGCAGATAGATTGTGAAATGAAACCAGTCTGGCTGTTTAAACAGCTAACTTTCATAGAACTGTCTAAAAATACTAGCAGTTACAAAAGATGTCAAGATAATTCAATCCATTCTTGTTCAGTATCTAGAGCAAAAAAAAACCCCAAATTCTAATTTACATAGATAATTTATACCTTCTAGTTTAATTGAGCCAAAATGGAGAGATTTGCTCCATRTCTGTGTTACACAGTAGGAATGTTCCCAGCAGCTCAGCTCACCTTGGCCTGTACCCGGAGCAGCAGGCACTCTGCTTTCCTCACTATCTTCAGCCACTTGTGGGAATCAATCAGGGAAAAGCCTTCCTGAAATAAAGCACAAAGCAGAGGCACAGCAAACTGCAGCACCCAGGAGCACAGGTGAAGTTCTGTGGTGTAATTAAAGCCCTAATTGAAGATCAGTCACTGCAGTTGTGCAGTTTTTGTAGCTGTCAAACACTGTGGAAGTTTTACCACTCCAGGGATTAAATGCAGTAAGAACACTGTGTCAAGGTATGTTCTAATTTCCATACCTGTCTGCATTTATATTCGTGCATGCTRTGAAGGCCCCTGAAAAGCAGAACAGAGCAGCTGCAGTTGGAGCTGTGATGCTGAAGTTGCCCGGGAGGGCAGCAGAGGGCAGGCGAATCCGGGGAATGGCACAGCCCTGCTTTATCCGAGGCTCCAGGTGGCACTCAGGGAACCCAGCACCAGCTCCGGTAATTGGATAAAGATGTTTTTAAACTCCAGTTAYATCATTGTCAGTCTCTTCAAACTCCACAGCCTGCTCAGCCTCCTGTAAAAACACCCCAGGGACGTGACAAACAACTGCCAGGCAACGGACTGTGTCTCCCGTGGCACTCTGAGCTGTTCCTTAGCAAAGTCCAGGGGAAAAACCCAACAATTAATCAATGTTAGGGCAGGAGGAAATCAGGCACCTGTTTTATCCAAACTCACAAAACTTTCAGTGACCAAGGGCTTGAGCCCAGGCTGCTTTCTAGGGSTCCTAAGGGTCAAACCCCACAAGTCATGTCCATCCGGAAGGGTTTGCCACAGTCACCATCCATCTTAGGTGGGGCCAGGCTGGAAAACCATCTGCCATTCCATTTTGGAGCAGGAATCACCTCAGTGACCCTGCTCCTTTACTGTGCTGGCACTGGCTTTACCATCTCATGCAGCAAGCATGGGGATTTTTAGCTGCACTTTACAGAGGAATCTCTCAAAAGCTGTGAAGAGTTGAACCAAAGGCTGACTGGATCACAGACATTTGTGACAGACTCCAGAATGTCAGCCAGCAGGGATTTTCCATCCCCAAAAGGTCTGGTGGCAGAGGGAGAAAAGAACTTCCCTGAGTGCTGTAAGAGCAGGTGCTGACAGCAGGTAAGAGGGGCAGTCCCTTGTACTCTGCACTGAACACACTCMAAGGGCCCTAAGGCAGGACTAAGCAGGAAAGGCCTAAAGCTCAAAACAACAGGGAGAGATCACTTGGTGAGCAATGGGGAGAGGTTGAACCAAGCTCCAAAATGCTGTCAGTGAAGCAATTCTAACCCAGTCCTTCACTAGGCCACTTTAATTTGTGGCCACTTGTGCTTGTCCTGTTCAAGTAGTTTCTGTTTTGGAACACACCAASTGTTTATTTAAATTTAGCTATTCCCATATTCAGTCTGGTTTTACAGTGTTTTTCCTTTCACTGGAGATGAAGGTTGAATAAATTTTGTCTCCTTAAAATAATAACTGTTTCCAAAGAAATTATGAAAGGCAGTCACTGTTTAACTTTCCCAGCAACTATTTTATTGATGTTTCCCAGGTTCTTTTACAGGTCCTGTTTCTGAAGTAAAACAAGTGGGAAAAACCAGCATTTGGAATTTTTATTTATRTACTCTTGACTACCCAACTCCAATYCCAAAATTCTCTTTAACTGAWASTGRAGTTTAACCACTTTATTTTTAAAATCATTGTCCCTGTATTAACAGAATCACAGCYTGGTTTGGTTTGGGAGGGACSTTAAAGCTCATCCAGTCCCACCCCCTTCCATGGRCAGGGACATCTTTCACTATSYCAGGCTGCTCCAAGCCCCATCCAGCCTGGCCTGGGGCAGTGCACACGAAGGCAGCTGAGTGAATTCAGAGTAACAAGAGGCAAGAACACAATGAACGTGTCCCTGGAGCCAGGCTGGAGGCAGGAGGAGCTCTGCCAACACCCAGGAGCAGGGTGTGGGGCAGGGCCTGGGAGTGCTTTGGGATTACAGTCCCTGGTGCCTTTGCACAGGTGATGGGCTGGCTCTGGACCTGCTCTGCACATGGGCAGTGACACAGAAAAAGGCAGCGCTCCCTCTGGATTGGTGCTGCCACCACACTGCCAGAGCAGGGAACAGAGCAGCTGCTCCCCTGAGCAGGCAGCAGCCATGGCTGCTTTAGKCAGCTAGGCAGGGACAGAGCCAGATGGCAGTGTAAGATTATTCAGAATATCCCCCAAATGCAGCCTAGAATGGGGCAGGGACACAAGCCCCCAAGTGTTCACCACGTGAAGGGACAAATGGCAGCACTTCACTGAGTTTGGTCATCAATGTTCAGTCAGGCACATCCTCCTGTTGTTGCCCATGACTGTACTTGTAACAAAAGTGGGGTAAAGGAAAACTCTTTCCTACATSTGTGACCAAAATCTCAGTGTCTCAGAGGGAGGACTGAGTGGAATGAAGCTGAAGGAGAAAACAAAGCAAGATGTTTCCCAAATGTTTGCCTGAACACAGGCAAGATGTGACCACAGCTGCCATGAGGCACGAGCCAGAAACGCTGATCCAGCCTCACAGCCATGAGTCCAGCACTGACTGGGAAATACTTTTGTTCTGACTTCACATTTCAGCTTTCAGAAACCTGCTGTGTAATGAGGGCTGTGAGCTGTGGTGGAAGGTATTGTGTGTGATTTATGAATATTTTTTATTGTAGCATTCAGAAACCCTGTGGTGCTAAACAACACAGGAATAGATGATATGTTTTGTTAGACTGCAAGCCCATCTGAAGGGAAAATGACTCTATATCTAAGAAATGTTATTTGTGTASCAGTTCAGCTGTGCTGGCTTGCATCAGTTAATTTGGATTCACTCATGCACAAGCCAGATGTTTTCAAACAAAACTATGTGCAAACAATAGCTTAGGAGGAAAACCTTTTTTTCTTGGTCACAAACATGGTCTGCCCTTAAAATCACAACGAGTGTTAAAAAAGACAAACAAAGCCCCAGAATGCTACAGAGAKACATTCTCCAGTCTGGGCTGCCTCWTCTASCAGGCCCATGAAATGCAAATACASCAGGTTGTTCTCCAAGTYCACAGCTTGAAGGAATGTATGCATTGTATCATGTTATGGATTAAGGACTCAGATGGGAACGTGCATTTGCAGGAAAGGATGAGGTCAGCTGGAGATGAAAGGAGTTTTACTGTATGAATTAACATACACAGCTGCCAGGGTGAAAGCTGCAGGCCTCTGACAACATCCTGCYTGCACCACTGCAACCCAGGCTGGGCAGCACCACGGGACACAGCTCCCTGGCAAAGAGAGCAGTCCAAAGCTTCCAGGGAGGCAGCCCTGCCTTTCCCAAGGTAAGGTACCAGCACACAAGTGGGGAGCAAACCTCACTCAGCTCCACTCAGGGAACCWCGGCAGGGCTGAAGGAGGGATTTGGGAAAGGGCTGATGTGGGAATGCAGGGATGCTGAGCACCCTGCCAGCCTCTGCACTGCTCCCCAAGCCTCCAGGCATGGCTTAAACAATGTGCCACTCTTCCCAGGCACGGAGGGCACTGCCACCTGTGTCACCCTGCCCAGAGCTGCAGGCCTGGCCCTGCTCACCACACTGGGGACTGAGCCATTATTCACTACCTGCCTTTAAAGTGTGTTAACCTCAAATACCCACATTTTGGACCTGTGATATTGTGGGTATTATTGCAATTTAACATTTATACTGCACAACACTTTGCTTTTTCTTGCTAGTGCCTAATGTGGCACCAGAACCATGGTAGTGTTATTTCCAGGTGTCCYCACAGTGTGGTTCTGATCAACAGAGAACTGAGATAGTGGAGCTGCAAGGACTGTTACCAACCTTTCTCTCAGGAAAATAAGGATGTGTGAGCAGGCAGGCAGAAAAAGCTTGTGAATGATGTTCAAGAATTATACAGAATGTTAAWCAACAGGCAAAACTGAGATGCTTTCAGAAAACTGGAGGTGTTTACAGGTAAGTGGTGATAATGGTTGTAATAAAAAAGGTGCACATGCTTGAAACATGACACAGATTGTAAATCAAATGCTTGTATAAAAATCTGAAAAATATCAATTTTTAACTCCTTGCCTTCCCAAAAGAGAATGTGAGTTGCCATTTTACACTTTTTTCCTAGAATAGGCAGTTTCCTATTTAAAAAGTAAAAATTCTTCATTGGTGACTGTAGAASAAAGCTGTGAAAATTAAACTTCTAACATAATTTCACTCCAGTCTTCATTACTACCTTGTAACACACTCAGAAGCAGAAAATTTCCTAATCTATTTCCTGTATCTAAGTAAGGCCAAATACATCAGGTTTGATTTCTGCAGTAGGAGCTGTGTTGAAAATTGAGGCAAAATCAGAAGAGCCAACATGAACCAAAAAAAAAAGAGCACACGTCTGAACTCCAGTCACTTTCACATCTCGTATGCCGTCAAAAAAAAAAAAAAAAAAAACCAAACCCAAAACCATAAATCCCCAAACAAGCCAACCTTGGAACAAGACAACCAGAGTGAGGGAAGCACAAAGTTGTCCCTGCAAACATTTCCAACCCTACCAATCAAGGCAGACAGACAGGAGTAAGGAATAAAAGGATGTTAAGCTTTGCATTACCCTTTTTCCCCCCCTCAAATCTTGCTCTTAAGCCTGTTTGATTGTGGCAGAGAACACAGGAGGGCTGAACTCATTAAGCAGAGTGCTCTGTGTGTACACAGGCAGGGAAGCTGAAGGAGGGAGGAAATGCAGGACACACAGAGGCAGGGAATGGCCTTGGCCAAAGTGCAAACACTGCCTGCAGGAGCAGTTTGAGATGGGTACAACCACAGCCCACTGCCAGCAAAGTAAAGCCCTTACCTCAGCACAAACCTCAGAGTGACAACCTGAATTGTTTTGGGCTTTTTTCCCAGTGACATCTGTCCAGGGACACAGAGAGGGGAGCTGGATGCTCAGGGATGAGCTGGCTAAAGCTGTTCAGGGCATCCCAATAATGTGTTCTTCCATTCCCAATATAAAATATGCACTTCCCCAGACTGAGACTAATCTCAAAAAAAATTAAAAATTTAAGAGCAGGGTTTAGGAGAATTGGACAAGAGAAGAGGAAAGAGCAGAAGCCCTTGACATGAAACAGAAATGGGAAAGCTGATGGAGGATACTCTCAGCTCATCCAAAACGATCCCATCAACAGCACATGTGGAAATAAACAAAGTGAAATYGAGAGTTTGGAACTCTGATTGTCATACTAAATAAGCCAACAAAACCCTAATAAAGGAACAGCCTTCTGTGGCTTTGCAGTGCTGTCCCACAAAGCAGCATCACAGGCTGCTCACTGCCCAGGTGTCTGCCAGGAGCCCCCACTGCACAGGCACTGGGCTCAATCTCAGCTGCAGAACCTGGTGCCTGAGTTCAGGCACTGCACAGAGAGCATCAGGAACATGGGAATGCCTGCTGAATGCCTGCCTAATTAATGAGGTAGAATCTACTGTACCCTAAGCACTGGGAGTTCATTAGAAGCCATGAGGGGACCAGGAGGGCACTAAGGACATTTAGTCTACCCTGCAAAAGATCAGGTCACAAATCAATTACTCCAGATTAATTTTATCCTATTAAGTAAGTCCTCTTCACCAGTTCAATTTGTTTAATTTGTGGAATATTATGAATTCTAGCACCAGAAATAATTGGACTGAATGAAACACCAAAACCTAATTTCCAAGATGTGTTGATACAGAGGGGAAAGGAAAGAAGAGCTGTGGTAAATGGAACTTRATGTATCTTGAGCATGGCCAGAAATTACCAGAGATGCTGTTGAGATACTCCTGTAAAATTCCACTGACTACAGTAYACAAGAATGAGGTTTTTCTACCATCAAATATGCAGTCTGTTAGACAACACTGCAGCAAAAACAGGTCCTAAAAATACATTATGTAATTTAATTCCAAATGAAGAATTTGGTTTAAAAAAGAATAAAACAAAACAAATCAAAACAGCCTTTAATTTGCATTCTGCATCAGGGATTTTTATGTTCCATGCTCTGAAGTTCCATTTACCATCTCCTTCATTCCATTACACAAGGAATAGATGGTATTTCRAAAGGAAAACAGTTGTTTCTGTATTTATTATAAAATCAGTTGTTAGGATATGTGAGTATTTTATTGCTATTTTATAAATATTGTTCTTAGAAACGGGTCATAAAAGAGCCAGTGGGGCCCTAAGGAAAAGGTTTCTTTCCTACTTAAATAAAATTAAAAGGACTAAGAGAATACGTAAGTACACCCATCACAGAGAGAATATTTTGATAGCAATCAGAAACACTTGAATATTGTTCCTACTATGGATAGTGATCCAGCCATGAGCAAAACAGAAACTTCTTTTTCTTCACAACTCTTTMGGTTTTGTGCAAATGTTGTTCAGAAAGAAATCATTTTATTATTCATCAATGAGAATTTTACAAAAACACAAGTTCTGCACGTTGAGAAGGAAATGTGTCCCTGTGACAYAGATCTTGTGCCTCACCCTGCTCCTGTGCACAGGTACAAAGCTACAGTAATTGTTATCCAGTTCCCTCAAACCCAGGAGCCTGGAGCACATCAAAAGGGCTGAGGAGCAGGGATTAGGAGATAGATCAAAAGACAAGACACRACAATTTAAAGGATGCAGTTCCAACACAGCACAGAACAGTTCTGAGTACATCAGAGGGAATTTCAGTGCAAGTAAGGCAGCACACAGGTGTGGGAGGACACCTTGGAATCCAAAGGACACAGCCCAGGCCAGCGAGAGGAAATGAGAGCACAAGTCAAATCATGCCAACAAGCTGCAGCATTCCATCAAAGCTGATCTGTTCCCTCTGGAGCAGAAGTTGKGCATTATCCCCTCTGACAGAACATCCAGGATAATGGACCCCCAGTGAGTGGATCTGGAGTGTGACAGGCTCCAAGCACACTCTGTACTTAGTCGTGCAAAGCCTGGCTAAATATTGTGACAGGTTTGTGACAGCACTGACAGCTGCAACTGGAGGGAGACAGAACCACTGAGATTAACCATTTCTGATGATTTCTGCAGCAAACACAGCCTGAGCAGCACTGCAGGTTGGGTTGTGTTACATGGCATCTCAGGACAGGGTTTGCAAAATGCCCCATCCCTGGGAGTGCTCAAGGACAGGCTGGATGGAGCTCTGAGCACGCTGGGACAGTGGCAGGTGACACTGCCATAGCAGGGAGTGGCACTGGATGAGCTGTAAGGTCCCTCCCAGCACAAACCATCCTGGGATTCCATGAAAACGAGTGCGTTGGGAATTTGGTGGGGTTTTCAGCCACTCAGGTATGATTAACAGGACAAGTGGGAGGACTGCAGCTGCTCCAGTCTCAGAAACACACAGTCCCAGTACAAACCAGTGCCTCTCCCACCAGTTCAGTCSTGCCCAGAACACACCTGTGCCACCAGCCCAAACACACCTGCTCCAAGAGCTGCACCCAAAGCAATCAACAGGCTGCAAACCCAACTTCATATAACTTTCCTTTAACAACTCTCTCAATGTTGGTGTGTCAACTTTAAGGCTGGCATAGAAGCATTACCAAAATAAATGTTAGAAAAAACCAAAACAACTTTTTTTTTCCCTTTTGAACTCTCAGTGCTGTATTTTGGTCACACCTACCAAGCATGTCTGTTCCACCTCCCCTGCACTATGTGATAGCTCCCACAGTATCTCAGGGTCTCTTAGAAGCTGGAACAGTCCTGACAGATCCCAGAAATTCCTCATCTGGCATTTCATGCAAAGCAGCTGCCTGAAAGCTTCACTAGCCACTACACACAAGAGCTGCAASAAAGTGCTTTTCTCAGCCAAGTTTTTAGAAGCTTTTCTGATCCCTCATCCTTTCCTACAGCACATTTTATCTGCCCTGTTACTTGCCAGATTCAGCCTTTGCCAGTGGAGTCTTTGAAGGGCTGCAGCCTTGGCTTGTGCCTTTTTTGCACTTTGGTTAGTTATTAGAAGTTGCTCTTAGCTTTTCTATGGTTATTTSAAGGACTTTAGAGTGATGGCAGTTACTGGTCACTAACAGGGACAGCCACTGGGAACAGGAGCATCCTGCACTCAGTCATTCCAAGCACAAGGTGAKAAGGGAGCAGCAAGTCTCATTTCCATCCACATTTTCCAAATTTCTTTCCTTTTTTTATTCAACACAACTGCTAAAATACCTCCCATGGTCCCTTTTTACCTTGTCCTCACTAAATGAGCTGAGGGCCATGCACAGTAACAGCTCTCTGTTAGCTCATGATTAACTATTCAATGTTCTTAACATAGAGGCCAAAAAAATCAAGGGTATCCGTGCTTCTCCCCTATACTTGAATTTCTGTAAGCTTAAGACCCTCTAAGAGGCACAATAAAAACTAATTCACAAGCTTATACATATTTAAAGCTGCAACACAGTCTCTTATATATTCTGTAAAAAAAGCTTTGTTATCTTTATACTGCAGCATCTTCCAGTGGTTTGTAATACCTTTCTAACATATTTATCAGCCAGTTACTACTTGTTATCACCATGAGTACTGGGGATGTGCACTGAACACACGAAATTCCACCTTCCAGTAAGGTCTTCTATGTCACCAGCACCAAACCCACTCCTTCTAGGCAGAATTTTCCTTTTGGTTCATTGTGAAATCTTTAGTTTATGTTTATGCTTAAGCAAGTGCAGTCTACAGGAAAACCAGATGACACGAGTTTGAATTTTGTATCAAAGGATCTTTTGCTGTATGTTAAATCTCATCATCTAACATACAAAATACAAACCCTTTGATAAACCAAATTATCAAACCAAAATACCAGCAGGTCACTGGCAAGCAGTCAGCTGGACCATTTAACAAATTCTAGTTTTACCCATTTCTGAACAGTGCATTTTTGTTTTCTTAGTCAGAAGAATCATGAAAAAAAAACCCAAATATCTTTCAGCATCAGCAACACTTAGCATTACCTCTTAATCTAGATTTTCAGAACTGCAGAAGAAATGTTGATCCTCAGCAGGAAATAATGCATTTAGTATTATTCTGATAAAYGTGAAGGGAAAGCAGCATATGAGAATTACCATGAGTAAGACAAAACTGACAGGTTCCCACTCAGTGAGACAGAAGATGAAGCTGAGAAAAGAAACAAAGTTAATACTAATGGTAACACGAAGGAGAAATGTTCTTTACACAGGACCAACTTACCAGCACTGTTCGCTCTTGGGAAATAAAGAAATGGCCAGACTCCACAATGGTAAGGACAAGAGGGCCTGATTCTTCATTTGATTCAAACACCTTCAAAGAGACAGACAAAGGAAAATCTGGCCCTGCAAGAACAGAATCTGCAATTCCCATTTCTGGTGCCAAATAAAAGGTCTCAAAGATCTCTGTTAGAAGCCAGGTGTGTAATTCACATCTCACTAATGCAACTTGCTCTCCACTCCCATAGACAGGAGGCACATTAAATGATTTTTTCACTAATTATACTTCCATATACAAATTAAACTACTTAGAACAACCCTCTGGATTCTTCCACCTTGATCTCTAGATTTTAATACCACAGGTTACTGCTGAATGAAGGAATAAAAAAAAAAAGTGGGCCACTAACACTCTGATGTGTTGTCATTAATAATTCATGAAGCGAAATCTCTCCCAATTCCTGCTTTAGYTCTGGACACGCAGAAAGACACCTGAAAGGCCTCATTTTTTGGTGTTTGCCTCACAGCAGAGCCAGTTACCCCACACCGCCCCGCCACCGCCCCCGCACCTTCCAAGAGGTGTTTTGCCCCTCGTCATCACCGTCCTTCGGGGGGAGGAAGCGACCGTAGCGCTTCAAGGGCCACATCGTGGCGCTGTCGAGGAGGGAGGTGCCAGCGGCGCTGCCCGGCGCCGAGGACAGCCCCGGCTCGGGGGCACGGCCGCCGCCCGCTGCCGCCATCGCCGCGCTGAGGGCGCTGAGGGCGCTGAGGGGAGACGGCGTCGGGCAGCGCGCGGGAGCTGGGCGGGAAGCGGGAGCCAATAGGAAGGCGGAGAGGGCGAGAGGCGGGAATTCTCCGCCAATCRGCGCGAGGCGCGCGGGGGCTCGCGCCGCATCCTCTGTGGGCACCTGTCGTCGTGAGGTGCGGTTGCTTCTCTTGCCTCAGCGGTGCCGCCTCAACTGCTGCCTCCTTCCCCTCTTCYTTCTCCKTCCTTCTCCTTCCTGCTGCTTCCTGCTCCTCTTCTTCCTCTCCCGCTCCGAGGGCAGYATGGCTACRCCCTCTCCCTTCTCCCCAGCGGCCCCGGCCGTGCCGATGTGGCCATTCTCCCGTCGGCGCTGAGGGGAGAGAGGGCCGCGGCCGCCATTTTGTGGCGTGTGAGGGAGCGCGGCCGGAGCTGCGCAGCGAGGGGGAGGACGAGGACGTGAAGCTCTCGCTGTCTGTCGCTGCCCCCGTGACATGCCCGTGGAACCCGGCCAAGATGTCAGCATGCATCCTTCATCAGGTAGAACGCGGCAAGTCTCTGTGAAAATATGTCCTACACTCTCAATTCCCTTTCAGTTTCTTGGTGGTGTTCGCTTCCTAGAGTTGCAACAGGGGTTTCTGTGGTACCTGAGTTGGGGTCTGTCAAAAAAGCTCTTGTCAATGTGTGTGAGGGTTTTAGCCAGCGTGAGCAAAYGGCTGAATTAATAAATCAAAATTGCACTGTCCTCCCCATTTCAGCTATCACGTGCTTCTACAATGATGTAATGCTGCACTTTCCCTGGACAAGGAGTGAGGGTGACATGACTGCAATTTGATATTCCATTTATAGTATGTACCGTGGCCCGTTAACAATAAAAATATGCATAATCTGATTAAGGTCGTTGAGGGGGCCCAGAGGAGCCAGGTACCGTTCAGGACTATCCCAAATGGGCTTGTGGATGCCCATCACCATGAGTTAAACCATCCCATGCCTGAGGGTGCTGTCCTTCAGTCCCAGCTCTGTGCATTGCCCACTGCAATACAATACACCTGACCAAGGTGAAACTTGGCTGAATAATCAAATTAAGYAGTAAAAAATAAGTTTATGCCATTTTTTCTGCTTTTCTTTATCTGCATAGTTTGCATTGATGGATTTGTGTTGGCTGATATAAATAAAGTTAAATAACTACTGTCTCATCTGRAATAAAACCTTCAGGGACGAGGTTAACCTATTAAACTGTGATGGTTTAATCTTGCATGGTTTAATCTAGATGGTTTAATTAGAAAATATTAGATTGACRTTTATGTCCTGTGGCCCTTGTGTTTTTCATCCAGTGTTGCACCCAGGAGCCAGTTTAGCATCCAAGGAACTATTTCCAAAATAAACAATTTTACAGTGTTTCCAGAAGGGAGGTGTTTATCTAAGCATTTTGCAGATAGGGAGAGGCAGGCAGAAAGGCATTAAATGACTTGACAAGGTCATCCAGAGACATCAGTAATGAAACAGGGAATACAGCCTAGGCTTCCCAGCTGCCAGTTGCCTTCTCTAATCACTGCTTCCCCACGAGGCTTTCTCAAATTGTGCTTGTCAAACATTCAGAATTTACCAGTAGACTTGGGACTTTCTTGGAAACTATGGAAGAAGCTGAACATTTTTATCTGAGAAAAATATTATGAGTATATAGGTAAAATATTTTCCCCTATTTCAGCTGGAAGCTGTTTGCAGCATTTATTTTGTGGGAAACAGTTTGCAGTGTCTATTTTCCAAGAGTGATTTCTGGCTTCTGCATGAACAAAACAAAAGCTTAAGACTTCATTAAAGCAAAAATTTCAAAGTGTGGATATGAGAGAGGCAGATGGAAACCAAGAGCATCAGATACTTCAATCTCCTCATAGATTTTTGCTTTATTAGCCTCTGCTGGTTTGTTTTTACTTTTTGGACATGAGTGTGTGATTTTACATATATATAAAGTCAAATGGGCATTGTGTTGTGACTGATACACAGGCTTTTGCAGATTCTAATTTCCTTGGGGAATTGCATGATTAGCTCTGGATTCAGAGAGCAGACATAGAGGAAAATGGTTAAAATGTGTTTTGATTCGATTTTTTTTCTTTTGATAAAAGGCTACGGAAGCTGCCAGTTTTTAAAAATTACAGAATAAAATGTAGAAGAAAGGGACRAGTAAAAGCTGTCAGGAGACTGGCAGGTTAAAATGTGTTTCATCAGAGAAGAGATGAATTTGGATCTAAATCCCATCTAGATGCCAAGGGTTTGTCACTGCTGTGTACTTCAGGTTTGCCTGAGACTTCACAGGCTGCARTGGTACAAGTCAATTTTCTCACTGCAGAAGTCTCTGCTCCTGTTCATAAATTAGAGAAACTGCCAAGAGCAGAGCTCTCCATGCAGGGACACAGATCTCTTCTTGCACCATATGGATTTGATAATGTGCTAATAATTGTTAGATGTACAGCAGTCGATTCTGGTACTGGCTATTTTGCAGAACCATCTACATTATTGATTTTTAATAATAATGGTGGTGATAAGGGCAACAATAAAATCACATCCCTGTGACTTTATTGTCAAGTGCAAGCACAGATCTGCCACAAGTGCTGGGGGTGGACTGGAGGAGCTCACACAAATTGGACAAATAATGTATTAACAACATCGAGGGTGCCAGATGCATGAAATGGATTAAAATAAACAACAAAAGGTGCTTTTTAGCAATTCTGGAGGTTTCCCTGTGGTACTGACCACTTCCCATATGCTTCTACCCAGCTGTCTTCAAGGCATGAATGGGATTCCTCACAGTGTCATAAATCAAAGGCTAATGAAAACATTTTGTTCAGAATATTTGATTTATTGCTTTGATTTCTGCAGTGAATTGTGCTTTGTTGGTAGTTGTGGTATTACTTCCCCAGGTTCATKCCATTAATTAACATTTCACACAGTTGTTCCTACTTCCCTTGGAATGTGGTCKGTGATCAGCAGCCTCCCTGCCCAGCTCTCTGAGTGCTGATGGCATCTTGGATTGCTGCACTGCAATTCTGTGCCCTGCCCTCCCCAAAACTCCTCATGCAGTTCTGTCAACACAGGGCAGCCTGGGGGCAGATGAACTCTGAGGTTTCTTGCTCGGGAGTTTGAAGCAAGGCCCCAGTGTTGTTCTGGGCTGTGGAACCGTGGCCTCTGCTGTTCTGAGCAGTGTCAGGTGCTCACACACACACCTGTGGGAACTGCAGGCACTGGATTTTACTCATCACTTTTATGCTCTTCCACTTCTTTCCTTGACAAAATCTACCCCTTTGCAATAAGTTTTACATTTTCAGGTGAAAATCTGAGACTAAATGGATGTGTTTCTGATGTCATGTACTGCAAGTATCAGTGTAAGGTAGAAATAAAGTCTGATAACTTGTGTTTGGCACCAGAGCCTCACAGAATCCCGGAGTGGTTTGGGTAGGAAGGGTCCTTAAAGCCCATCCAGTGCCAGTTCTTGCCATGGCAGGGACACCTTCCACTGTCCCAGGGTGCTCCAGGCCCCATCCAACCTGGCCTGGGACACTGCCAGGGATCCAGGGGCAGCCACAGCTGCTCTGGGCACTCTGTGCCAGGGCCTGCCCACCCTGCCAGGGAAGGATTCTTCCCAATATCCCATCCATCCCTGCCTCCGGCAGTTTAAAACCACTGCCCCTTGCCATGGCACTACCTCCTCGTACAAAAAGTCCCTCTCTTTTTTCTGGGCTTCCTTTAGGCCCTGGCAGGGGCTCTGAGCTCTCCCTGGAGCCTTCTCTTCTCCAGGTGAGCAGCCCCAGCTCTGCCAGCCTGGCTGCAGAGCAGAGGGGCTCCAGCCCTGGGAGCAGCTCCGTGGCCTCCTCTGGACTGGCTCCAGCAGCTTCAGTCTTTAATGTGCTGAGGACCCCAACTGATTTGCAGTTACACTTCACAGAGACTCTTTCCAGTGGCTATATGAGATTAAGATTAAGGCTTGAGAATCCACCCTTCAAGCACCATGAGCTCCCAGCTGGGTGTCTTCAATTATCCTTTCTATTTTCAGAAGTTACTCAATTGTAGTGTGTCTCCAAAGATTGATCCCATAAGTTCACATCTTGTTTCTGTTTATCTAAGGGGTGGCATTCCTAACTTGTCAAATACCACATTCCTCAATGGCACCTTCACTAGATAATCTTAAAGATCCCTTCCAACCTAAACCATTCTGTGCTTCTGTGATCTTACTCCCACAATGACATAATTTGTGAAGGTGCTTAGAGGGCAGCTATAGAGAGCAGCTGTGGAAGCTCCTAAAGCAGTGCCTGTTATGGGCACACTTGATTGTGGGACARGCAGAGGAGCTGTGTGTGTCTGTGTATCATGGTTATCACACCATGGGATGTGCTGCAGTGTTTCAAGCAGAGCCAGAGGCTGGGAACAGCTCGGTGATGCCACAAAAGCTTTATCTCCTGAGGTCTSTGTGGAGGCACTGAGGAGCCCTGTGCCAGGCCTTTGGTGAGCAGGTGCTGGGGACAGAAAGCAGAGCTGTCCTTTGTCCTTCCACTGGGACACACTGAGGCCAGCGTGAAGCCCTGACCTCATGGGGTCTTTGACCTCCTTGTGTGATTTGAGTCTCTGCTGCATAAAGCCTTGCACTTYTTCCAGGGAAGGTCACATTTGTTCAAAACAGAATTTATTTGCATTTCCTTTCTTTTCTTTTAAGTTGTCTAACWTTAGCACTTGGGGCACAGATGAAGGAGCTGCTGCCTCACAGATTTTCCATTTACATAAAAACCCCACCCACAAACACACTTCACTGTCAGTGCATCCATTTTGCTGAGTGCTTTTCATTTTCCATGACCTTGAAAACATTAGGGCGTTTATTAATTAATTCAAATTTACAGCTGGGTGGAGGGGAGAATTGCAGATTGGAGATAAGCAATTTGTTGTGTGCCCCTTATTTGATGAGGATTATAGAAGAAATTGTCCAAGCCATTGCCAAGACTTCCCATCCCAATCAACACTGCTTTTCATTTAACCACTGGGTAAAGAGTGACCCTAGCAGGAGGGGAGTCTGAACTTAGAGGGATTGTTGTAAACCGAGTTCCTGACAGTCTTGGGTATGAAGAGGAGCTGGAATTATCTGTGCTTTTAACTCTTGCACTGATTAACTTGGAACCTTTCCTAAAGTAAACCTTCATATACTGCTGTATAAACACAGTAGTAATGAGAATTCTGACTTCGACAACTCTGTCAAAGTTTGGTTTCTGTGTAAAGAAAAATCGATTTTTTCCCCTTCAGATTGCATTTTACTGATTTTAGCAGTTCTTGCAGTGAGCTTGTAGAAGAAAATACATCTTTGATTCTTTCTTTAAGCCTCAGTCCCAGAGCTGATGTCAGGGAGAGTTATGTGTGCATAAAGAGGAAGAAAATGTCTTGAACTCCTGTGCATTCTCAAAGCAGGATATTCCCTCCTCACYACCCTAATTCTGAATTCTCTTTCTAGACTACTGGATTATCATGTGTTCAACCAAGGATTTAGTGGAGCAGGTGAAGAGAGGACTCTAAATATGTCTAGCTAGTGTAATACATCTGTGCCTCTTTGTGCCTGAATAGAATAAAATGAAATAGAATATCRTGTTTCAGCTCCTGCTTCTAATATAGAGCCTTTTAAAATAGGGRAAAAATGTCAGATGTTAGTGACATGAGAGTTTGACATGCACCTGAGCAGTTGCTGTGCCTTCCACKAAAAAGTGTGACACTGAAACCCACCTTGGCACGTTCAGCTCTGACACCCAACCTGGCATCTGTGCCACATGAGAAGGAGCCTTTAGTCCCCTCAATCCCACCCTGGTTAGGAAGCAAGCAGCAGAATGCTAATAAATTTAATTTACTTGCTTAATCTCCCCTGTGTTTTGTATTAATATGAATAGCATTACAGGAGCAGGGATGTGCTTATATAACAAAATGTTCTCCTTCAGCCTAAGGTTAATGTAGTTACTCGTATTTACCACACACAAAATGGGGGCTTCATCTCCTGCTGCAGCACCAGCAACTTGTGTGGAAGTTTTGTTGTCTGCCAGGGAATGGGATCTCACCTCTGTTAGCTTCCCCARATCCTGTGATAYGGGATACTGGAGATGTTCCTGTGGRGAATGTGGAGGAGAACAGTATTGATCCAAAGCGTGCATTTTCCTTGTTTGCTATCATAGCCTAAAACACAAATAAAGGCCTGATTTTTCTCCATCACTCACAGGCTCCTGCCTTGCTGTTGAATTGCATGTGGTGCAGTGTGGAAATGATGCAGTGCTGTAATGTACACTGGTCTCTTTTGTTACTTAAAACATGAGGAATTGATCATTTTTTCCTGTCATYATTGTTGGTCAGGTTCCCTTCAGCCCACACTGCTGGAGTCTCACTGGTGCTGCAGTGTTTGACTCACAGACACCCAAGGGAAGGGGATGTGTCATGACATTATCCTCTCTCAGGCAGCACCAGGCACAGGTATCTCCCTGTTGTGGGGTGCTCTCCTCCTGTACATCACAAAAAAATAATCTGTGAAATTGTGACAAGTGCAAACATGAATATCCCACCTCCTGCTCTCCTCCATTGTCCCTGACTTCCCAGGGGGCATTTTCCAAGTGGTCAAGCATGATTAAACTTTGGACGTGTCTTCAGGATACAGTTTTATAACCCATTTTCATCTCTGAGCCTGCTTGTGTACCTCTTGGGCATGAGCTGGCATTGTTTTCCTGTTGTTCTATAGAGTCAAGATAATACCATTTAATACCATTCCAGAAACATGGAATATCTTCTCTGTACTCCATGCTTTTCTTAATTTTGATACAGAAGGCAGCTGCTCAGTTCAGTCTAATTTCTGCATAAAAACTGAGAGATGTCTGTTGTCATTTTGTGCAGAACCTGGGCATGATTCTGATCATCCAGCAAGTTCACAGCCTAATTTTGTCATTTCAGCTGATTTTTTCTGATGTTGTGTGTTAGAAGGAAGAGTGAGAACCTCATTCAGTCTTATTTGCTGTTGTTACACAAAACCTGGATAGATAGGSATGCAAATAAATCAAATCTTACTTGTTATTCTCAGCAAAATATCAAGTGTGATAGCTGGAATGTCAATTGTGATGGAAGAGATTTTGTTTTCCTATCTCAGCTTTCCAGAGATAGAGTGTTTGCTAATGTTTAACAGCAGCCTGATGTCAGTGCAAAACTCAGATGCCATTTGACATAAGCTCTCACATTAATCACRAAAAATGCACGTTCTGAGAGGCATTTCTGCTACCTGAACAGAAATGAGGCTTGGGCTCACAGTGGAAGCTTGGAGATCATTCTCAAGCTGCTTTTTCTCCTCACATGCTGCAAATCAATGTTTTCAAAACACAGCAGCTTTCCAAAAAAGCATTTTCATGGCTTCAATACATTAATTGTAAAGGTAGATGTAAAAATGTCTTAATCCYAGCAGTGCTAATGTCAAATAATGGTTAGTGCTTTAAGAGGCTGACAGAGAATATTTTAACTTGAAGGTAAAGGACTGAAAGGGAATGGGTTTGTATTTATTGTGCTGCCATTCCCAGTGCCTCAGTCTGTCTCCTGTGCTGTGCAGWGTGACTCTGGGATTGACAGCCACTGCTGCAGAGAAGCTGCAGATCACCTCAACTTTCTACCATGCTGGCATTTCTTCCCCCAAGAGATGACTTTGCTGTGATTCCTGCATATCCTCCWCCAGGGATTTCATGCTCCCTGGAGAAGCAAGGTATCACCCAGGCTCCTGCATTGAATTCCCTTCAAAGCAGAAAGCAGTTWGCTGGAATTGCCTGTTTGTCTGGGMACCAGCCTGGAAGCTGTCTCCAGGATTTGTGCTTCTGCCATGAAAGTCCAGTGTCTCAAGGACACTTCAGTGCCACGAGGAAGGTGCTGAGTGAGGTGACCCTGCTTTTATCAGGATGAGTGCTGTCTTCTTTTGTGACATCTCACTGGTGGAACAAAAGCCATCATACCACAGTGGCACAGGGCTTGAGATAGGAGCAGAGGCAGTTGGAAAGTTCTGAAGGTATTATTAGACAGTGCACAGCAGAGTCATGTTTGCAAGTGAAATTAAGCACTTACTAAGGAACAATTTTAAGTTCTCTTTAAGGAACAGTGAGCTCCTAGATCTGTCTGGGCTTTTCCTCCCATTCAAAGCAATCCCTACCTGTCCTCCTCCAGTACATGTAAGTTGTGCAAGGTTTCCTAAAGTTTTATAAAGTAAAGTAGGATGCATTAATCTGAGAATTTCTTGTAAAACAAAGAAAAATGTATTCTATATTTTAAAAGGTTTTATTATTTTTAAGAAAAATGCATAAAAATACAGAGCACACACCTGATTGTACAGAAACAAACAATTCACCTATGAGTCTCTTATCCATTGGGCTTTGTGGATGCCAAACATTGACGTGGATCTGAAACATAATTGGAGAAATGCAAAAAGAAAGCTGTCATGGGCCATTTCAGSTTGAGATGATAACCCTTGGAACCAGAGTGCCTGAAGCCAAAGGTTGCTGGAGGTTTGAGGGGGTATCAGGGAAGTGTTTTCATTGGATTTTCCTGCAAAACACTCCCAACAGTGGCCACTGCCCCCTCAAGGTATCCAGGGARGTGGTGGATTCTGAGAGAGGTTTCCCTGGCACTGCCTGGTGCTGCAGAGACAAAGCCTGGCTGACAGGAAAGTCTTAGGGCAGCTTTSGGGTGAATATAAGTAAGAAATGGGGAGGTAAAAACAGGGCTGGAAGAATGCAGCCTAGCACACCTCTCTCTCAGAGAAAAAAAACACTCAGGAGACCCTGTGGAGTGCATCAGGAATGGCTGATGCTGGAGGCTRGACTCTAAACAAATCTTTGGTCTGCACCTCTCTGTTCATCTACTTCATGAACCTTTCCTTACCCAAAATCACATTTTTCTAGTTGCTTCTTTGAGTGATAGAAAGCATACAGAAATATATGTTGTATTAGCCATGTATAATATGCAGGAAATCAAATAAGGCACAAAGCCCAGGCACCATCTTTATTAATACAGCAGTTTGGGGTGGGGGGTGAAGCTATTTTATTCATCCTTTTTAAAGGGATGAATCAAATCCCTTTATTCATTCTATAAAAATATCCAGGCAAACCAGAAGAAACTCTCAGCATATCATAAGCAGCAGCTGGGGAAGTGAATTTTGCACASAGCACACCCATTATCCATTCCAGCAGCGTGCACACCTTTATCCTCTGTCTCCTACCTGCTTTCATAATGAGCCTCCCAGAGGCAGGAACACATGTCCTGAAACAACTTCTGGGGGTTATTTAATTGCTCAGTGACCTTTTCTAGATTTGCCAAATCGCTTAAGCTCAAGCACCACTCAGCAGTATTTAATGTATACCATGAAGTGCCACTCAATTTTCAAATACTTAGTTCTGAACTTGGTTATTTTTTCYKTGAAGAAGGATTTCCAAATTGCTCYCTGATGGCAGAATGAAAGCAGATAAAACTGGGTAGATCCTCAGCTACCTGAAATATGCCTGGGACAGCCAGCAGGGTCACTCTGTCTCACATTTTGAACTCAGAATTTAGTCTTAAGAAGGTTGTAAATKTGTGAAAATGCCCTTCAGAATCAGAGGGTCAAAGACAATGCTTTGGGAAAAAGTGTGCAGCAGGTGTTGTGAACTTTCTCCCATTGAAACACATACAAAGCAATGTTTGCATGTCACAGTATCTAAGTGTTGTGTCATATGCTCATAAATATGGAAATGAATAATGTTTTCTCCTGAGCAAGGTCTCTGAAAATAACAACAATGGAGAATTGACAGGTGARTGTTAAGGGTTCATCCTGTTGCCATGACCTCTGCAGCTGGTAATCCCTGAGCAGAGTTATGAGTTCTTTCATTCTGTGAGCACTGCAGGATAACTACGAGTTGTGGAGTGGCAAAGAGATGATGTRGAGCCTCAGCCTTCCCAGAGTTCCTCTGGAACTGGCACCAGGAGGCAGCTGCCTTGTTCCCCTAAGGCCACCTGGCATTTTACATGCACTGATGGACAATTTTCATATCAGCATTAATTCATGAGCCCCCTTCATCCCCTCTTTGGTTCTAGGATGGCACAAGGTTAGACACTCACAGTGTGAGCATAACATTTTCCAAACTCCAGTTTGTGAGTCTGAGGGCTAGAAGGACAACTTCTTTTTACAAGAAAGGTGAGATTATCTGTTAGCTTTGTGATATTAGGAACTGAACACCTCAGCAAACGTTATAGCTTTAAAATTTAATCTGGGTCATGTGCCATAGTGGCACTATTATTGAAGTGTATGGATATGTTATTGCAGGGGTGAGAAGAACATTCCAGAAAGAGATGTCCAAAAAGGAGTTAAATAAAGAGAGGACAAAATGCTCCTCTGCCTAAGCACTTTAAACCACTACCTGAAGCTGTGAAGATCCAGAAGACACTGGCAAGCCATTGCTGATTAAAGGGAACAAGTCAGGGTGCTCAGGTTCCAGCTGATGACTTTCCCTATATGAGTTTACAAATTCCATTACACCCATGTTAACTTCAGAATTGTTCTTGTTACCTTCCTCCATTGAAGTGCATTGCTTGAAACTTGATAAAATAGCAAAAGTAATTACAAATTTGGCTTGGAGACAGACAGGAGCTATGTCTGGTTGGATCTGTAGCTGTTCAATATTAATTTTTCTTCTTCCTTTTGCACAGTGACAGGGCACAATTTATTTTTACAATTGTTTTGAGATATTTCATGGCTGTCCTCAGAGGAGCAGTTCAGTTGGARTCTTCTCTCTGTACTAAGATGCTGTTGTTGGTCAGTGCTTTTATTCATACACCAGAGTTCAGAGCTCCAGGAAAAAAGGACTGCACTAAGGAAGAGTACAGTTCAGGATTCAGGTTCCTGAGGATTCAGGACTGTCTTGGGAACATGCATCCTGATTTGAAGATGATGTCAGAGTTGTTGAATGAAGCCATGAATGCAGGGAAGCCCTGGCTGATGGCCCACAGAGCAGAATGGATGGCGAGTTTCTCTGTCAGGCATTGCTGTGGCCAGGGACAGCTGTTCCTGCAGGGTTTCCTGCAAGTGGCAGCTGCTGGGCTTGAAGCAAAAGATGTGAGTCCAACAGGAGTTCAAGGGACAAACTGCAGTGTCTCAAAGCTGCTTTGAATTAGGGTTGGGTAGGAATGAGTCTTCCTGCTGGCTGCTGGAGAAAGGTGGTGGGATCCTTGTCCATGTTGTGAGGAGTATCTGGGGGTGTGTGTGGTGGACACTGCTATGGCCTAGCCAAGGTCACACTTACCTGGCACCCTCAGAAGGGAAAGCAGGTGCTAGAAAATGTAACAGCCTCAGAGCAGTGAGCTGAGGGGAGGGACAGGCCACGGCAGAGCAACACTTTTCTCTGCAGTACACACATGCCAAACCCACTGGAGGTTCCTGGAGGAGATGGCAGGAAGGAGAAGGGCTCCAGTGTTTGTTTGCAGCCAGGCACCTGAGTGAGGCCCTCTTGTCTGAGGCTAGCACTGACTCCTGCCATAATGCACTGGGGTATTTTTACTCTAAAAGCACAGTCTGAAAAGGCTAACTTGTTCTGCCTTGTATAGCACAGGATCCGTCTGCTGAGCCACCTGGAAGGCCTCTATTTTTAGGCTCTTTCTCAGAGCAGTAGTAACTTGAATTGACATATTGTTAGCCAAAAGCATGGCACACGAGGCAGGAATATGTCTGGAGCCATGCAAACCACTGATTGTTAGCAGCRCTGGGAACAGGGGCTTGGCAAGAGCCTCTTTACTTTTTCCAAGCAGGAAAGCAGCACACAGGTTTAACCAGTACAGGCCTGGCTTTCAGCAGCCAGAGCTGAGCCCTGAACAGTCAGTGCTGAGCTCAAAGAGGGGACAAGGATGAAGGACCCCTGAGCTGTGTGGGCACAGTTCAGCCTGGCAGTCACCRGTTGCAGTGTGAGCACACCCAGGTGCCTGTGGCCTGGAGAGCCCTGCTGAAACCTGGGCTGTACATGGAGGGAATGAGGTTTAGGGTGACATTTTACAGTTTTTATTTTTCTTAATTAAGACATCTTTTTCCCACATCTTCACACTTCTTCCTTACTCCCCACCTACTTRTAGTCCATGGTGACAGAAGCTCCATGACCTCACACAGGCAGTTCATTTCAAGGCCATTGTCAGGGTGCAATCCCCTAATCTTCAGATGTTTCTGTATTTTCTGTCTATATGTTTGACTTTGAATATTGCTGTATTAAATCACACTCTGTTGTGCCGACAGATAAATCCTTATTTATCACTTTGCCAATCTTTGTTTCGTTCCCACAAGGAATTGGCAAACCTTTCCTATCTGGGGATCCTCAGGAAGTGAATTTGAATTACTTTCTTTGTGTGCTTCTCTGTGGGTGCAGGTGGACATTTCTGTTTGCTTTGTTACCAGTGTTAAATGCTGGATCCAGGGAATTTTGGTTCCTTTTTCCCAGATCAACTTTGACAACAACTCTCCCATGACAGATTTGCTTGGAAATCTGATTTCCAGTTGGTTCTTGTTGTGTTTTGAGAATGGAGAAGTGTAATTTCTGCCCCATATTCTAGGTCCATGAGAAGCCAGTGGTGAAGCTTTGCCAAACAGAATCCCTGTGCATTCCCAGGAAAGCAGAGGCACCTACAGATGTTGGGCTCCTGTATTGTACAAATGTTTGCAGTTTGGGTGCTGGTTTTTATTAAGCTGTGGGCAAGGGGATGCTTTGATTCCACTCAGTCAGTTTGCAACTGCCTTTCCTTGCTTTGAAACGCTGTCACAAGCTCAGTAGTCCATACTCTGTCTCTGAAAACCTGCATTCATTGAGTTTAAAATGATTTCAGCTTAGCTTTCTGTTGGGAAGGCTGTCAGACCAGTGTATTACCCAGCAGTGGGAACTGGCTGGAGGATTTCCTTCTGTAATACTTCTCTGCAGTAGTAGCAAGGTGAGGAAGTCAGCAGAATGCTGTGTTTGGTCTTGGGCTTTCTGTGGAACTGCTCTGTGTGCTCCAGATGTGCAGTCACATCCAGAAAACAAGGACTGTGAGGCACTTCATTGCTGCTGAAGTACAGAACTACTCATATAAAAATGTATATACACACCTCAGCTCAGCAGCAGTGCTGCTGCTCAGAACCCGGGGTAATTGTGGGCCACACTCTGACCCTGCTTGTCAAAGCAATCAGTAACTCAGGGAGAGGATTTCTACCCAGGCTGCAGCATATTCCTGTGGGATATGGAAACTTCTCCCCTGTGTAATGGAGGACGTGATTAATTCTGACTGTGCTGACACAAGAAGGTTATTGAATAGGATTTCCTTGTGAATGGCACATCCATTCCCAGGAAAAAACCATTACTGAGATGTCAAACACACTCCCATTGTATTCTGAACACCCACCCCAAGGCTGCATAAAACCAGCTCAGGGTGTTCATAATTAAAAGCTGCAGAGAAGCATCTGCAAACTTGTGCATTTCGTAGTAAAAACAATCTGAAGACTTATTTATTGAAGGAAAATATGAACTCTGAGTCTCCTCAGTCTCTGTGTTCTCAGTAGCAGTGGAGCTGTGCCTGCTTTGACTGTGGAGAGAGATGAGTCAATGACTTAGATGTGACTGCAGGCACCCAGGTCTGCTCAGACGAATCACTCAGGAGCAATGCATTCATCACCGTTACCCTCTGGAAAGGGGCCAAGGACCTTGACAGGTCCGGGCTCCCTCTGCCTCAGTGCGAGGTGCACAACACCCTGACATTTGACACCACATCTGGGAGCTGGAGCTGCCTCCAGCTGACCTGCACATGCTTTCCCCCTGCTGGGGGGCAGAAGGACCAGGGACAGGCATTACTCAYGGTGCTCTGAGAGGCATTGTGTGCACTGTGGTGCAAAGTGTGGGGTGTAGCATTTCCCCTGAATTCCCCAAGATCTCAGTGTGCATTAATGCTGCACTCACCTTGCTGTGCTGCATTCAGCTCACTGCAGGCAGTGGAAAGATTTGCAGCTATTAAAAAGCAGGGAGAGTAATTGTTACCTCTCTGAAGTTCTGAAATGCTCCTGTGGCAACTGTTGGAAAGCTCTGGCCATGACTCACAAAGGCTTCTCTCTTTTATTCCTGTTCTGGCAGGGCCACTGTGGTGGCAGGAGCAGTGTGTCCTTGGGGACAGCCAGGGGTGCCATGRGACACTGTCCTGGTGCCAGCACAGGGTCCTACAGCAGCATTGTGTCACTGCAGGACCCTTTTGACTGCCTGCTTTATTCCCTTGCAATCTCCATATCATTCCTTTGGAAGCAGCTTATCATGGTCATAATACAAAAGGTGCTTGACACAGCACAAGTCTCAAGTAAGAAAAACAAATTGATGATTTCTGCCATCTCATGCATAGATTGGACACCTTCTAACTAGAACATCAAGAGATCCTGTACATTTTCTTTCCATAAGAAGTTTCAGGTATGTGGTCTGGGAATTTATTGATCAGCARCCTAAATCCCTGCTGCAGCTTTCTAGGAGCATCAAGCACCTTAGGAGAACATCCATCAAGATACTGGATGCTAGTAGAAGTCTCATGGTTAGTGGAAGAATGATACTAAGATTAAGAATTAATAATGAAGAACTGTTAACTGTTAATACACATAAAAAACTCAGTGCATAGAGTAATTGGAAAGGAACTAGTTCAGAAAGTTTTCTGTCCTCCAGTAGTTAATAAATAGGCTGGGGGTTGAATTTCAAGTACTTCTTAATATTTCATATATATAMGTGCTAGATATAACCTACAGGTCACTAATTATTCAGTAGCCACTAATTAAACCCTGTAAATRYRTAAGTCARCTMAATKATGTTATTATTTCTCTTGTTGTTASTGTGAAATCCTAGAATCATCCYTTTACTTAAATAGATCTTACTGATCAAGTAAGATTTTTTCCAAGTAAGAAGTTCATAAAATTAAATGTTATTTTCAGTGTTGTGCTTATTTTAGAATTTAATGGGATTCCAGGCAGCTGCCTGCTCTATTTATATTTGCTTTTGTGTATTAATTGGTTCTATCATTCCTTCTGCCTCTGAGGTCTGGAGGTGGAAGCTTTRCAGCTTAATTAATCAGTGCTTTTGCTATATTAATGTCATTGTGGAATCTGGAATTGGATGGGGTTCTTTTCCTGCTCTCAGCAATGGTGAGAGCCATTTGTGTGAAGCTTCTTTCCCAAAGTGTGCTCAGCTTTGGGTTCATGGGCTTAGCTCTGCTCTCAGTGAGCAAAGAGCCAGCAATCCATCCCAGTGTCATCAGTGCAGATACTCCAAAATACCTTACAGTAAATCAGGTTTGGAAGAATTCATTGATCCACATGCTGTGGTGGCATAAGGAATTCCAATTGCCTGTGCCATCTGGAGAGGATGCCTGGATCATTTCTCCCATGTAAGCAACAGCACTGGGAGAAATCTGATGTATTTGAAGTTTGCCTCTCTGGCTGAGCTTGTTGGCTGTGGCAGTTTAAATACAGTTCYTCCAACAACATAATTACATCCCAGTTTTTTCTTTCTTTTGATTCTCAAAGCATTTGGTCCTTCTTGAATGCAGCCTCTTCCAAACTGAGAGTACAAGGCAAAYATCACAGATTGATGTTATTATTTTGGGGGATGGTGGTGACAGACAACATTTGTAGGTGTGGAAAAACATTGAGTGAATTGTTAGGCAGACAGTATTTAAAAGGTTTTGTGTCTTTCATGTGTTTGCTGTTTAATGAACATCACACTTYAGACTCTTTGAGAGTTCTGCTTCCTATCCCCATCTTGGTTTTGATCAGATAAAACATTGGACCACCAATACTAAGTTCAGCTTGAACTAAAAGACCAAGTTCGAGAAATCAGTATTTGCCAGTAAAGGRGCACAAAAGGAAATGTGTATCAGACTCAGGCCAGGGGGATATACAAAATATTGTCAAGGCTGGGTGGTACTGTCTCACATCCTTTATGGCTAATACATACCTCAGACAATCTCAAAAGAACCTCAAAAGCGTCSCTTTGGTGGGGGAAAAAAGTGAAAATATGTGGTGTAGAAAATGCCTTTTTATCCCAGTCTGATTATCAWCAGGGTGCCTCTGTCCAAGACATCATCAATTACACCTTTTCCCCAGAGCTGTTTACTGATCTATTTTCAGAGCAACAACAGCAAGAAGAAGAAAGGCTCAGCAAACAGGCCATTTCCCCTTCAGATACAGAGCAGAGGATCTGTTAGTGGGAGGGATGCTATTTTTGAAGCATTCCCACTGTCCCACTTATTCACTGGTCTCATCCATCCATCTCCCTCTCAGAAACCTGCAACAATGCAGGCAGAAAGCCTTTGGAAGATGTGCGTGTCTTGCTGCAGTTTAATGGCTGTTGGGTGAGTGAGCTCGAAAGGCTCTTTAGAGTCAGTCCCTGCCCCAGGTCCGACCTCGGCCTCGCCACRTTCCTGCGGGAGGCACACCCGGATCCAGCGCAGCCGCGGGGTCCCTCTGCTGTGGAGCGCTGCACTGGCAGCCGGGAGCACACACGGCCTCTGCTGAGGTGCTCTGAGTTAATGCCCTTTGTTTCYAACTGCCCGAGGGCCACAGTCCCATCGTGTAATCCCTGCTCCAGAGCCCCAGGCAGTCCTGCTCTAGGGGGGCTCTGTGAGGGTGTTTGAACAGCTCAACTTTGATCCAGGCTCCATGGTCCATCCAACAGCTCTAGAAGCTGGAAGTCCCCAGAGTTCAGTGCACGAGTCCTGACCTCGTTTTCTCTGGATACACTTAAGAGCAAGGCAAGCAAAGGGCCCTTGAGTGTGTGACAAATCACCCTCACTGATAGATCTGCTCTGGCTTTAAGGCAGGTTTGCTCCTGGACATCTTCCCCAGTGTGGGAGCTACACTTGGAATTGACTTTGCTTAGTAACTTTGTAGTGCTTGGATTGGAAACCGAGATGGTGTAACCTTGGGGAGTCATGGAATTGCATATAACCCTATTTGCAAGTTTGGGATATTAAAATCCTCTTCTTGAAGMAGGGCAAGAAGAAGTCTATTAAGTTCCCTAGGAGGCAGACTGCTGGGAAATGAGCATCATTGCAATTCACATGCTTGAGTGAGACATGAGTACAATTTGCTGTGAGCTCTGCAGCATGAGCAGCATTTTCTTCATTCTGTTGTACTGAGATTTTATAATTTCATTACTTTAAATTGAATAGGACATGAAGGCCAATCCATCTAWGGAATAGAAGCATACCTCAGTGCATCCACTCATGCTTTAATATCTTTAGACAGGGGCACATCCCATTGGAARTAGTTTGTGCTTATGTTGTGAAAAGCTTAATCTGGGAAACTGAGGCATGCATCCTTCAGATTACTGCCCAAAAGCTTGTGCCTTCTTTTCAAATTACACTCCCACTGAAAATGGATGGTTTTCATAATGATAAATATTTAACAGCCCTGAAGAATTCCAGACTTTTGCATATTTATCAAATCATTCAAGCAGAAAACCTTGTCCTATCCTTGCATGCACCACTCTAAAAAGGGAGAAAGTTTGCTTTCCATGGCTCATTCAGTTCTTAATAGGCAAGGCAGCTTTMGTTTGGGAGCAGACCTGAAATAATTTAGTGCTCTCAGTGCAGTCATCAGGTGCAGACATTGGTTCTGGYTCTCTGCAGGTGGAGCAGTGTGAGCTGGCTTTGTTCTCGAGGCTCTCATGCCATTGCCATTCTCCAGTGCCTTTTTCTGAACCCTGTCCCAAATCCCTGGAACACTCCTTAGCATATCCCCCACCCTAGCTGGTGCTGAGACCATCATTTCATGTTGTTACTGACAGTGAAATCCATGATGAATGTATGCAAAAGGAGAGAACTACAAATGGGAAGGTGATCATGGAAGAATGGCTTYTTCCATTCCACCCCCAAGCATCCCACCCCTCTCACACATACACCCCTTGYCCTCACAAAGAGCTGGAATTGCTCAGGGAGCAGGAAGAGCAGGGCTKTTCCACAGGGAAAGGCAGGGCAGCAGCTGAGGGAGCCCAGGCACAGCCCCACAGCAGCTCAGCTGGGAAAGCAGGACAGGGCTGGTGGCCATTACAGCTCCAGGAAAGTCAGAGAACTTGGGAACAAACATGGAAACAGAGCTCAGGGCAGGGCTGGGTGCAGGACACAGGATCCCAACTTCACAGCTTGAAGAGAGATCTGTCATTAAAAGATGAGTGCTCCCTTCCCTGTCTCCTCCTGCAGCCTGCCTGGCACTGGGAATGCTGGGCTGCTGTTCYCTTCATTCCAATGACATGAATCTCCTAAAGCCAGTCACAGCCTGACCATCACAAGCAATTTATGGGAAAGCAGTTCTCTTGTTTGCCAAAGTGTCACACCAAGGCAATTGGAAATCCTGGTTTATCTTCCCATTTCTTTAACTGCTGTTTCCTGCAAATTCACAGCACTGAATAAATGGAGAGCACACAGTAATAAATCACTCTTGTTGAGGCTGCCTGGTGTCCGAACAGAGCCAGAAAGAGATGTCACACCTTTGCTGAGGTGACAGTGGAGGCAGTGAAGGATGATGCTGCCCCCTCCCTCAGTGCCAGGCAGGAGATTCCTGCTATCATATCTCCTCAGCCCTTGATGTGTGCCAGCTGCCATTCATTAAGCAGCACTGGAGAATTTGCATCCATCCCCAGCACRTCTGATTTACTGACCACAGACTGGGAGCCTTTTCTAAAGGAAACATCTTGTTCCTATCCTCCTTCACACATACAGCAGCTTGACATGGGGATATCTTTTCTTCCTTCATTCCTAACTATTTAATTTCCAGGCAGCCCAGTAGCTGCCTTATTTCCTAACCACTTTCAGCATTTTCATATTTTACAGGCTGTTCCATGGACAGCTCCTGAGCTATCCTTTTAGACATGGCAGCTTGGCTTCTGCTCCCCAGGATACTTTGCTTCAGTTCCAGGCTAAATATTAGGCTGTTCCCCAAAAGTCCTTATTTCAGTTGTGTGCTCCAGCTTAGTGCTGAGCCCTTCAGTCCCACACAGGAGAAGCACTACAGAGGTTGCTTGTTAAGGGAGAAGCCACATTTTGTCATTTGGTGCTGTTTAGTCATGGGTCYTGTGCCTTGGGGCTGCCTGAGGCATTGTCTCTACAAAAGCTGTTTTAAAACAGACTTTGCATTATATTCTTGWGAGTTAAAGATGATCTGGCAATGTTCAGTGCCATTACTGTTCTTTGTGCTCCCTGTTTCAGCAGGTTCTTAGGAAGATAGCTTTGTGATAATCTCTCCCTAATCCTGCAGAAACCTGTTTTTTCCTGGGCTGTTGAGAGCTCTGGTGAGGGAAGATTGCATTTGGGATACAGATGCACTTGGCAGCATGGTCATTTTTACACCTGATGGACTCTTCCAGATCAGAGGGGTGATCACTCAGATCCTCAGCCTCCTCTTCGTGACTCATTTTTGGTTACTGAGAAGGGTCTTTGAAAGCAAGGGATTCTTCCCCAGCTATGCCATGATGGGTTTGCAAACCTRTTGGGCTTCCTTTTTGGTTTTGATGGGCAATGAGTCCCACTTCTGCCTTCAATTCRGTGATCAAAGGGAAGGCAGCTGCCTGGGTTACAGCCCATGTCCTCCAGAAGAAGCCARACACTCCTGTGGAGGTCAGTACATTGAGTTTTGTACCAGTTTGAACTGAACTACAGCTGGCAGCCCTGGAGCAGARAGGTGCTGCATCTTTTTGTTCGCCCAAGACATCTAATTTTCTAGAAGAGGATATAAATATTAACAAATAATTGCTGTTCTGCTTAATAAAAGAACCCATTTTCCATCATCCCAGGAGCAGACATTGATTTCTGTAGAAATTCAGCAATCTCTGATCCAGAGAACAGACCTGTTCACTATTTATGACTTGCACTGAATGGTTTTCTAAAAAATAGAGTCAGGGATTTGATCTTGAATGATTCATGGAAATCAGAAAAAAGGTCAATCCCCAAGAAAGTCTGATAAGTATTTCAGAATTGCAGCAGCACCTTCCCAGACTGTATTCCTGGCTCAATTATCATCTTTGAACTCTCCATTAGTCCCTGATTTCCTTCTGTCTTGCCCGTAACCATCCTGACTAAATCCAGGGCCAGGCAGTTCCATCATTGTGTCTGTTAAGCTCCCAGCACTCGTTCCTGAGTTACCACAACAACAAGGATTACGTGACAAACAAATGAAGAACCAGTCAGATAATGGAGTTTTTAAAATGGGGATTACTGGTGCTGAAGATGTAATGGCCTCTTTGATGCTGTTACTATCTATAGCACAAATCCTTCTCAGTCTTTGGACTATTGACCTGGCACACTGAAAAGGCTCCTTTGCAGCCCCCTTTGTCCAGGGAAAGGGAGAAGCTTTGAGCACAGACGTCTTCAAGGCACAGGAAAAACACAAGGCAAAGAGATAAGCTCGGAAATTTGAAAGCATTTGATTTCTTTCAAGCACAGTCCCAACGTTTTAGCTGAAACTGATATCCTGATCTTATCTGTGTTACTTTTTCTCCAAGGTGTGCACTCAATACTTCGTCATTTCCAATGATACTCTGAGCTGATCTTCCAGCAGCTTGCAAATCAGATCTGCTGGAAAGGGCTGTGTGAGGGGGAAAGTTATCCCTGACCCTTGAGCCTTGTGCGTTTTGGGGTGTGTACAGGGTGACTGGATATAGGCCTTTACTGCCTAAGAATAAATAGGTGGATTTGGGAATAACTGGGCTGATTGTTCTTTGGGAGGTATCAGTTAATGGCAGCAGGATAGTTTGTAGAAAGGTGAGGTTTTTTACCCTTTGTCCATAACATAATGCTGATTGTCCCTGGTAATGTCCAGGGRACCTGGACAGACATCAGCCCTTTGCTCTTTCATCCAGGGAGTTCTGGGATTTTTTGCAAACAGATGATCAAGTTCATAATATTGTGAGGAAGTCAGGGATTGTAATGCTCCCTRTTTTACAGACACAAGGTGAAATTCTCTCCTGCATTRGGGCAATATTGTGCTTTCTAGCAGTTACSAAGGCTGCCTGCAGGAACTTAACATGGAGCTGTGCTTCACACACACACCCCCCTTGCTTGGGTCTCTGATTACTCCCTGGTTTTGTGAGAGCKCTGTGGGATACCAGGCAATTAGCAGGTGTTGGACCAGTTTCATTTTGCTCTGAGACTGAAAATAAATGTGCAAAAGAAAACTGAGGGGTGAGGCTGAAAGCTGCACTTGAAGAGAAGTAGCCTCCCTCTGTTTTGACTGCTGCTCGGCTGCATTCAGGGACGGGCTGATGAAAACTCAGCACAGTGGGACTCATTCAGGTGTCCTCTCCTGGTGATCCTTCTCCCCAGTGTCACCACGAGCTCTGCCCCTCAGGGCTGCTGTCCCTCTGTGTGTGCACAGGCCTCTGCTGATGCCAGCACCTTAAGGTGACACTGCCCAGATTCACAGGGACCACTGCTTCCTTTCTCTTGGTGCCTCCTCACAGCTCAKGACTCAAAACACTTGTCCAGGAGCTTGCAGTAGGTGAAGTGACTTCTATACTGCTTTCAGAGCATTTTCCCTTTCAGTGTTGCAGTTCTGGATATCAGAGCTGTTTCAGCATTTGTGCTCTGGACTGGTTTTTTCCACAGGTCTTGGACATATCTCTCTTCTCAGCTGCACAATTCATGCAGCATTCATGTGGCAGGAGACTCCTGGGCTTTAGCCTTGCTTTACTYCRTTCCCTTTCCCTTCTCATGACAGCRCTCTGTAACAAACTGGATTGCCCTTCCTGTATTCAAACCCTTCAGCTGTTGGCAGGTGGTTTTCTGGACCCCCCACTCATTGCTGAGACAAGCTGTACATATTTCATTGTGTTAATTAAATCTTCCTTCACAAGTCAGTCGTTTCAGCTCCCTCATCACTTGTGTCATTTTTTCTGAACTATTTACAAACTCTGTCAATAAGGAGCCCATGAYAGAGCACCACATTATAGATGCAATTTCACCACAGTGGCACAGAAGAAATTTTACTGTTTCCTTCTTTCTTARTGCAGTGCCACTGCAGATTCTCCCTCAGAATTCCTTTGCTTTCTCTTCCCTTTTGCTGATGCATTTTAGTGAAAACATAGCACCAGTTTCTCCTAAGGCCCCAGGTGATGCCCAGGGTGATGTATAGTACATGGGATGTGGGGGAGCTATTGGCCTTAAATTCAGGACACTCAGTGAGGATGGTGGGCTTATTTATCAGGATGGAGAGGTGCTGGTAGGAGTYCCCTGAGGCACAGCAGTTTAACCAGAATTCAGGTAATGACTCACAGCCAGAGCTGAGAGCACAAGGCAGGAACTCTGGTTGCTGTTTTCTGCACCAACCTTTGCTCTCACASCCCAGACCCTCAGCCTGGGGAACGCCCCTATCTCCATTGTGTGCTCTGAGCTGCCCCTGGCAACCTGAGCAGCAGCACTTGCAGCCTGCTGTGTGTGAGCTGGGAGCTGCAGCCCTGCAGGGACACAGGGCTGTTCTCCAATGCAGCCACAAGCGTTCCATGCTGCACTCTGTGAACTGATGTGTTCAGACTGGMGCTGGTTCAGGTGTGATCTGTTACAAAGGCAGTGACGGGGGGAAGCTGTGGGAATGGAAGGTGAGTTGACATCTCAGAGTGTCACAGCAGAGACTCAGATTGGGTACACTGATGTGACTTGGTGCTCAGGACACCCTGCCCTACACCTGCCTTCACCACTGAATGTCTGTGTGAGCATGGCTGCAGCACCTTCCCTGCCTTGGCCTCTCTTTGCCCCCTGACCCTTCACCAGAACGTCAGCCCTCTCTAACAGCAGCTTTGAGACTTTTTTTATGCAGTGCCTAAACAGCAGGGGCTTGGCTTAGCTGGGTTTAGATTCCCTCAATCATTCTAATGAAGCCCATCACAACAGAACAAACAAAAGCAGAGCAGAGTGATAACCCCTCAGTAAGTTATTAGACTTGCAGCAGGACTAAATCCCACTCAATYTGCTAAAGACAAGGCTGGCAGCAAGGGAATTTCAGTAATGTCATACATGTATTTTTAAACAGGGATATAAGGAATGTCTGGGGAGCTACAGGCCAGCCTGTCTCACCTCAGGACCCAACAAGATGGAGCAGATCTGTGCTACAGCAGATGCAAAATAAAGAGGTGATTGGTGGCAGCCAGCATGGCTTCACTGGGGGCAAATCCTGCCTGACAAATTTGGTGAGCCTCTAGGACAGGATTATAGTGTTGAGGGGGGAGGGAAGAACAACTGAATCATCTGCCTGGACTTGTGCAAAACATCAGACACTGTCCTGCATGATCCCAGTCTCTGAACTGGAGAGACATGGATTTTGTGGGTGGGCCACAGGTTGGGGAGGAATTGGCTGGATGGTCACAT
>CADDXX010000759.1:173203-204095 GCA_902810485.1 Alauda arvensis
GGGGTGATGGTGATGGTGTGTCCCTGGGGCAGCAGGGGGACATTTTCCCAGCCAATTCCCAGGGCCCTTTGCTGGAGCAGAACAAGGGGATCCCAGCAGGAATCATACATGATAATTCCAATTTTACTGAACACTTGGATTGGGTCTGTGTTGTCTCATTGGGCTTTCAGAACCGTGCCTTTGTGGCCATGCCCCAAGGGAGTGAGACTCCTGTGTCCATGCTTCCCATGTCCATAGCAAGTCAGGCTTCGTGCCCCAGCTCACTTGTCAGGAGGCAGAGGATAAATAATCCCACAGCAGACAGTCCCTGAAGGAGTAGAGCTTTTTGTAGGAAACATGTTCACATGCCTGAGCTGGAAAGGAGGAAGGCCTCAGGAAAGGCAACACCTCAGTGGGTCACCATGGTAGAATCCTTTAGGATTAATATTACAGTATTTTCACATGGAGGAAATGAGATAACATTAATAAATAGTAAAGCAAGCATTGAGATTTAACAGAGAGCTGTRGTTAAGATTTTTGCATAAACTTAATCCAGGTCCTTCATACCAATCTCTGCCAACAGATGAAGACATTATCTCTCTCACAGAAGCTCCTCCCTCAGTACACTCAGGSATGGCTCCTTTGGGAAAAACAGTGTAACATTTTCTCCATATCTTCTTGTAAGATAACATATCTTATTTATTGTATCTTATTCAGGTCCTGATGCAAAAAAAAAAAAAAAAGGTTAATTTTCTCATGGCTTTACAAAATACTCACTGTGTAAACAATAAATGTTTAATTCACTTCCTGACAGCAAGGGAATTGGAAATGCCATCCCCAGGTTATAGTGAAGTGGCACACACCAGTGGGGATTGAGGTAAACCCATCCCTGACCTGGGTGTGGTGGAACTGAGGCTCAGTTGTGCAGAGCAGGAGGCCTGGCACAGCATCCCCTTGGGCAGAGCYCTGCCCTGGGGCTCTGCAGGGACTGGGCCATCCCTGCCACTCAGAGGGGCTAATGAGGAGCAGCCTTGGGTGCCTTGAGAGGACTGGGCACATTCTGCTTTGGACCATTTCTTAGGCTGGCTCTGTGAGCAGCCAGACTGGGAAATGGGCCCATCCCTCCCACCCTCTTCCCAAGCCTCTGCTGCTTGTTGGTTTGTCTGTTGTTATAGCAAAAAATAATCACTGCTGTAAACAATGACATCGTGTTCTCTCCCATCATCGTCTCAGAGTATTATTGCAATTACACTTTGGGATTGGGCTCYTTGCCTGACACTTCTGCAGGAGCTTTCTGGCACAGGGGAGGCTCTGGGGCTCTGCTCACCTGCCCTGGCCATCACACCCCACCTGCAGTTCCTTCTCTSTGCCACTGCAAACCTGCCAGGCTGGGCAAGGAATGGACTCCTACAGAAAATCCCCTGCACACACCTGCCCCAATCCCACCCTCCCACCTTGGAGGAGGCAGGAATTCTGTGGGAAGCACTGGTTTCATCCATGTCATGACAGTAACATAGCACAGCCAAGCTCCTCTCTGCTGTTTCCTACCCTGAGCTTTTGACTTTGCAATCTGATTTTTAATGCAGTGTTTTGTACAGTTGTTAGGGTTTTMAAAACAACTCAGTCTCTCCCTTTGGCACAATAATATCTCTGGGTTCATTAGCAGGTGTGGAGCTGTTCAAGGCTGTGCTGCACTGCCCTCTGCTCTGAATGAAGCAGTGGCTGTAGCAGAGAGCTACAGCAAAGGAAAGATGCTGCACCACATTCCAGGGCTGCTCCATGCTCCAAAGGGAGCACACTCTGCCTGTTGCAAACTCCCTGCTTGTTTTCTCCTGCTCACCTTCAGCCCCACTTTCTCCACCCTGTTGCCTTCCCCATCTCTCATTTGAAGTTTGTGTTTCTAATCCCACCAGTGCCATCTCCATTTTCAGGCTCCTCGTGGCAGGTGTCTTGTCCAGCCAGTCCTASATGCCAATATCCTGCTTCTTTCTCATCTGAGCACGATTTCCACCTTGTTTCAGTGATACCTCTCYCCTCACTCCTTGCCATGTTCAGTGTGTTGGGTTGGCATTTACTCTGTCCAGTTCCAGTCTCTATCCTTATCCTTCAGCTTTTTCTCTGGGTGGTCTCTCCAAATCAGTTCCTTCTCCTCCTACATATTCTTATTTGCTCTTGTCCTTCCGACTCTTCCAACAATCTCAGTTTTCTCCATCCCCTCCTTGACTTTAGAATGGATCATTTTTCCCAGTAATTTAAAACCCTTCCACATTATCCTTCCCCTTATCCTTGGACACYGCCAACATTTAGACAAAAGCTACCCATTCCCTGTTTCTTAAACTTGAAAGGTCTCAATCCTCAGACCTAAGCATTTACCATGATAAAATTGTCTGGAAGCACAATCTCCACTGCAGGAGAATGAAACAGATTTTATTTGAAGGAAAAATGTGCTTTCTGAGGGTAAAACCCACAGAGTCAGTGTAGGACTTTGCAGCACTATTTTAAGGAGGTAAACTTGGGGTTTCAATCCAGTGTTTTTCTGGTTAGGTAACTGTGCTCRTACTTTCTGTGGCACTGAGGCTTTTTCTGCTCTAGAGTCACTGCTGCTGCACTGAAATCCATTTATTATACAGATAAAAGAGTGATCTTTGTCTGSAGATAACATGGTGTCATTTTAGCTTGAAACCATTGAAATTTGTCTTTGTTTCTGATGTGTTATGAGCATCTCATTAGCAAGCCCATGAATCCCTCAGTTTGCTCTCAAAACCAACTATCTGAGCTCTCATCTCTGCCAGAGCAGAGATTTCCTCCTTTCTCTTATTTTTGAAAGCTGTGGTGGTGCCAAGGCAGTTATAGGTCAATTGAGTTATTGTTGGTTCTAATTGGCACTCTAACAAGCTATTAAATCAATTTACCTACAGATGAATGTCACTCAAAAAGCAAGGTGCCAGCTCCTTTTGAGAACTTCAAAAAGCCCATTTCCACTGCTGAGTGTGAGGGAAAGGTCAGGCTGCAGGGAAGTGCCTACTTGAGATTTGCCCCCGAAATGTTTGTGCCATGAGCTCTGTGGCTGAATACAGGCTGTGAGGAGGGATGAGGCCATTCCCAGAACTCAAGGCCAGGAGGAAGAATTAAGAACATCCCCAGCTCTGACGGATCTCTCGTATCCCTTGCTGGGTGTGTAAGGAATCCCTTGTGTCCATGTGCAGGGATGCAGGTGCTGTGCTCCTCCTTCACGGGGGTGTGTCCCACACGCTTTCCTGTGCCTGTGCATGCAGGTGCAGTGTCCTCAACCATCCTTCAAGCCAGGCAGCCCCCAGCTGGTGACATCATTGCCTTTTGAATGTCTGCAGATTGAGGAGGTTTCCTCGCTTCCCTTGCAGAAGAGTCAGAGTCATTGTGGTGATCAGGGTTGATTTAAGTTCCTTTCTGAAACGTTTGCATGCCCTCTCCCCTCAGCAGCACTGCAGAGCTCATCCCCACGGAGCTGAGCACTCCTTGGCTGTAAAGCTGTCACTCGTGAGCCTGCAGGGCAGCACAGGGGCTCTTGCCCAGCAGCACTGCACGTTCCAAAGCCAAGCTGCTGCCCAGGACAGGCAGTGAGGAGGGCTCAGGTGGGCTTTGGGGAGGCACACGGCAGAGCAGGACGTGGCTTGGCTCCATGCAGCTCTGCAGTGCTGACAGCACCAGCCCCGGCTCTGTCAGCAGGCGCAGCACTCAGGACTCCACTAACACAGCAGAGGGAGCAGGTGTGTCCTGGGCTGCCAAGGTGCTCTCAGAGAGACCTTCTCCTGCCCCTTTCCCACACTGAACGCTTGGCTAGCTGGGAAGTCCCTTTCCAAACTGGAATTATTCACTGTGTGCAGTATCAGTGTGGTCACCCCGTGCCTGGTGTTAGCACCAGGCTGGAGGAAAACCAGCCTCTTATCTCTGGAGGAGATGCTGCAGGCAGCAGGGGAAGACAGTGCCGTGAGAGCAAAGCAGATGAGCATCCAAGGGGGAATTCCAAGGTCAGCTTGAGGGCCCACCACTTCCACGTTCCAGGAAGCAGCTTCCCCAGCAATGCACGAGAGCTAATCTCATTTGTGGTGACTCGTCCAAATGTGCTAATTAAGGATTTAACTCGCGGCCTCTTTGGATGGAGAGGTTGTGTGTGTGTGTGCACCCGTTGTTGCAGAGCTCRGAGGCAGGAGAGGAGCTGCAGGTTGCCAGCTGCCTCCAGTGCAGGAGCTGTGACTCCAGCATTTTCACTGTCACAGCGGTGCTCAGGGTGTCAGTGAGTGCCAGGCAATCAGGAGCTGTGCGGGGAGTAACTCAGCTCTGGTGAGACTGGGAGCACAGGAACTTCTCCTGCTCCTGGTCAGAACCTGGGCACTGCTACAGTGTGATCCTCATCCCACCTGAGCGCGGGGAGGGCCTGGAAAACTCTGCAAAACCCGGGGAGATGCATTTGGAAGTGCTGGGTGTGGGAAAGCAACGCGTGGCACTTATCAGCGCTTGGGAGGAGATAACGGCTGCATTCCACAGACTGGAGGGCTCCACAAATCCTTTCYTTCCAGTGATGTGAGGCCAAGGGGCTCGCTCAGCTCAGCTGTGCCATCTCTCAGCAGGGCAGCTGTGCCTCTGGGGGGCACTGGGGGCRGGGGGATCCTCCCTGTGCCCCCCGTGTGCAGGGGCAGAGAGCAGCAGGAGCTGCCTCGGGCACAGCGGGGCAGGGCCCGCCTCACTCCTGCCACGCCCTGGCCCAGCTCTCCCAACAGCCCAGGACATAAAAGATAATGATGCCTGGCTCCTTGCAGCTTTTTTAACAATAGCAAACCCACTTTCATTAAGCACAAATTCTTGATGCTTGACCTTTTCCCCCTTCACTTCAAAGTACTAATGCATGCACAAGTTACACTTCTATTAATAACAAGAGGAATATATTTTTCCATCCCTATTTTCCTGTGAATGGTGGGGAGGGCAGGAGGAGGGACCAGTCTAGACTGCAGATGATGGTCTGTTCTCCTTGATGCCCATACAAAGCACTCRTATCGTGCTCATTTAGCTGTGGATGCTCTTGGAATGACAAGCAGTGCCTAGCAGACAGAAGGACAAGCTGGAAGGGATGGCAGGCATACAGGTTGGACCTGTGAGCCATCCTGAACTGAATTCTCCATGTCTTGATGTCTCCAGCTTTAAAAAAAGGGGTGATGGTGCTGCCAGGGGCCATGGAAGATGCTGGGGGACTCTATAATGTAACAGCAGATGCCAGAGGAGATACCATCAAGGGTGGGGTTGGTCTCTGCCAGGCAGCTTCATCTTTGGGATTCTCCTTTTCTGGTTGGTGCTATAGATTTGGTCTCACCTATTGCCCATCTTTTATTAGGGCCCCAAAGAGCAGTGGGTCTGTGCACTGATAGGGGACTTCTGAATCATTGGTTGCTTTGTCTTGATAAGGGAAGAGATTACAAATACTCTCCAGTTCCATGTATGGTGCTCTATTGTCTGGCAGGTTTAGAACTAGGCTGGGAAAAGAGAGGAAAAAAGCCTGCATGGAGAGGCAGACAAGATGGATTTTACCTTTTATGTCCATCAATGAGAATTGTGCAGCCCCTGCATGGGGTTTGGAGATGCTCTAAGAAGAAAATGTTCCACTTTTCCCTCAGCAGTCATGTGTACTGCAGGGTGTGCTACCCTTTTCTTTGGCAATGTGTGACTCTTGACTTCAGTAAACACTCCCAAACAGCAGGTCTGGCACAGGAGCTGCAAGGTGTCAGTCCCTGCTGTGGTGTGGCAGCTCTAGAAATCCTCCCTTAGGCTGGGTGCCTGGGGGATCTTTAGGGGATGTGTTGTGCCCCTTTTAGTGCAAACACGGGTGTGCTCCATGCCAGCCTTGGCCAGGGCAATTCCCTGTGTGTGCCGTGGCTGGAACATCCAGGCCTCTCCCACAGCTGGGAATGGAACACAAACTGCCTCACACATGTGCTTCAGTCAAACTCCAGATGTGTCCGTGGCTGCTGCCTGAACCCTGAGTGCTTCTAGGGCTCAGTTTGGGAAAGCACAGGGACAGTTGCACTGTTGGGGTGTCCCCTCCTTTATTCCCAAAGTGATGGGCTCCTGGGCTGTGTCTGCAGCACAGGCACTGCTCCCCCATCCCCTGCTGTCCCTCCCGTGSCTTCTCCTGTCCTGCACATCCTGCTGRGAACTTGGGCCAAGGCAGCYCCTTTTGCAGCASCAGCAGCAATTTGGGCTAACAGTGGCAGCTGTGGGTATGGCCCAGGACTCCTGCTTTCCAACAGGGGATCTGGAAGCCTCATTTGCAAGTAAATTCACACAGCCAAATCTGCACTGCAGACAAAAAAAGATTTGCCTTGACATCATCTGCCCTGCTCTGCAGTCAGTCAGGAGAGCAGAGCACAGCTCCAGCCTCTCCAGCTCAGCAGAATTAAGGCTAAGCTTCATCATGAGCTCATGCAAGCTGTTCTCACCCTAAATAATTGGCTGCTGCATGCTTTGTGTCTGTCTAGCCATTGCTGCATGTGGGTGGGTGTGTTGTGTGTGAGTGTGAATGAGTCTGCTGTGGGAATGAATGCATAACATCGGGGGTGCAGCTGATAATAAAGTACCTTGGGAATGCTGGGAGCAGTGTAAGGCAGAGCTGAGCCCCTCACACCTGCACAGATCCCTCTGCTGCTACCACAGCACGGGCATTCCCACKTCCAGACCACCAGCACCTCTGCTTTGCTCTTCCTCCCACCCTGAACCCCCTCAGAGGTGTTCCCAGCCCCTGTGATTCCCATAGCTGAGATGTAAGAGCAGGACAAAAAGCAGTGTAATTCCTCCAAAGCTCAGTCCCCCCATCAGCACAAGCCTCTTTGCAGGTGAAGAGGGAATGCCTGAGGTGCTGGCATCTCCGTGGGGATGGGAGACAGTGGGATCTATGGAGACACTGCTGGGTGAAGTCAGGGACCCTCTGGCACTTTAGCTGTTCTGGGGTATTGCTCTCACAGGGCTGAGCTGTTCCCAACCACCTCCTCCAGTGCAACCATCACACACACACACTCAGGAATGGCAGCAGCTTTTCTGCCTGTCTCCCAGATGAGAGGTGCAGAGAGGCTGTGAAAGAGCTCAGCAACGTGCCAGGAGTTAGGCCCTCCTATTTCCTCAGCCTGGCCCAAAGCTTCCAGCCTTGCTTTCTCTCCACACCCCCATGCCCAAGATTTTTCTGAGGAAAGGGCATCTCTTAGGATCCAAAATGGGATCCTAAGATATGCAGCCCGGTTAGGGAAAAAGAATAGGGCTGGCTATTCCTCTGGTGGTGTAGTTCAGAGAGGAGCATGGCTTTCCTACAGCTGGGCTATAGAGGAGGGCAGAGAATTCTTCACAAGCTCTTGGGAAACTTGTTTTTCCTAGGCCAAGTATGGCCCTGGCTGGCTCAGGCAGAGAAAGGGAGGCTATTCCAATAAAGGAGTTTTGTAGTAATATAAACGACTGCTGGCAGAGCAGCTCGTGACCTTTGCAGGCAGGCAGGTGACTCTGTGAGTAAGGGCAGTGCAGTTCAGATGCTCCAGCTTTGCCCTGGAGCTGCAGTGSTTCTGCTGCATTTCCCTCAGCTCAGCCGGGCTGCAGGGCTGCAGGGCTGGCTGAGGTCATTCCTSCACACACCAGGGTTCCTGTGCATGCAGGAGGGTTGATCATCATTCTTGTGAAATGAGGCTCATTAGCAGACATAAGGAGCCAGATTCCTGGCTGAGAACAGCCTGGGAATGAGTTTCCCTCCTTGGAGGCACCTCAGGCTGTGTGTCCCTTACAGGAGCCCCAGATGACATCCAGGGCCTGTGCTGGCACTGGCTGGGACCTGCTGCTGCTGTCACATTCCACTCCCAGCTTGGTGTTTGTGCTGTGGCTCTGCAAGGCAGGATTTAGGCTGCTTGGGGCTCTCTTGCTACAGTGGAAGTGGTTCAGAGCCCTGAGTTTTCTGCTCTTTGCCCACAAAGCAGCTGTTTGTGATTCAAGGATGCCTTTCCTGAAGGAGACCCCTAATTTACTGTCTGAATATCTAATGAGYTCATCCGGGTTTGGATACACTTGAGAGCAGAGCTGATCTGCTCCCTGCTTTCCCTGGCCTCCAGTCAGAGACCCTCTGCTGTTCTCCACTGAGAACTTTCCCCAGGTGCCCTCACCACTGACCCATCTTCCTCCTCCTCCTCCTCCTCCTCCCCAGGCTCCCTGTGGTCTCCCAGTGCCAGGGCTCCCAGCTGGGCTGAGGCACAGCGCAGACATTTCTGCTGGCATGAGAGAACAAGAGCAAAACCCTGCCTCTTGCCTTACTCTGAGCTTAAGCAGAAGGACTGGATTAGCTAAAAGGAAGAACACCACAGAAATCATGTAATCATGATGGAAGTGCAGAGTTCCCAGCCAATTTATGTGACATCCCAGCACATCCCTGCTGAAATCAAAGGCTGAGCCAATGCCTGCTGCAGTGGCCTTGAAATTGGGTCCTGTGYGTGCAGAGGGAAAAACTACAGGGATGTTTTGTGTTTTAGGGAAGAGGGCCCTTTGAGAGTGTGTTCTTCTTGGAAAAGCTGGAATTCATTGAGACACTGCTGCCATCCTCCATTCCCAAAACAGGGCAGGGAACAGACTTGCCTCTAGGCACCACAACCAAAGCAGGAGACTTGTCTTTTCTTTTAAGGCACAAAACCTCAAAGCCTGGAATAGTCTTTTGTGGCTGTGATTCTCAGATCCCAGAGCATGTTTAGGTTCTTTTAGGGTTTCCTCTTCTGCAGGAAGTATATTTTCCTGGGGTGGTGGGGAGGGTGAAGTGCCTGTCTCACAGTTCCATGTGGTTCTCTGTTCCATGAACAGAGCCTGTGCTGAGTTCCTGCCCAGAAGCACAGATTTAAAATTGCAAATACCCCCTTACACCTCATTTAGTGGCTGTGTACCTTCAGTGGGCAGGGAAGGGTTTGGCTGTCAGTGCTCTGGAGCAGGCTCCTGTCCTGCTGTCCCTGTGGGAACATTTACTCTGTCAGCCTGTCTCACATCTACAGGCTGTGGCAATGATGTGTCCCAAACTCCTTCCAGAGGTTGTTATTTCCCAGTGCCCTTGCAGCTTCTCTGAGCCTCATGCCCAAGTGGAAGTACAARGGGCTTGCTGTTATTTATTGGGTTTTCATGACTCCCATGTCTGCTCTGCTCAGCTGTGGGTAGGAATAGCTGTCATAGTCCTGTGAAATAGCAGGGAGAKACATTCCCAGCTTATGGCTGGGGTAGGAATGTAGAGAAAAACTCCTTTATTTCCTCTGGAGTTGTTCATGCAGACTGAGCCTGAGTGGTGCAGACATCACAAGGAGCTCCTCRGTGCCAGCCCTGTCCTGCCTGTCCCTGCAGTGTCCCTGTCCYAGCCTGTCCCTCTGGCAGGCTGGAGCCTCCTCCTCCTGTATTGATGGAAAGTGCATCAAGCTGAATATATTTCTGAAACAACTTGTTTCTGGCAGGTTGTTCATTCTAAAAATATATTTATTTCTAATTGCTGAGCGGAATGCTTAATGAATTCTTCCTTCCCAAGAACAATTAATCAAAGAAATGATTTAGGGCTGGCACTTGCTCCCCCAGGGCTCAATGGCTTTGTTCCATTGACTTAAATAGAGCAGGGCAAGTCCAGCCCATAGTGGAAAAGATTTTTCTGAGCATTTTTCATGGTGCCCATCACTGTTTGTGTGCCTGTCGCTGGCACTCTGTGTGCTGGAGGAGCAGCACTGCACAGCAGAGTCACAGCAAGTTACAGAACCCCACAGCCTCGTGGGGATTTGGGATGCTCAGGAGAGAAGAAGCTGCAGCTCCAGCTTGCTTTGGAAGGTTTCTTGGTAGGAACACATGGCTGGAGAGGACTCTGTGGGTCACACACCCTGCCAGTTTAGATAAAGGAGAAACCCCTGGGAACCCCCAACACACCACAAGTCAGAAAATTTGCAGCAAGTCCTGGAAAGAGCAGGAGAGATGCAGCAGCATCCCAGCTCTTGGCAAAGGGCAGGGAGGTGCTGAGTGGARGTGCTTGGATCCCCAGCACATGCTCCACGCTCCTTTCCAGGAGCAGGTGAAAAGCCCCATTTCCTCCTACCAGTCTTTCCCTGAGGGGAAAGGCCTTAAATGTCCTGAATGTGGCCACTGAATTCTTTACATTGTATCTAACTGTGATTGAGAGCATCCTCTGTGGGCAGGGCTGTGACACTGTCCTTTCTGGGGAGGATGTATTTTACATGCCCACTCTCTGAGCTGTCCATGCTGCTGTCCCAGAGTGTGCACCAAGCCCTGCTCCTTTCCCTCAGCTCCTGCTGGGTTTCCTCATTTCAGTGAGCCCAGCACAGGAACACCTGGAGGGACAGGAGCAGTTCCTCAGGAGCTGAAAGGGGCTCTGGAGGATCTGAAGCTCAGAGCCCTTTGGACACTGGATTGGATGTCAGCATTCCTGGTCTCTGTGATCTTTTGAGGGAGTGAGGCCCTCTGGAGTCTCTGCCCCTCCRTGCCTCAGTTTCCCCAGCTGGYAGAYGCTGCTGGGGGGACTCAGCCCTAAAAAAGCTTTRAGGTCAAAAGGGAGCCAGTCTCTGGGGAGCTCCTCCGTGTTTCAGTAGAGGCAGTAATTAATTCAGCAGCCATTCCAGGGGGAGGGATAGTGGATTCACGTGGATGCCTTAGGTAAGCACAGCCTCAGTACAGTATGTTTCTTCTGAGACTGAAAATAATCAGAAGCAATTGGACTTTTTTTTTTTTTTTCCCTTAACTGCTGCATTTTTAGAAGGTGATTCATCTCTTGTCTGGGGTCTGGGCTACCTGAATAGCCCCAAGATCCCAGCAGCATTAGTCTTTTTGAGGATTCATTGTGCTCCATTGCAGCCTGAATAACTCATTACAAACAAGRGTGTGATGTGAGCAGCAGGAGAAGCATTTTGTGCTTTGGAAGCTGAAGTACACACAGGCAGTGCCTCGTTACCTTTTCAGGTGCCTTACTCCTTGCACCCCACTCCTTCCCCATGGAGAGAGGCTCTGGCATCATTGGGTGTGAGCTTTGTGTGGAACAGTGGTGCCAGCACAGACATTTTCCCCCAGGGCTAAAGCAAGGATATAAACCAGTGAGGATCCCCAGAAAGTCATGTGCATCACAAGGAGCTGGAGGTCTGAAACACAGCATAGTCTGTGCTCCATCCARCCCAATCCATGCTCCTTAAACTGCTCCTCTGGCACTGCCTCCAAGGCTTGAGCCACATTCACTGRGTGCAGRAAATCCACTCTGAATTCTGSCCATCCCTTKGGCCAGAGTGTGTTTAACCCCAAAGCCACTCAGGGAAGAAGGGATTTGACTGGGAGTGACTCCTCTCCTCCAGGAGTTCTTCACCTGTGCTGTGTAACCCTCAGGGCTGTGCTGAGCTGTCCCTGCCAGGGGTGACAGCCACCTGCAGCCAGCACCTTCTGTCACTCTGGCTTTCCCTGTCCTCACTGAGCATGTGCTTCAGGAAGTYTGGAGCCTTTAGAGGGAGGCAGCTTTGAATATGATCATTCCAGCAGAGCATTGGAGCACCCCAGACTGCTTTCTGTCCCCTCTTCCTGGCAGCTTTGAGCATTCCTGTGCTGCCATGACCCAGGAAAGAGGTCTGACTTTCTCCCTGCCCCATCTGGGGTTCCCAGGGCTCTCACAGCAGGAATGTGTGCACGGTGCTGAGGTCTGGCAGATGCTGTTGCCTGCCTCAGACATAAATCCTGGGAACTCTGGAAGCTGGAGAGAGACTGAGAGGGCACATGGGAGCACAGGTGGAGTAAATCCTGCAGCTTMAGGTTTGATCCATCCTCAGGCACASGGAGTGCTCCTGGTGCYTTTTGGGCTTTGCTTGTGGGGTGGCTGATGGGACTGGCCCAGAGCTGGGCACACACACACGGATGTTGTACCTGGTGGGTTACCTGTGGGGAGGGCTGTCCTGGTGCTCCATGCTTCCAAGGTTATGGCAGCTATCCCAAACCTGGGCCCTGGAGTCTCGAGGAGAGCCTGGATGTTGGAATGATCACAGAATCTCAGAGTGGTTGGGCTTGGAAAGAGCCTTAAACTCATTCCATTCCACCCCTGCCACGGGCAGGGACAGTTTCTTCCATCCCAGGGTGCTCCAAGCCCCAGTGTCCAACCTGGCCTTGGGCAGTGCCAGGGATCCAGGGGCAGCCACAGCTGCTCTGGGCACCCTGTGCCAGGGCCTGCCCACCCTCACAGGGAACAATTCCTGCCCACTATCCCATCTAACCCTGATCCCTGGCAGTGGAAGCCATTAGGGAACCCCACATCCCTTAGGGGGCCCTGGAGCTGTGAGTCCCAGCCATCAGGAGGTGGGGCCCAGCAATAGCCAGGAGGAACATTTTAGCATCTKGGGTGGTGGGAAGTCTTGTTCTCAGCTGGCAGATGACTTGGCAGGGTTTGTCACTTCCTTGGGGACAACTGCAGAGTCTGAGGGCATAAACCTGTCAGTGCAAGGCAACCCAACAGCTCACAGACAGCACTGCAGTGTCCCCTCCACACCCCCCACTCCCCAAACTGTGATTCTTACCTACTTGTGTGACTCATGGCATTTCTCTGCCTTATTTTGGTGTTTAATTTTAGTAAATTTGGCTTCCTAGTGGTGAGAGTGACATCCTCAGCTCACATAAACCCATATTATGTCAAGACAGACACGTCAACACCAAATAGTTTAGAGCCCAGCCTGTCATCCCTGTGACTTCCCAAGGAGATGAGTGAGGAAGGTCCTTGGTGTTGGTGTCRTGTGTCCTGTGCCACTCTTGGAGTGGCTCTGAACTAAGAGACATCCCCAGAACCCCCTGGCCTGGGCTGAGCCCCAGTGAGCAGCAGGGCTGGGGGGATTCTGCCCCTCTGCCCTGCTCAGGTGAGACCCCACCTGCAGAGCTGCCCCAGCCCTGGGGCCCAGCACAGGGAGGAGCTGGAGCTGCTGGAGCCAGCCCAGAGGAGGCTCCAGGATGAGCAGAGAGGGATGAGCTCTGCTGGGAGGAGAGGCTGGGAGAGCAGGGATTGTTCACCTGGAGAGGAGAAGCTCTGGAGTGACCTCACTGTGGCCTTGCAGTGCCTGAAGGAGCTACAAGAAGGTTGGGGAGAGACTTTGGACAAGGGCCTGGAGGGACAGGACACAGGGAATGGCTTCCCACTGCCAGAGGGCAGGGTTAGATGGGATATTGTGCAGGAATTGTTCCCTGTGAGGGCGGTGAGGCCCTGGCACAGGGTGCCCAGAGCAGCTGTGGCTGCCCCTGATCCCTGGCAGTGCCCAAGGCCAGGTTGAAGGACCCTGGGCTAGAGGAAGGTATCCCTGTCCATGGCAGGAGTGGCACTGGATGGGCTTTAAGGACCCTTCCACCCAAACCACTCTGATGATATGATAGATACGATAAATATGAGATCTATGAGATACATATATCTGCAGCATCTATAGCCAGTCATTTTCCTTCCCATCCCTGTGTAGRAACCAAGCCCTTCCCCAATGCTGCTGCTCTTTGAGACAGCCCAGAGCTCCCTGGTGCAGMTCCTCCCTCTCTGCCTGCCGAGCACTGGGGTTTGACTCACGGATGGTGGATGTGGGCCAGGGCCTGAACTTCATCATGTCACAACTTATGCATGTCTTTAGGCTTTAATCCTTCCCATTCCACAACATGTTCCTATGGCTTGGAGGCTGCAGCCCCTATTGATCCATCCCTGCTCTACTACAGCAACATAGGGCACGTTTCCATGGCARTAGGTCCCCCTGAAGGGGCTTCCTTCCCTTCCTCACTATTGGGCTTTTTCATTATTAAATCATCAGAGATAAATGCACACAGGAGAAGGGTCAATGTCTGGATCAATGGGCAGCAAACAAAGAGGAACTTCTCCATATTCATACAAGCAGGAGATTTCAGGAGATCAAACAGTGTGGAATTGCCAGGCCCTGAGCATGGCAGCTCATGCATAATGCATTCTGGGAACTGCAATCAATACACATCCTTGGAGACCCCTGGGATTCAGCTGCAGGTGGGCAGGGAAAGGGGAATCCACACACGTTTGTGAGTGCAGCAGGGTGGGGCATGGAGAGGTTAACTCTGCTTTGTGCTGTCAGTGCAGCTTGGGCTCAATGCTACCAACAGAACCTGGAGCTGAATTCTCTACCCGTGGAGGGTGTGGGGTGGGAGGTTCCTTCTGGTGGGGTTTGGTGAGCCAGCCATGGAGTGAAACCTGCCTTGTGCAGTGGTGTGGACCAGGAGGGAACCTTCCCTCAGCAGGGACCCCAAAAGGGTCTGACCTTCCATGGGGACAGGAGTCCTCCAGACATGGGGCTGCACTGCCCTGCTTCCCTTCCCTTGGAATCCTGAAACCTCCCAGTGAATCTGCACCATCCCATCCTCACAGGGTGTCTCCAGCCCCTGCTGCAGTGAATTCCCACTGCAGGACAATTTATATCCATGCTCACCTCGGTGGTGCTGTGAGAACAATCAATTGTTTGGGTTCAGTGTGTAACTGCTGCTCCTTTGGGCCTCCAGACAGAGAGGGGATAAGCTTTCCTAGGAGTAGCACCATAAAAATTTCACTGCTTCTGCAGCTCGTTGCAGGGGAATTCTCCATGAGATATTAATAGCTGTGTCCAAGCAAGTGAGAAAATATTAATAATGCTGCTTTAGTCGGAAATGGGATGTGTGCTCTCTTGGCCTCCACGCKCCAAATTTAGAGCCGGAACAAACCRAGTCTCTTGTGGCTATCTCTGCTTCTGTGAGAGAAATGAAATCTTGTTTATTTTTACCTTTCTGGGAAGATTGGGTTCTAAGTATAGATGTAAGATAGGCTTTAATTTGTTAGGCTGGTATCTGCAGGAAGGAAGGCAGCAGGAGCTGAGGACAGTGGGCAYTGACTCCATGGGGCCAAATCCACTGGGACTTTCCTGAGCCTTGTGCCGTGGGCATGGTTCAGCTGATGGGGAATGAAAGTGCAGGAGCTGCTTGGTTCTGRGTGCAGAGCCAGGACTGCAGGTGTTCATCAAATTGAACATAAATCCCTGGGAAATGCTTACCTAGGTGCTGTGGAGCCCCTTGCAGGGGTAGGACCTCCCAGACTGGATGCACCCTCATTATCCTGGGCCAGATGCAAAGCAGGCAGCAGCACTCCAGCCTCCAGGAGCCTTTCTGCAAACAGGGTTTGCTCAGTCCCTGAAACCRAGCTTAGGATGTGAGTTCAGTGACCCTTGGAGGATCCGTCTCACAGCTGGAATGCTGCTGTCCTGGCCACAGCACTCCAGTCCTGTCCTCACTTGCCACCCGACTGGAAGTGAACACACTTTTGAGCATCCCCTCCCCTGGTTTTTTCACATGCTTGAACAACACTTCATGTGGGTGTGGTTCATGACTGGTGCACTTGAGCACGAAGATAATGCAAAGTGCTGCCTTTCCTGAGGCAGGAAAGCAGCAAACACAAGGGAGCTGTTCCAGCAAAGTCACAGGTCAGGAGTGTGTGTCCTGGCTGATTCATAAAGCCTCTTTCAAASCGAGATGGAGGCCAGGGAGGTGTCTGTGTCTCGGTGACTGGAGCTGGTGTGAAGGACAGKCCCCAGCAGCTTCTGGGGGCTCCTCTGGCTGATCCCTGGGCAGTGCTGAGTGTCCCACATGTGGCTTGTTCTCCCTCCCTGCACAGGGCAAGGTGTTGCCATTGCTCCTGAGGSAATACTTGATGCAAAAGGCACTGAGCACTGAGCTGTTCCCTCGTTCAGGCACATCCACTGCTTGGTGGATTGTCTTTGACATCAGCTCTGCTTTCCTGGTCCTCAGTTATTCAGAATTGTCCAGCAAAATTTGCTGTCACATGGATCCATAGAATGGCTTGGGTTGGAATGGACCTGAAAGCCCATCCAGTTCCACCCCCTGCCATGGGCAGGGACACCTTCCACTGTCCCAGGGTGCTCCAAGCCCCAGATCTCATATCTATCATATCTATCATATCATCACAGCACCAGAGTGGTTTGGGTGGAAGGGTCCTTAAAGCCCATCCAGTGCCACTCCTGCCATGGGCAGGGACACCTTCCTCTAGCCCAGGGTCCTTCAACCTGGCCTTGGGCATTGCCAGGGATCAGGGGCAGCCACAGCTGCTCTGGGAATTGCATCCCAGCACCCCTCCCCTTCCCAGGGAACAATTCCTTCCCAATATCCCACCTAACCCTGCCCTCTTGCAGTGGGAAGCCATTCCCTGTGTCCCTGTGTGAGGGAGGAGCTGGAGGAGCTCAGGGCTGGAAACACAGGAACTGCTGGAAGTGAGGATGCAGGACAGCTCCATCCCTTGTCCCCAGTCCCTCTCCAGCTCTCCTGGAGCCCCTTTAGGCCCTGCCAGGGGCTCTGAGCTCTCCCTGGAGCCTTCTCCTCTCCAGGTGAGCACCCCCAGCTCTCCCAGGCTGGCTCCAGAGCAGAGGGGCTCCAGCCCTGGGAGCAGCTCTGTGGTGTCCTCTGGACTCTCTCCAGCAGCTCCACATCCTGCTGCTGTTGGAGCCAGGGCTGGGGCAGCTCTGCAGCTGGGCTCTCACCTGAGGGGGCAGAGGGGCAGAATCCCCCTCCTCATGTCCAGCTGTCACCTCCAGCACCCCCAGGGCTGCTCTGGATCCGTTCATCCCCAGCCTGGATTGGTCCCAGGTGCAGCAGCAGCACTTGGCCTTGTTGGGTTTCCTGGGGCTCCCAGGGAGCCACCTCTGCAGCCTGTGCAGGTCCCCCAGGTGTCAGCCAGGTGTCCCTCTCTGCAGGAAGCCTGGCAGCAGTGGGTGCAGAGCAGAGGCAGCAGCTCAGCTCCCTCAGAGTGACAGAGTGCCCTGTGTTTGGTGAGTTAAAGAACGGGCAGCATTCACAATGTACCCACTTGTAATTGCTTAAATCCATCAGTGCCTCAAACGTGGTGTTTGCAAATTGTCAGCTATTACTGCTGGAGTAAAATACCTCTAAGTAATGTGTGTATTTATATTTTTACAGTAGAAAAGAGAAGAAATTTCCACTTTGCTGCTACTGATCAAATTATAGATTATAGCATGGCTGCAAGCCTCTCCTGAGTCTAGACAACCACATTTGCTGGGTGGTACTTCTACCTCTGAATAAGTTTCTTTAATCTTTAGTATCTCGTAGTCTATCTGTAATATGGGGTGATAATACCTTCCTAATTATATCTGCTGGGATTTAATTAATGTTTGGACATTACTTTGAAAAATGTAGGGTGTTGATTATTGTTTAATAATGTAGTGTTAGATTTAAAAATTAATGATAGAGGAGCAATGAAAATACTTCCTTCCTTGGACTGCAAATGCCATCTCCAAGTATTACATAAGCAATAGCTTCCTTAATTTTCCACTTACCAAAATCCATGTAATTATATTTTAAGGTAATAATATGAGCATATGTTCTAAACTTGAAACATGGTTTGGAATTGGGCACTGCTCGGAGGAGATTAGGTGAGCAATTATGTAGATTGAAGATAATCTAAGTCAAAGGCTAAGTGCAAACCTTGRAGAATATCTTGCCTGGGGTAAAACTGCCAGCTGAATTCCGTGGGAGCTCTGTCAGGGACAGCACAGGAGCTTTAAGGAATCCAGATGCAGAGCGCTGCTGGGCCCACACCTCCATTGTGCTCCCMTCACTCACCTGCTTGTGTCAGCATTCCAACCATCGCAGGGCTCTGAATTCCGTGGGGAATCCTGTCCCACCCCAGTGACCCTGGAGCCAGCTGAGCTCCGCAGTGCCGAGGGAAGGAGCGTTCCCTGCCAGCTCCTGCTGCCTCCAGGGGAGGTGCTGGAGCCTCCCCTGTTGCAGCCCTTTCCCGGCCAGCTGTGTCCCCTCTCTTGGGTTTCCATGCCTGCCAGTGCCGCTGGGTTTGGTGCCCCCGAGTCCAGGAGAAGCCGGGGATGCAGGAGAAGCAGGCATCCAGGGAGTTGTGGAGGAGGCTGGGACCCAGCAGGCTGTGTGTGCTGTCAGAATGCATGGCTAATTAGCAGTGCTCCCGGGGGCTTTAGTCAGGATGGCAGAGTATTTGCATAGATCGGTCAGAAGGAATTAAAACTGTTTGTCTTTCCCTTTAGCCGGGTCCTTTCCCATTRCACAGCACTCAGAATATTTTTGTAACTCATTTGACTCTTTTTCTGGTGAGTRTTCATGGCAGAGAGATTTCCAAGTGCACAGGTCTTGGAGTAAAGTCCCTGTAAAGAAATGAATTCTTCCCACAAGGGGATTGCTGGGCAGGGAGCTGGTGAAATGTCCTTTAGTGTGTTCAGGAGCAGTGAATCACCGTGTTCCTCCCCCTATCTCTGGGGCAGAGCAAAGCCTGTAAGTCTCCAGAAGAAACTGCTCCTATCTGGGRGAAGTAATGCTTCCAGAGGCAGGGAAGGATCTCCTGATCTCCTCCTGCTTTTTTCGTGCTCTCTCTGTGTTCAGCTGTCTCTGTGAACGGCTGTTTCTGGAGTGAACTTTGCTCCCACTGTGGCTCCAGCCACCCCGAGCTCCACTAATGCTCTTTCCAAAGGGTGATTTCTATTTCCAGCCCCACAGCACTCCTGGGAACTGCAGCACATCTTTCCTGCCAGGCCACCAGAGCAAGGCAAGGCAGGTGCCCCTCCGGAGAGCTCAGAGGGATGAAGGAGCAGTTCCTCCCCAGCAGCAGGGGATGGAGATGCCGGGTGGGACTCAGTAGGTGGCACTCTGCTTCCGGAGTCAGCCCCGAGCCTTGGCACAGCGCCTGCCTTTGGCTTTGGCCTTGGTTTGAACAAGCTGTGCTCATTCCAGAGCCGWTCTTGGGGGGTCAGCAGGGCTGCCCACGGGGTGGGAGCTCACTGCCACTGCTGGGGACAATCTCCTGGCCCTGGCACTGCCAGGCAGGTGCACTGTTATTTGTGCTGCACTTGGAGGCACTGCCTCACTTCAGCCCACAGCAGGAGCTGAAAAACCCAAAAAGATTTGTTAATTCAGAGATGAGGCAGCTCCAGTCCATTTTCTCTGCACTGTGCAAGCACTGTGGAGCCAGAACAGAAGTTCAGAAGCCACAAATGCACAGGGTTTCAGTGCTCTTGTGACCCAGTGATGCTGCTGAGCCTCTCACCTCTGGGATTCACTGCTGTCTTTCAGTTCCTCACTTTTTGAGCTCATGCTCTAGAATTGCCCACACTGCACCATGGAATGGTCTTGAAAAAGAAAATTTCATTTAATTGTAAAAAATGACTTCCAAAAGCAATATTCCCAGCCTGCTGTCACAGTGTGCTCTAGGCAGAGCAGAAAGATGGTCCAGCATTCCAAGGCCACAGACCAATTCCTCCAGAGGGTGCAGGCTGTCCCATCAGCTGAGTGACACAGCAGTGCTTCAGGAGAACATATTCCTGAAGTGTCTGTGCCACAATAATTCTCAGATACATTCTGTTTAAATAATATATCGGGAATTAAGAGATACAAGGTAGTGGTGCATGTTCAAATGTGATTTTCAGATCCATGGAGTGTGCAGAGTAGGATGGAGTATAAAAACCAAGGGTGTTTGAACAAGACATCTGGTTTATATAGTGCTGCCTGTTCCCTGTGCTCTGAGCTGTTCAGTTGCACTGAGTCAACTGTAATAAAACAATACATTCATATTTATTAATTTTTTATGTAGGCTTTTGGAAGCAGGAAGAGAAGTGAGAAGAAGGCAGGATATCAGAGGGAGGCATCCCAGAGAAGCATCTCTGTTAGGCTCTTTTGCAAGCCATAGGAATGGCTTCAGATCTGGTTAGACTCAGAAATCAGATTCAGGTCCTAACCCTTGCTTAGCCCCAGCCTTCCATGGACAGATCCCACGCTCTTCACTTTGCCATGTGGCTCCTCTGTGTGCAAGGCAGGGATAATAACTCTGCCTCTCCTGGGTGCAGCGGAGCCAATTTCATCACTGTCAGCTCCGTGGAATCCCTGGGTGAAAGGAACAACAGAAATGCAGAAAACATGGGTTATTAATAGCTGGTGCTTGCCCTTACATACATCACATGCACCGTTAGTCATTGTGGCCAGTAATTTACAGGGAGGGAAAAGATGTTCCTGGGAGCAAATGCAAAATGACACTTGGATGGTATCAGACCTCYGAGGTGGAGTGGGCCCACAGAGTCTAATTAAGTCTAAATGCACTGGTGCCACCCTGAGCAGATCCTGCTTCCTCTGTGGGTGAAACAGGAATGTGCAGGAGCTCTGCAGATCTTAACAGAGGAATTGTAACTCCCAGGCAGTTCACATAGGAAAGGCAGGTGCTGGAGTTGGTGTGCAGACCAAATTCTTGGTGTGTTCCAGCTTTTTCTGCCTCCTTCACCGAGCCCCAAGGTTGTCTCCTCCCTGCCACCTTCATTAGAGGGATCACTGGATACAGAAGTTTCCCTTGTGTGGTTTGAAGTGGTGGCTTTAAAGGTCAGAGCTGAGGGGCCATGACAATGACCAGGAGTCAGGGCTGAGGAGAGCTGTGCTGTAAGGGACACATGGCAGGGGGCTTTGGCTCTCCTGCCCACACTGCACACCCTGCTTCTGCAGGGGCAGCTCAGCAGCAGCCTGCGAGGGGGAGCTGGAGGAGCTCCGGGCTGGAAGCACAGGAATCAGGAGTCAGGATGTGCAGGACAGCTGAGCACTCTGGACAGGGAGAGGCCGGGCTAGCAGTCAGGGGAAAGCATTTCACTGGCCCTGTGTGTGTGCAAAACATCTTCCCTGAACTGGGGGCCATCCTGGCAGTGCAGAAATCACCACCCAGCCTCAAAAAGAGGCACAAAAATGCAAAGATCTCCRAAGAAAGGCACTCACCTTCCCAGCMCTGCAAACCTGGCCATGCCAGGCTCATGCCATTCATTTGAAACTTGGGAAAACTCATTTTCCTTGTGCCTATCTCCTTGTGTATTCCCTAAGGCAAATGAAAGATGGCTGGGAGGTTATTTATTTTCAGTAATAATGCACACACTGCTTCCAGACTTCCTGCTATTGTGCGATTATCCAGATTAATTGCCTGGGAAAGCTGCAGCATCATCTCAGGCCCTTATTAAGGAAGCTCACAACACAGATTTATATTAATGCATATTGCTGGGTGCCACAGCCTTGCTTTGGGGGCAGATGGACAAATCCCACTGCTGGGTGCTGCCAGCMCCCCTGTACCTGCAGGCTGAGGGCAGGGTTCCTGGCACATTCACTCACAGCACCTTGACAGCCAGGGAGAAAGAGCTGAGGTCGTTTTTAGAAAGCTTGTTAGTGTAACTTTGCTTATTCTAAAATCAGTTCCCATCAGCCTCTGCTGAGTGATTGTGGGGTGCTGCTGCCTGTGACCCTGTCTGTACTTGGGCAAGGGCTGGAATCTTAAAGATGCTTTTAGATGCTTTAAAGTGTCCTTGCCAGGGAGAGAGGCTCTAGACAGAGAAAGCTTTTAAGGCTTATTCTGCCCTTTTGGTTTCCCTGCTGAGGGTTTAACAAACCATGTAGTTGCCTTGCTTTGGAAGTCCTGATCTGCAGCAGCTCAGCCTGGTCCAGGTTCCAGCCAAACAGCCACTAACCAAGGCAGAGCTTGAGGACCCTKAAAGCAAATCCAGCTCTCCTGAAACATTGCAGGGGTTTTGGCTGTACAGGGTTAGACAGAGGAGCAGCATGTGCATGTCCTTCAGCAGCCCAACACTTCCCTCTGATTGATACATCAGTGTCAGTCCAGGGTCACACTGATGCTCTCACTGCTGTTGAGGTGCTTGCTCATCTCCAGTGACAAAGTGGTGATTATTGCATTAATAACTAATGATATTAGAGTAGCTGACCATACCTAACAATATTGGAGTATCTGCACCATGTGGGGCTGGTGGCATCTTGGCAGTGTGAGCTCACAGTGCATCAGCATCTACGTTTGGAGGGCACTGGAGCACCAGGGAAGCTCCTCAGCAAGCTCTGACACTGAGAAGGGTTCTAGTCCTCACTCTGGGTGAGTTGTGACCACATTGTCTGATTGTGCATCTGTGGAAAGTCTTTTAAAAATCTCAAACAAATAAATTAGGGCTTCTACTCAGACTGTGTGTGCCTTCAAAACAAAACTGAGTGTTACAGTAAGGCCCACTGAGCTGCCACRGGAGTGAAGGTAAGCTTCCTGGAGACTGTGCTTCATGGAACAGCAGTTAAATGTTGGTGTTACTGTCCTTAGGAATGCAATAGGTATTTCCAGGCACATGTCTCCAGGCTTTATTGATTGTTTCTGTACAGCATGGGAGCCTGTAGAGTGTGAGCTGAACTCCTGGAGTCCAGGCYCGGCAGGAATCTGAACTGAAGGCTGGAGATGAGAGCACAGGCTCCAGTTCCAGCCTGATCCCAAAACTGTCAGTGCTGRCTGCTTCTAAAGAAGGATCAGACAGCAGGAGCAAAGCCTGATGGTTTAACCCCAAATGGCTTCGTTGACACACAGACTCTGAGGCCTCCCAAATCCTCATTCTCTCCTTACCCAGCAGTCCCTGCAGTAACCACAGGTTTTTCAGTCTCTCCCCAGGCAGCTCCCAGGTCCCAGGAAAGTGTTCAAGCAGGCATACCCAGCCCTGGCTCAGCTCCTTCRTGAGCCCTCCAAGGCAGAGCAGGAGTGTTCCTCTGATATTAATTAGTCAATTAGCAGCTTGTGCAGTGTGCGTGCTCAGGCAGAGCACAGAGCCCAGGGGATGAGTGACAGCAGAGATGGATGAGTTCATCAGTGCAGCTGACCYGGGCTCCCCGACCTCCTGCTCTGGGGCTGATCTCACATGTCTCTGTCTCGCTGTCCAGGTTTTACTGGGATCTCACCATGCTGCTGCTGATGGTAGGGAACCTGATCATCATCCCCGTGGGCATCACTTTCTTCAAGGATGAAAACACCACCCCGTGGATTGTCTTCAACGTGGTTTCGGACACGTTCTTCCTCATCGACCTCGTCCTCAACTTCCGGACGGGCATCGTGGTGGAGGACAACACCGAGATCATCCTGGACCCGCAGAGGATCAAGATGAAGTACCTRAAGAGCTGGTTCGTGGTGGATTTTATCTCCTCCATCCCCGTGGACTACATCTTCCTGATCGTGGAGACGCGCATCGACTCYGAGGTGTACAAGACGGCGCGGGCGCTGCGCATCGTGCGCTTCACCAAGATCCTGAGCCTGCTGCGCCTGCTGCGCCTCTCCCGCCTCATCCGCTACATCCACCAGTGGGAGGAGGTGAGACAGGGCTCTGCTCCCCCACAGGGCTCCCCTGAATGCCCCTTCTCCTTCCTGCCCTCGTGCTGCGCTGGAGCAGCTTCCCGGGCGAGTTCTGYGGGTTGTTGGGACAGTGTTTGGGCTCTGGGATCAGCACCCATGTGATCTGTGGAGATGCTGCGTGGGCTGGCGGGAGGGTGGGCCCCTTGCAGGAATTGTGTAGCTGGTGAACAGAGCAATCAGCCAGACAGCGAGGGCTTGMCCTCTCAGAGCCCCCAAAGGTCCAGGAACAGCTCTGAGGAAAGGGCTGGAGACAGCTGATTTGCAGAACCTGTGGCATCTGTTTGCCATCTGCTGCTCTCTCTGCTTATCTCTTGAATAAAGAGATAAGCATGGGCATGTGTTAGAACCCTCTTGCTTTCTATATTCTCTGACACTATGCTGAGGGAAAAAGGAAGGAGGAGCAATGTGCAAACAAAGGTCTGGTGAAAAGCAAGATCCCCACGAGCCTGGGACCCCGTGCTGCTCCCAGGGGGAATTCCAGCGTACAGGGTGAGTTGTCAGGAATAATGTGGGTGAAGCCACAACCTTGCAAGGAGCCTGAAGATCAGCTATTTTTCTCCTGTCTCCGTGCTCTCCAAAGCAGAGAGAAAGCTCCCTGCATCTCTCTCCRCATGTCAGGAGCATAATTTCAGGACAAGGAAAGCTGGTCAGGACAATTTAATCTTCCTCCCCATACTTTGTGTTGTGCTTTGGAGCAGAGCCTGCTGCAGAGCATGATCTAATGCAGAGCGTGCTCCTGGGAATGTGAAGGGGGAGCAGCCATGCAAGTCATGGCTSGATTGCAGCGAGCTGTCACAACACTCATTCATGATGGAGCTGAGCCCTTCCCTCCTSCAAGCAGCCCACACTCACAGGGAAAGCACTGGGCCATGCTGCACAAATCTCAGGCTTCATCCTTGTGGTGGCATCATTTGTGAGGGCTTCACTTAGAGCAGAGCAGAGCCTCATTGAGGGCTGGGATGGCATTGGACAAGGTGCTGGGGAGAGGCAGCCACACAGAATTCACTGCTGTGTTCATTCACTTCATGGTGCAGGCAGGAGTGCCCGGAGAGGTGGAGATGGATAAAGCAGAGGTGTCCTGGGGTGCCTCAGCGAGTCAGGGACTGAGCAGAGCACTGACATCTCTCCAGGTGTGTTGGCCTGCCCCGTGGTTGCTCTGCTTCCCTCTCCTCTGATCTGAGCGGCTCAGCAAAGGCGAGGTGGTRGCTCAGGCTCTTCACCCAGACTCACAAGCACCCACAGGCAGTGCACAGCTCCCTGCTTGCTCCCCCTGCTCCTTGACTTCCCTTCCAGGAGGTGTTTGAAGAGGACTGAAGTATATTTGCTGTTGATTGTACTGGATTTGTTGTAGAAAYGATGAGACAGAAGCAGATCAGTGTTTTTCCCTCTCTCACTTCTCGTAGTTTGACCAAGCAGCCATTCCTAGCTTGTGTCATGATGTGATTCCTGGGATGCTGCTGTCCTGGGCCCTGGGACAGCACAGCACAGCCCTGGGACAAACACCATAGGGTGCTCTGTGAGCCACAGGCTCCCCAGGGTGAGGCAGTGCTGCCAGGGCAGGGCAGGGCAGGGCAGGGATGGTGCTGCAATGCAGCCTCTGCTGTGCACTGCAGAGCCCAGACACCAAACACCACTGCCTGTGTCTAGCAGGGCTCAGCCCCAGCTGCAGTTCCTGCACACTTAGACTGGGAGCTTCTCCACCTTCCACACCCGGAGGGAGGCAGAGGGACAGGRTGATCCTCTGTCACTGGTGCAGTGCCTGCCAGAAAGCAGCAGGGAGAGAGGGGAGTGCTGCTTCATCCTCGCGGGGGAGTTGTGCTCCCTGCAGCCACGCTGGCAGCTCTGCCTCTGAAGTGCCTGCAGATGATCCCTGTCTGAAAGGCCACATTCATCTTCCCTCCCTGCACCCATCAGCGCAGAGCAGTGCTGGACCAGACTTACTCTGGGTGTGCAAGAGGTTGCACAGCTAAAGGAGGAGGACCTGGGAGAGGGGGTGCTGCAGGTCTGGTCTCTGTGGTCCCCTGTCCCACTCCATGCCTCATCAGCTGCCAGTGTCTCTTTAGCTCTTTGCTTATGACCAGACCAGCTGGAAAGGAGAGTGAGCAGTGCCTCTGGAGAGGAGTGTGTGCACCAGGGCAGTGTGTGCAGGGCAGAGAGGGATCACTGTAGCACTGTGTGTGGGCACAGCATCCCCTCACTGCACAGAGCTGGGGCAGTCCCTTCATGGAGCCAGGGGCACAGCACACACAGTGCCCTCCTCAGCAGGGATAAGGGGRCACTTCCCCAGCTGCCAGCAGCCTCTCCCTTCATTCCCCTGCAATTGTCCATGCTCTGCATGAATTTATCAGCGAGGCTGCAGGGAGCAGCCTTCTGGAGGGCTGCAGTGCTGTAAAGCAGCCAGGCACTCATCAGTTCCACATCAGCGCTGCTCACCACTCTGTGGGGCTGCAAGTGCCTGCACTGCTGTGGCTCTGAGCAGCCTCTGCCATCCTCCCCAGGTCCCAGAGAGGTGCTCTGGGGATACAGCTGCACAAACAACCCGAAGAGAAAAGGAAGGCAAGAGGCAAGAATAACAATCTCTGCACTCATGTTCACTGGAGTACGAAAATAAGCTTAATTCCAAATGTAGCGGTTTCATTTGCATGATGCATTTTGCATGAGTGGCCCCACGAATGAATTTACCAGAAAGGCAGAATATAAATAGAGTCTTTTTGAAGTGTCTGCCGTGTCTCCCCTGCAGTTGGGAGCTTGATTGCARTGGAGGCAGCTGCACTCACTATGGCTGGGGCCTGGCTTGTCTCAAATCCCTGTCACCAGCCCCAGTGTGTGGGAGTTCCCCAGGCCAGGAGCATAGGTGCAGGAGGGTCAGAGCAAGCAGGGCTGCTCCTCCCCCAGAGAAACTCTCCTGATCTCAGCCTTTGAGCTGCCCCAGCAGCTCTTTGGGGTACCAGCTTGGTGAGTGGTTCCTGGCCCCACATTGTCCCAGGGTCAGTTATCCCATTGTCCCACTGTGCCAGGGTTAGGGAGTTGGGCCTCCCCACTGCGGAGCTGAGAGAGTGTCCAGGGAAAGGAGATGTGAACATGAGCATCCTCCAGAGCTCATCCCAAGGTCCCCCAACAGATAAACCATGGAACCCATGGATTCAATCAGGATGAACCATCCAGCTCAGACTGGAGTCAAAAACCCCTCAGTCTTCTGAGCTTTCCCTGCTGTATGCACAGCATCTACCCCTGGCTGGTGCTGGGGCACAGTAACCTGAATTTAACATCAAACTCTTTGGACTTARGAACATTCATTGGAACAGCAGCACAATCCTGCTCCTATAAATTGGTTYCCAAATAGCACATAGGCCAAGATARCCAAAATGTTTTKATTGCAGACTCTGTRGGAGGGATTATGATGGGAAGRAAAGGAACTATCTGGGTTTGRTATATATCACAATGATAATATTATCACAAGTGAGGAGTTTTCCAGKTTTTTTTCAGGAAGAAAAATACATCTTTTGGTTTTTGCAGCTGAAAGTAAAGGACAATTTGGTTCTTTTCAGGCTATTATGTTATTGAAACCTTGCAAGCTTGCCTGAGTGCTGTCCTTTTCTTCCCTCGAGTTTCCGTATTACAGAGAAGCTTTAGGAGGGAGGGAATGCATCCTCTCAGGTCCCAGTAACAACTTCCCAGTACCAGCTGGGCACAGATCAGAGCATCTGAAAGRTGATGCCACTTTCCAGTGCATTCAGCTGTTCAGAAAATGGATCCAGAGCTGAGGGCCTGTGTGGAAGGAGCAGGAGAGAGCTTCCAGAGGCTGTGAGAATGTGGCTCCCAACTGATTCTCCTTTGGGTTTGCTAATTCCCTTCTGACCTATCAGTAGCCTTTCCTAAATTCAATTAAAATAAGGTGGCTGGTGGCCTGAGGGATGGAATGTTGGGCCAAATCCATGAGTGGGTCCCAGGAGGGGAGGGGAGGAGCTGGGCACAGTGACTGTTCCCAGGCAGCACGGCAGGGCCCCGTGGCACAGGCACTTCCTTTATCCAYAGGATTTGCAATTCTGTCCTGTTAAAAACAGCAAGGCAGGCCCAGGAGAGAAACTCATTCAACCTCTGGCCACCCTTGGGTAAAATCAGACTCAACAAACACCAGCAGTGTAACTGGGAGGGGGACTGGGGGCTGGGCTTCCTCCCAAATTTGCATGAGCTCATTTCTGAAGCTTTATTAAGCACTGGTCTTTAATGTGCTTGCAGGAGCTTGTTAAAACCACAGTGCTACAGGAGTTTTCATTCTCACTGCACWAAGTGACCCCAAATCTGAGACATCTTTTCCTCTCACAGAAAATCCTGGCTGTCCTGAAACAAATGGCAAAACCCTCTTGTTGGAATAGTAGTCAGAGGGTTTTCAGGATTTTACCCCAGCCTTTCACATGGGRCTGTTGTCACTCGTGCAGCACAACATCCTTGTGTGGGCAGAGCAGACAACACAAGGACATGGATGTTCTTTATTCCTGTACTTGGAATTTTYCCTCTCCTGCCCATGGGCATCCCCAGTGCTCCCTCCCCTGCCCTGTGCCAGGAGAAAGACACCCAGARAAGTTTTTTTGCAGGAAGTTCTCCTGCTCTAATGCAAATTCAGCTCCCCACCTGGCACAGGGAATACAGTTTCAAAGAGAATATCATAAAAATGACTTCTAATGAATTCTAAGGAGCCAGGCAAATATTTGAATAGCTGTGCAGCCACGGGGGTTGCCATGAAAAGGAAAAAGCTTTGATTTTTTTTCTRCAGTCACWTTCTGGCAGTGCTTAATGYGTCTTGTGGCAACAGCAGGGTGTGAGCAGGGAGTACCTGGTGTGGGGTTTGGGATTAGGGCACAGAGTRTCTGTAGGAATTCCTGGTTTGGGGTTTGGGATTAGGGCACAGAGCTGTTTGTAGGAATAGCTGGGTTGGGATTAGGGCACAGAGCTGTCTCTAGGAATACCCTGTTTGGGATTAGGGCACAGAGTGTCTGTAGGAATAGCTGGTTTGGGGTTTGGGATTAGGGCATAGAGTGTCTGTAGGAATAGCTGGTTTGGGGTTTGGGATTAGGGCATAGAGTGTCTGTAGGAATAGCTGGTTTGGGATTAGGGCACAGAGTGTCTGTGGGAATACCCTGTTTGGGGTTTGGGATTAGGGTATAGAGTGNTGTAGGAATAGCTGGTTTGGGATTAGGGCACAGAGTGTCTGTGGGAATACCCTGTTTGGGGTTTGGGATTAGGGTATAGAGTGTCTGTAGGAATACCCTGTTTGGGGTTTGGGATTAGGCTATAGAGCTGTCTGTAGGAATATCCTGTTAGGGATTAGGGCACAGAGTGTCTGTAGGAATAGCTGGTGTGGGATTAGGGCACAGAGTGTCTGTAGGACAGGAGCTCAGAGCCAGCCTGTGGGCAGTGAGAGCCATTTGCTGTCTCAGGGCTGGCTTTGCCCTGGCGTGTTCTCAGCACAGAGGTGCCCCTGTGGCAGACCCAGTGGGCACTGCCCTGGCAGCAGCAGTGGGGTTGAACCCTCCCTTCTGCAGGGAAACCCTGGAAGGCACCACCCAGGCACAGGAYTGTGTCYRGAGGGCTCTGGAACACCCCAGGGAGGAGACCCCACAGCCTCTCTGGGCTCTGCTCAGGGCTGGCMCYMCCYRGGGCAGAACTTGAGCCTCCTGGGCTGGGGAATTGCTGGGATCAGTCCCTGCCCRTGGCTCTGGAGCSATTGCTGGGCCTGGAGCAGAGCCTGGGCCTGYTCTGAGCCCTCACTGCACACAGGGACAGACACAGGGACATACAGGGACACTCTGGAACAGCCAGGGACACTCAGGGACAGCCAGGGCTGAGGGCCCCTCTCAGCTGGGGCTCCTCTCCAGGCTGARCAGCCCCAGCCCCCTCAGCCTCTCCTTGGCAGGGAGATKCTCCAGGCCCTTCCTCATCTCCMAAGCCTCTGGAGCTCCATGTCCCYCTTGCCCTGAGGAGCCCAGAGCTGGCACAGCACTCCAGGGCTGAGCAGAGGGGCAGCAGCTGTAACGGGACAGGGACAATGGCAAAGGGAACTTCTAAATCACATCCACATGCTGTGAGCTCAGGAAGCAGCAAGGGCAGTGCCCATTGCCTGAAATGTGTGGAGCACAGATTTACCCCTCAGTAGGGCTGTGCTCTGTACAGGGAGCACTGTGAGGGTCTCTGGAAGGGCTGCACCCTCCCTGGAGCTGGAACTGAGACCCCAGCCCACACAGCCTGCTGCCAGCACACCATCTGTGCTGCACACACAGCCACTGCTGCTGCTGGGGACAGTCASACAGCTCTTGGACCTTCCACAGGCACAGTCCTGTTAGCACTTGGGCTCCAAATCCAGTGCCAAGTCTGCTTTTGTCCCCACAGTCCTGTTGTGSCAGCCTCAGCCCAGGCTTGGAGGCCACTTTGTCTAAGGCACATTAGCCCTGGCAAGTGGGTGCAAATTAATGGCTCCTCTTCAAAGCCTCTTCCAGGAAGGCATTATTGATTGGGAAACTTTAATGAGACAGCCAGAGAGAACAGCATTTCCCTGCCTCACTTGTTGTGTTCAGCAGGGCAGGGCTGGSGAGGAACGTGCCAGATCTGTGACTTGTGTGAATGAGGCAGCAGCTTGGCCCAAATAGCACCATGGACAAAAATCAAGTTGGCTGGTGGAGGAGAAGGGGATTTGGAGAAGCATGGCAGTGGGGAGCTGCTGTCTGCCAGGAGAGACTGAAGTCAGTTCTTTTTCTTCCCTCAGAGCATCCTCCAGTGCTGTGGGCAGGGGGAAGGGGCACAGGGCAGTGCCAGCCCCACAGAAAGGTCCAGGCTCCTCCTGCCCTCACACTGCAAGGGAAGGAAAGCTCTTCCCTCTTCCACTGGGCACCAAATCCCCCCAGAGGCCAAGCTTTGCCTCTGAGCAGCTCCTGCTTCCACTGCAATTTGCCAGCCACAGTTCCAGGCTCTGTGTGTGACACCCCCAGCCCTGAGCACAGCTTTGGTTTTGACCCGCTTTCCTCTTTGCCAGAAATMTGGCAATGGAAGAAAACAGCCTTGCCTTCCCCACCAGTCTGAGGTGAAGGAAGGAGAAACCTTCCTTGGGAAGGACAAGAGCCTGACCCAGAGAGGTGTGTGAGGGTTTAATGGGCAGCAGCCTCATTGATGAAGTTATTTTCTGAGCCCTGCTGTGAAAAGAGCTGTTTGGAAGACAGTTTCAGGACATGCAATTATCCAGTTTGCCAGCTTAATGCATTCAACTTAACCTCATTTTTATGAAGCAGAAATCAATGTGGTAACTTTTTCAGGGCTAAAAGATGACATTTTATTCTTGCTTCTCTCAGAAGGAGGCATATTTTTAAGCTTCATTTTGTGCTGGAACTCCTCCCTCTCCCACTTCTGCTTAAGCAGGAATACTCCAAGGGCTAGAGGAAAGAGTGAGGTAATTTCCACATTCCCAGAGTACATTAGAATTGAAAATGYTTCTGAAATCTCTTTGCAATGCATGGAAAATTTTTCCTTCTTGGAAGAGGACTTGGAAGTGCATTTAGAACTTCAATACAAGCACTTTTTCATTCATTTCATCCAAGCACCCCTTCACCTGGGAAGGATTCTGACAGTGCTGATGTTCCCCCCAGTTTTTCATTCCAAGGAGTGCATGGCCTCTGTTCTCTG
>CADDXX010000759.1:239232-253620 GCA_902810485.1 Alauda arvensis
TGGTCCCTGTGCTATCCAAAGGGAACCAGGACTGTCTGTGAGAGGCCAAGGGTGCTGTTCCTTGGCCATTCATCCCCACCCATCCACTCCAACACCCCTCAGGAAGAAACAGCAGCAGGATGAGTTAAGAGCAGGGCAAGGAGATGATGGTTGTTGTGTCTGCCTGCCTTTGTACACCACTGTTATCAATGTCACCAGTACCTAAAATTGTAAGCCGCTTCCTCCTTTCCCACATCTTGTTTCAAACCCCAAGTGAATGTTCCAGAATGTGAAGCTTTTGTTTAGCAAGTGCTCTCTTTAAAAGGATCCAGATTATTCACTCCAGTGCTCCTGAGTGAAGCTGCAGAACAAGCCCCAAAGCCCAGATCAAGGCTCGGGAGCTCAGAGCAGCTTCCCCAGGTAGCTGTGGAATTAATGGCACCATTGCTGGCTTGCAGAATGGAGGGCACAGCCAGGAATGTCACATCTGATCAGGTTGCCACTGCCACAGTCACTGCATTTGTGAGCTGGGCAGGGCATCCAAAACAAGCAGCTGCCCTCAGTTGGTGGGGCTGGGGAGGTTTCAGGGCCAGAGTCCTGTGGGTACATTTGATCTGCAGATTAAGAGGAATTGTTCCTGTTCTGACCCTGCCAGGTGCAGTTTGGGTGAGAGGGAAGCTGTGATTCAGGTGGGGAAACTGAGCAGCAAGCACTGATCAGGTGAATTTTAAGTTCAGGGAGGAGGTGGGATGACCTTGGAACAGGGATTACAATGGGAGGAGAGCAGGGCAGAGAGGGAGAGCAGAGGAGACCAGAGGCTGACTCATGCTTGGAGCATAGGGAACATCCCAAACCACAGCTAGAGCTAAAGGAGGGGGAATGCCCAGGAGAAGAGCATGGAAGCCTGGGATGCATGCAGAGCATCCAGAGTTGTAGCTGTGTGTTACATCTGAGCTGGGCTGATCCCAAAGAGAGCAGGGCACGCCAGAGAGAAGGACACTGCAGCACTGGGAATGCAGGCTGATCAAATCTCAGGATGCAGAGGATTTATTCAAATGTGTTTGAAGTAGCACAGAAGTGAAGGACTGCTCTGCAAACCCCACCACCTGGCCAGCCTGCCTCAGCCAAGAGTGCACCTGCAGCACTGGGCACTCCAGGCTCTGAYTGTGCTCCCCACAAGGGCACAGCTCCCCCCTGGCACTTGGGTTCTCAGGGAAATCAGTCCCCAGGAAGCCAGCAGGGATTCTAGGGGGGTGGCAGGGACAGTGGGAAGTGCTAAAGCCTTGTTAGAAAGTGGGGATGTGAGAGGGTTAACAGACCCAGGAAAAGAGCCCTGAAAAAGGCAGCAGGGACAGGATTGAACAAGGGCTGTGTTTGTTATGGCAGATTCATGGCACAGGATGGAACCAAGGCTGTTTTTCCTATGGGACAGGACTGAACCAAGGCTGTGTTTCCTATGGCAGCTCCATGGGGCAGGATGGAACCAAGGCTGTGTTTCCTATGGCAGCTCCATGGGGCAGGACTGAACCAAGGCTGTGTTTCCTATGGCAGGTTCATTTCCCAAGTCATCCTCCAAGGATTAAAGCCTCGGGGATTGAGTACATTCATTTTCCTCTTGCAAATGGGATGGCCTAAAAACAAAAATGTATTTACTTTCTGCATTCCTTAGCACTTGAATAGCCATGATTAAAGTGAGGCTGCTGCGTGATTTGCAGCCCTGCAACTCAATTTAGTTCAGTCCTCCCGGGACAAAGAGTCTGGTGAAGCAGATTAGAGAGAATCTCAACAAGTTTGGAGGTCGATTGGTGGAAGGCAGCAGCAATTGAGAGACCTGTGCTGAGCACCCTGAGGGCTCTGCCTGTCCCTGGGCACAGCTCAGCCTGCAGGGGCCTGGGGAGCTGGGCTGGGAGTGGCCAAGGAAAGGGACCCAGTGGAGAGGGACAGGAGCAGCACAAACACAGACAGGAGAGAAGGTTTGGCTGGAACTGCCTCTGCTGTGTGGGACCCTCAGRACAARGTTCAGGAGYGGGKTTTTGGGGAGGTTTCAGATTGTCCAGATCTCTGCCAACCCACTGGTCCTTCCCTTGGACAAGCAAGGCTTTGGGAAAGAGGAATAAAAGCCAAGCTGTGCTGTCGGCTTCAGGAGCAGGCTTGTCTCACTCTGCCTTGGATTCTCTGTCAAAAGCTCCTCCTGCAGCCTCACTTCCTGCTGTGCTGGTTGGACAGGGCAGGGAGGCTGGCTGGGGTCCATGGGGTGCCAAGAGCCATGCAGAATTCCAGGGGAATGCCCCCTCCAGGCCAGGGAGGTGCTGAGSTTCCTGAGTGCCAGGGCAAGAGAGCACATGCAGGGGGCACAGCCATGGTGCAGGGCAGCCCTGGCCTCCCTTCACATGGGAGCAGCTCTTTGGATGGGGCTCTCTGAAGGGRCTGTTTGATCTCCAGCCCCAGAGGCAAGGTGAGAAGGGACCTGTCTGTCCCATCAGAGCTTGCCATGGTCACAGAGTCAGTGGCAGGGTCAGGAGCTGATCTCTCTTAACCTCAGTCTGGAGTTTAACTTCACAGTATCCTTTGCACCCAAGACTGGCATCTGTTCCCTGCATGTGAGACACCAGCACAGGTCCTTGCTGAGGGGTTCTGGCAGCCACATTTCCCAACGTGCAGCTGTGCAGTGGCACTGGCTGGGTGTGGCAGCTCTGACCAAGAACACACCCGTTCTCACCCCGAGCTGCTGCCACTGTGCTCAGCTGGGCTCACCCTTCTGCCTTCCCTGACCCTCTCTGAGCTCATTGCTTCCCCCACACCCGTTTTCTGCCACTTTAATGGGTTGAAGGGGCCTTTTTTTGAGCCCAGTGAGTGGCAGACCTGGTGCAGGGCCTGGTGGAGGGGGTCAAGGACAGGAGCAGGGGTACAAGACCCTCTGCAGCTSTTCATGGATCAGCTCAAGCCTTCACTTCATCACTGGCTGCAGAATTACACCCAGCCTGTGTAACTGTGGCTCAGATCAGAGGAAGACTGTTCCCAGCCAGGAGAGGAATAGCCTAGCCCCTTATTTTCATGCTTTTTGCAGGTTCTCCTATTAATTTCTTTCCCTAATCCTGCAGCTCAGCTGGATTAGTATTTCTGTCAAGTCACCACGCACACCCTCTGCTCCTCCCCAGCTCTGTAACCTTGAGGGCTGGCCAGGGKGATGGTGCTGCTCACTGCAGCTCCCTGGAGCAGGGCAGCAATGCTCTGGGCTCACCCTCCCAATGCCAGCACTGTGCAGGGAGGCTCAGCTGCCCAGCTACACCCAGAGGAGGCACTGGGGCAGGCAGGCGTTGCTGCTGTGAGCACTGCAGAGCCCAGCAAAGCCCTGATCTCTCCTCCCAGAGCCTCACCTCCCCCAGATCTGCTCCCCACACTCCTCCCTCACTCCTCCTCCCTGAGCAGTCCATCCAGTGCCTCTTGTTCCTAAAATGCCTCTTGACTCTGGGTAGGGACCTGCACTTTCCCTTGGCATTCTCCTGAAGCAGCACGTGCTGCAGCACATTTCAGGGGGACAGGCAGGGAGCACTGAGGAGAGGATCACTTCAGAAACCCTGCAGAGCTCTGACACCAGCCCTCAGCTCCTCACACTTCTGCCCAGTCCACCCCATGCTCTGCCTGTCCAAGCACTTCATTGTGCAGCTGTGACATTGCAGCCCTGCTGTCAGCACCCTGAATTCAGCACAGGGTAAAGTTTAGTCAGGGGAAAGGCTGAAATAAAACAGCTGGAATGCTCTATCCCTGCTGGGCATGCTGGAGCAGGATTTGTTGGAGGGAAATCCAGACAGTGCCCTTGGCYTGAGAGCTGAGAACTTGTCCTGGGGCTCAGGCAGTGCTTGCTCCTTCTGGGAGTTTTATAGACAACAGCTTCAAAGGGTGATTTGGGCTTTTYTATGGTCCATGAGGAAACTGTGGGACTCACAGCTCCAGGGTGCTGCAGAGCCCCAGAGCCTCATTAACCTCAGAATATTTAGACAAATTGACTTGAGGCAAACCTTTCAGGTGTTGCCCAGATGCAGGTGCAGCCCCTGGCAGTGGCAGTCCCAGATCTGCTGTGTCAGTGGGCAGGAGCTGAGTCCTTCTCCTCTCCCAGGCACCTGGAGCAGAGCCAGCAGGGGCCAGAGGAGCCCTCACTGTGGGGCTGGGCTGCTCTGAGCCTGGGCAGGGAACTGGGGGCACACATCCTACCTGGGCTCCTGCAAAATGCCACCAGTGTGGCACTGTGCCCCTGCTGATGAGCACCCCCTGCCCACAGAGCTAATTAACCCTGTGCTAATTGCTGGGGCTCCAGGGCTGCCTCAGCCTGGGACACACACACTGCAGTGACTCCCAGCACTGCCACAATTCCCACTGCTGGCAGGGGGAAACTGCCCATCCTTTAGCAGCCTGGGCAGCACTRGAAGTGACATTCCCAAGAGGACTGSTCACCAGTAGGTTCTCAGGGATTRYYCCCACATCCCTTGAGCTCACAGGCATTCTGGAGCAGTCTCCTCCTGAGCCAGCASCCCTGGTGGAAGGCAGGGAAGCTGCAGAGCTCACTCACTCACTCCTTGGGTAATGTGTGTGAAGGAGAGGGCAGGGAGTGCAGCACTCCAGAAATTAAAGGTGTTTGCAGCACTTAATCAAATGCAAAATGTAATCAGATTTCCTAATTGGAAAAAGTTTGGAGAGCCTGGCTTCATCCTGTCATGCCAGCACTGGGTTTTCCTTCCCTCTGTGGAGAGAGGGCCTGAGCACTGTTGTGTCCCACATTTCTGTCAATCAAAACAGCCAAGGTTGATAACAAGGCTGRTAAATGATGGCCCTCAGTGATTGTGTCAGGCCTCTGCTGTGCCCTGGGGTCCCAGCACTGCTTTTCTGCAATCAGGGGSTTCTGGCTGCTTTGCAGAGTCAAAAGAATGTAAGAAACAGGTAATGGGATGTTCATCTCAGCCAGAACCTCAGAAATTGTGTCAGCTGSTTTAGGTTTATTTCATCCTTTCCCTGAAAGAATCCTGGCTTGGTTATAAACCAGAAATGTTTGTTTAATAAAAACCTAAGGGTTTCTTTTCAGAATGTCTGTGGTGCAAACTGCCTTAACCAGGCTGGGGTTGAGTAGTTCCTGCTCTTGCAGGAGAATATGGCATTGGTRGAATTAAACTTGGTTTACCCTTCCTGAGATAACTTAATTCCTGAGAGAAGGCCCATTCTGAAGGTGTCAGACATGTCCCAAASAGTGGGGTTACAGCTCAGGTCCTGCCATCCCCACCCTGGCCCTGGAGGCACACAGCTCATTCTGTGACATCTGCTGGGAGCTGGGGCTGCCTCATGCTCATGGCAAGGGAATGGCCCTGCCTCAGCAGCTCTCCCCAGCCCAGGGAGGGGTTTCAAGCCTCCTTAGCAGCCTGGGAATTCATGTTGGCACTYGAGCTGTGCATAAATAAAGAAAGAAAAGCAGAGCTGATGCTGCAGCATGGAGCCTCCCCCTGTCCTGCTGCTCCCAGCAGTGCTGGTCCCTCACTGCTCACCTCCCTGCTCACCTGGCCCCATCTCCAGCCTTTGGGGCCACATTTCACCTCCTCTGCCCCCTTCTGCTCCTCTGCAGAGAGCACTGCTGCTCCTTTTCCCTGTGCCATTCTGGATGTGTGCATCCTGACATCTCCACAGTGTCCTGTGCTATTCCCAAAGATGGACTGACCATGGCCAAGGAGGTGCCTCTCCAGCCCAGGCAGGGGCTTTCAGGGGCCATTCCCATGGRAAACAGGCAGTTCCCACAGCCATGGGTGCATTCCCTGGGGGATGCACAGGATTGGACCATAGGGATCATTTCATGCACAGGGGTTTGTCCCACAGCTCCTGCACCTGCTTCCCTCAAAGCAGCAGAGGCAAACAGGCTCATTATTGATCCTGAGCAATCCTGGTGCCATCTCCCAGCCCAGGAATGGCACTRTCCAAAATCCCTGCCTGCACAGCCAGGGGAGGCAGCTCAGGGCCATCCCCAGTGCAAGGAATGCTGGACAGAAAATGGGATAAAAGCTCCAGGAATTGTCTGTACCACAGCAGGAGATCAGGAGCCTGACTCTGGGTGAGATCRTTTCCCCAGGTATCCTGCTGTAAGGGAAAAAGTGTTCCAAGTTTTCCAGGAGATGATAATTAAAACTCATTTTCTGGTGGCAAAATGAGCGAGGGCCATGGTACAGGAATCAATTAATGCAGCCTTTGGAAAGGCTCACAGCCAGGACATCACATAAAGCTCTTRCAGAATAGCTCCCAGATTTTTGTCACAGAACTTCTGTTCTTCCCTTCAGCCCCTCCTGCAGCCCTGTGGCTCCATGAGAATGGCTCCATGTGGAATGAGATGTAGGATAAAATAGATCCTGAGGGTTTGAATATGAATGGCTTCAGAGAGAAATCAGCATTTCCTTGGGATGGATGATTCCTGAACGCTGGGGAGCTGCAGTGTTTGTCTGCCAATCAGAGATCAGGGGAAATGAAACAAAGATTCTGCTGTGTCCTGTCAGGAGCCTCCATGGGGTGAATGCCATGAGCTGATCTTTCCCCTGTGGAGAGCCCCAGCCCTGGGCAGGGTGGTTCTTACCCAGGGACATCCTGCTGGCAGAGCACCACAATCCTTCCCTGAGCTGAAATGCTCCCCTGGARCCTCCTTCTCCTTCCACTGCTGCATCTCTGGTGGCTTCATGGGCTCCAGATATGGAGATGTTTGTGAYTGGAATTAAACCCACAGTGATCTCAGCCTAATCCTGGAAGGATCCAAGCAGTGCCAGAACCATGGAATGTGCTGGGKTGGAAGGGAGCCTCAGGGATCATGGAGCCCTGCACCAACAATCCCCTCTGTGCCTGCTGGTTTTCATCTTCTGGGGCAAGGAGAGGCTTGAGCCAGTTCTGCAGTTCCTCCCTGGCAGASAGAGGATTCCTGATGGATATTGAGGGCATGGAAGGAGTTAAAAATATTGAGTTCACTTTGGGCTGTGAGTGATGGAGCTTTGGTAAAAGGGAAGTGGTGAGAGAGGAGGGAAAGTGGCCAGCTCTAGAAGCAAAAATACTCAGCTAAATGGTTTCCTTTTGATATATTAATACCTCCTTCAAGGGCTATTTGAGGAAAAACAGACTTAAGAAAATGAGCTGGGATTTAAATGGGCTCGATTGTCTTCAGAGAGATTTAAATAATTCCTAAATGAGTGTTTTTAGTTGAAYTCAGAGAGGCCACTAAGCTCTGAGCACAGGTCAGGCTGGGGACAGGGAGACAAGTGGGAGGCTGAGCAGAGAGGAGGAGGAGGGAGGAGGGGAAGGGGCTCTCGGGGGAGGCCTGGCCATGGCTGGAAGGCAGCAAAGGAGGCTTTAGGGAGGGCCAGCTGAGCCTGGCACCATCTGCCTGGCCCTGCGAGAGTGGGGCCTTCAGCAGCTCCACGGGAAGRGGAAAACCCCAGTAAATCCTGAATTTCTCAGCTGTGGAAAGAAGAGGTCCATGCTTTCATTTCTGCACAAGGGAGAGCCCCAAACCCCTCGTGGGTGAGAGCAGGGAGCACCAGCAGAGGCAGGAGAGACAAGATCTCCTCACCCATGACAGAGAGTGATGGTTCCWTAGTTCACAGTGTGCTTTTATAACCCTGATTTTCATTTGCAATTGGAAGCAGCACCTTTATTCATGGGGAAGGAAATTTGTCCTGTTTTCCCCGGGAGCCTTATCTGGGGACAGAGGTGGCAGGAGGCTCTGACAAGSCCTGGGACACTGCAGAGCAGTAATTTATTGCTCTTGGTTGCAAAGCCATMAATCCATGTTCAGTGGTGAGTAAGCAGAGTCCCAGTGACCCCCTCCAGCCCGGGCTGTGGAGTTCTGGAGCGTGGGGATGTTTTTCCCAGGGAGCAAAGGGCAGTTGAAGATGGACAGAGGAGGAGAGSACAGGGACAGGGGCAGGTGGCTGCAGCAGGTGAGGAGAGGCACCTGGTGACACTGGTCACTGCTCCAGCTCAATCACTGCACTAAAGCTCAGAGCATAAGGGGGTATTTTTGGCAAATCACTTATTCAACAAAACCGTAGCATTAAAGCAAGCAGAGCTCTTGGTGGATTTTAGATGAATTTAATCAACCTGAGTCAGCAGAAGCTCGTGCCTAATGATTTCCCTTCCCATAGTGAGAGTCCCACAGATCCTGTGCCTGGTCTGCCAGGTCCCCATGGTGTGGGGGGCTGCAGAGCCTCTCCAGTGGTTAGATGAGCCAAAACCCCTGAAACTTCCTGCTTGGAAGACCATAACCTCCAAATTCTCTTTGGGTGAGTTGCCCACAAGAGAGCTGCTGTTTGCCACTTGCTTTTCCTCCCTCGTTTCCTCAGGGCTCCCAGCACATCCTGTCCTGCCACAGCCAGAGCCTGAGCCACACAGGTGACCAAGGGCAGGGGCCTGTGGGAGTGGTGGCTCCCCTGCCTTTGCTCAGGCTGGAGGGATCAGAAAYATTTCCAGGCAGCTCCTGTGCTCTGGGAATGCCAGGAAGGCCCGAGTGTCCCCTCTGCCACCCTGGCTCCTTGGAGTGATGCCCTCTGGTGTGGTACAGGTGGAGCTGGCAGTGCCAGCAGCAGTGTCCCTGCAGCAGGGCCCGGGCTGTCACCAGCACAACCTCACTCTCAGGCTCTCCAGCTGCACTGAAGGGACATTCAGGGACACATTCATCAGGGACAAGAGGGGAAATAGGGAAATCAGGAGCAGCAATTTTGTCAGCAATCAGTGCAGCACACACTGAGGACTGTGTGCTGTACTGCCACCAGTGAAAGGAGCGTGACCAGTCCCTGCACACACCTTGTCCTGCAGCACTGCAGGGCAGCAGGGCCCTGCTACAGCCCTGGCCCTTGGGGAGGTGTCCTTCACTCACAGAAAGCACCACTCATCCCCAAAGCTGCTCTGCCATCAGTCACATCGTGCCCTTTATTCTGCTCCAGCTGACACTGTGGAAATGTGAGCCCTCAGGTGAAAATGTGGGTGGGTTGGGGTGAGGGCATGGGGCACAGGAACGAAGGAAAGGGCAAGAAAGTCATGGCAAAGCAAAGGTTCCATGGTGGCAGGGTGGGCAGGAACACAGAGGGGAGAAGCAGCAGGCTGGGTACTGCAGCTTCAGCCAGGTAACAGGGATAYTGATCCCAGGTGTGCCCCTCTGATTGGCTGTGAGTGCACACCCAGGGCAGGCTCTGACCTTCCCCTGTACAGGCCCTGGGGCTGCAGTGCTGTGACAGCTCTGGAGCCCAGCTGGCCTCTGTCCTGCCATGTGCCATGGAAAATCCTTCCTTGGGGACTCCCCTCACCCAGCACTGTTTGTTGGGAGGACACTCCTTGCTCAGGCCTGCTCCCAGCTGGGACTGTGGAGGGGAGCACAGGCTGCTCAGCACCCAGGGCATGAGCTGCTGTCTGCACAGGGGCTGAGGATGAGTTTAAAAGCCAAACCATGGGGCAGCCATTTGGGGAACACAGCAGGGTCATCTGCAAACTCCACATGGGTTGGACAGGTCTGGATTGCCCTGCTTGAGGTGAAGGGAGCAGGGCCAGCACAGGCTGCCTGTGAGCAGCCCTGTGTGTGCCATGTCCTGGGAACTGCTGTCCCTGTGAGCAGCCCTGTGTGTGCCATGTGTGGTGACTGCTGTCCCTGTGCGTGACATTTCTAGTGGTTGCTGCCCCTGTGCATGGCACATCCAGGTGACTGCTGTCCCTGTGTCTGCCATGCTGGTGACTGCTCCCTGTGTGTGCCATGCCTGGTGACGCCGTCCCTGTTTGTGACATTTCTGGTGACTGCTCTCTGTGTGTGCCATGCTGGTGACTGTTCCCTGTCTCCCTGCCCAGTACAAACAGGTGGAGCAGTATATGTCGTTCCACAAGCTGCCTGCGGACATGCGGCAGCGCATCCACGAYTACTACGAGCACCGCTACCAGGGCAAGATGTTTGATGAGGAGAGCATCCTGGGAGAGCTGAGCGAGCCCCTGCGCGAGGTAAGAGGCCAGGCCACGGGCAGGGCACACTGCCAGCACCTCTGGCACCTGTGGAGTCCTGGGGCAGGGCTCAGGGAGCTCCCACCTCGTGTATTTGGCTAAAAGTCGGCATGGAATGCTGTCCTCATCCTCCAGCTGGAACAGGGGGAGTCACAGGAAGAAGGACCCTTCAGAGAAGCCCCCTTTCCTTCCCAGCTGAAGCCAGGTTGTCCCTGGGATGTCACCAGTGTGTCACCCACCAGCTCCAGAAGGGGCCTGCCTGCTGTCTTTGTCCCCAGCAATGTCCCTCCATGGGAGAGAGAAGAGCTGAGCGAGTGCCAGCCAGAATTTCAAACTAGTTTTGCTAAAGTCTCAAAGGGCACCCTCTGAAAACCCCCGTGGGGGGAGGCARATGCTTCCCCAGCTCTTCCTTCCTGCTCCAGTTATCCTGTTCCCATGGAGGGCTGTGCTGGGGKGATGGGCTCAGCACCACATCCTGAGTGGGAGCAGCTCCTGAGCTGTCACCCCTGGCAGTGACACAGAGACCCAGGGGAGGCACAGCCTGCTGTGGTGACAGCTGAGCTGGGCTTTCTTCAGCCAGGGTTGGTGATCCAGCCTGTGCCCAGTGCCTGGTGAGCACCTCTCCCTGCTCTGCTGCCACTGTCCCCATCTGCCCAGGATCATTCTCCTCCTGGGCACGTTTGTGCTGTTTGACAAGCAAGGGCAGCAGAGAATGAGGGGCTGCCAAAGGTGAGTTCTGACACCTGCCCAGAGAGGAGCCCTGGCCTTTGTCAGACAGCATTTGAGCACTGCTGTGCTCCCTCACAGCCCAAGGTTCCTGCAGAAACAGGAATGCTGTGTGTTTGGGAGCTTTGAGTGCTGTCCCTGCTCGGGGGGGCAGAGGGTGGTGCTGTGAGTGTGGTGCTGGCTCCAGCTCTGTGCTCTGAGCATCCAGAGCCCATCCAGCCTGCACCAGGGCAGCCAGACCAAGGCACAGCCCCTTTCAATGCACACATCTTCACAGCTCATTAGGTGTTCACTAACCACGTGTGTGTCCTCTCCACTCCCTGTCCCCTCCTCTTCCTCCCTCTCCTTGCTCAGGAAATCATCAACTTCAACTGCCGCAAGCTGGTGGCCTCCATGCCCCTGTTTGCCAACGCAGACCCCAACTTTGTCACCTCCATGCTGACCAAGCTGAAGTTCGAGGTGTTCCAGCCYGGGGACTACATCATCCGYGAGGGCACCATTGGCAAGAAGATGTACTTCATCCAGCACGGCGTGGTCAGCGTGCTCACCAAGGGCAACAAGGAGACCAAGCTGGCTGATGGCTCCTACTTYGGAGGTGTGTGCTGGGCACAGCCCCCACAGGCTGAGAGCAAAACCAGGGACAGACTCTGAGTCAGAAATACCATTTAATAGGAAAACCATAAAATAAATGCAATAGGTAAAAAAGAAAAGACCCCTGACAGAGTCAGAATCTAGCCTGACACCCTGTTGGTTAGGGTGGTGGTAGCAGTCTAGATGAAGTGGAATTGTTGGAGCAGTGATCCCGTAGAAAGATCTGGCAGCTCCTGTCCTCTGGGAATCCAGTTGGGGGGCTGTGCTGCCCCAAACCCCAGATTATATCCAGGTGGGAACGCTTGGCTCCTCCCCCCTGGGGAGAGCATCTCACAATGGGTCTTTGATTGCCCATTGAGCAGAGACAGCTCCCGAGGAGAGTTACCTTGGCCAGTGCATGGATGGGCTATGGACAGAGATAAGGGAGTTACCTGTGAGCCATGGGCAGGGCATGGATGGGCTATGGACAGAGATAAGGGAGTTACCTGTGAGTCACTGACCAGGGCATTGATGGGCCATGGACAGGGATAAGGGAGTCACCTGTGAGCCATGGGCAGGGCATGGATGGGCTATGGACAGCAGATAGTCTGGGAGGAGGAGGCAGGGAAAACACTGCCCCACCTGGCTCCAGCAGCCCATGGACATGGTGATAGGATACAGACCTTGGGCACATCTTGCATTGCAGCCCAGGACACACAGCCACACTGCTGCTGCACTCAGGTGTTGTTGCAGGACACAAAAGAAAGATAAAAGAGTCCAATATTTCAGAAGGCAAAGACATGAAAAAAGCTTTACTGTCTAATTCTTACTGCTTTGTATGAGGTGTTCTGATACAGACTTAGCATGATTGGTGAATAGGAGCACCACCTCTCTAATCCCATTGGTTAAACCAGAGAAACACCASCTGGAGAAAGATTGCTTTGAGAAAGGATGGTTGTTTGCCAAGATTGTTTTSAGAAGAAGCTTTCCTGAGAAGTTTTCCCTTGGGAAGAAGTTAGCAGCTGCCAGCAGGCTAAAATCTCTCAAACCCAGAAGTATCAGGCCCACACTGAGGCATTCCTGATCCACAGGGCACTGATCCCCAGCACCTCCTCCTGCATCTGTGGGCATCCTCCCAGAGAGGGGACGTGCAGGGGGAGGTGACCTGTGRGCACTGCAGAGCCTAGGTCAGAAATAACAGCAAAACACAGCAGGGAAACTTGGTTCTTGCAGCTTTGTTTCTTTCTGCCAGAGCAGTGAAGCTGAGAACCTAAAGGTAAAAAATGGCCTGTTCTCAGTTCTGCAGGCAGAATTCCTGCTCCTGCTGTCCAGGATCTACCACAGGAGGGGCTGGATAAACACAGAGGGAAAAACAGTCCCTCATGTGCCCTGCCTGTGGCTCAGCAGTGTCCTGGGGGTCAGCAGGCAGTGCAATGTATGAGCAGCAGAGCTCTGGAGCAGTGGGAGCAGCAGCAGGCTGGGAAGGATTTAGGGAAYTGCTCTCATGAGGAACACTGAGCCTGTGCAGAGCTCAGCCCCAGACAGGCAGGTTGCAGGACAAGCTCTGACTGCACCACCTTGGATGATCTGCTGAGGGGAGACAGCAAAACCTGCCTTGCCTTCCTTTCTGGGAGGCCTTTCCTCTAAAAACCCCCCAGGATGCATTTCCCACAGTCCTGTGACTCCTGCTTCATGTGGAACAACCTGTCTGCACCTCACTTGGGTACCAGGATTTTGCAGCCTGGCATTTGGAGGTGTAGGGTAGGAGTCAGGATACCCTGAGTGACAGATGGGACTGAACTTGCCCCTGACATTCCMTCACAGCTCCTCACACTCGTGGCTCTGTCTCCTGAGCATCATGTCCTTGGGAAAGCAGCCTGGGAGCACACTCAGAACCTTGTGGTGCTGCTGGAGCAGGGCTTTGGGTAGGCTCAGCACCAATCCAAGGATTGGCACCCAGCACACACAGGGAGCAGAGTGCTGTCACTCTGCAGCTCACACCATCTGTCCTGAAGGGCCTGTCTCTGCTGCCCTGACTCCATAAGCAGGGCACAGGCAGCATTTGGGAGCTCTCTGCTGAGTGTCCAAGGAGCTGTGGTGAAATGCAGGGCTCTGTGTTCTGGAAGCAGCTGAGCACTGAGCAGTGTGTGACAGCAGTGTGAACACACCCACAGCTGGGAGGTGCTACTGACAGTGCTCGTGGCACAGACAGGAAAATCTTTGAGAACTGTGGAAAGACAAAGGTTCCAGGTACAGGGATCAAAATTACAGCCAGGTACCAGAGGCACAGATCAGCACAGAGCCTCTACAAACCTAGAGAGAATTGGCTTCAATGAGAGCACGGCTTGACCCTCTGCTCTCAGTGCCCACAAGGAGCTGGAGAAACACAACTCCTGCAGTGTGAGCACAYAGTGCTGCCTTTGATAACCCCCAGAACAAACCTTGTCTGGCTGGCAGGACCAGCAGCACCCCTGAGGGGCAGCTGTGTGTGGCAGTGCCCCGAGTGAGCCCTTGGTACTTTGAAATGTCGGTGCACACACAGAATGTTAACTCTGCTGTGGGAGGGCACAGGGAGGCACTGAGGGCACAGGGAGGAGGCACTGAGGGCACAGGGAGGAGGCACTGGGGGCACAGGGAGGTGTCAGGGCACAGGGAGGCACTGAGGGCACAGGGAAGGCACTGAGGGCACAGGGAGGAGGCACTGAGGGCATAGGAAGGCAGTGAGGGCACAGGGAGGGAGGCACTGAGGGCACAGGGAGGCTGTGAGGGCACAGGGAGGCAGTGAGGGCACAGGGAGAGGTCAGGGCACAGGGAAGCACTGAGGGCACAGGGAGGCACTGAGGGCACAGGGAGGCACTGAGGGCACAGGGAGGGAGGCTGTAGGGCACAGGGAGGTGCCAGGGGTGGTGGCCCTGCCCTGCACAGCCCCTCTGTCCCCGCAGAGATCTGCCTGCTGACGCGGGGCCGGCGCACGGCCAGCGTGCGTGCTGACACCTACTGCCGCCTCTACTCCCTGTCTGTGGATAACTTCAACGAGGTGCTGGAGGAGTACCCCATGATGAGGAGAGCCTTCGAGACCGTGGCCCTGGACAGGCTGGACAGGATTGGTGAGTACAGGGG
>CADDXX010000759.1:270981-293272 GCA_902810485.1 Alauda arvensis
CTGGAGCACAGCCATGGCTGCCAGGATGAACCCCAGGATTGGGATGCACAGAGCAGCCCCTCCGTGCTGGAGGCACTCTGATGCCAGAGGYTCCCTCCCCGTGCTCTCTGCCCCTTGCAGGCCGTGCCCAGCCCTCCAGCGCTGCCTGGGGTCACCTGTGTGGGGCATGAGGGGGGTCTGTCCCTCTGCTGACCCCCACCTGSGCTCCCTAACCCCCCTGTGCAGTGGGGAGGAGAAGCAGGGCAGGGCAAGCCGCGGTTCGGGTTTGCCCTCGGGGGTTGGAGGTGATTCTGCAGCAGCTTTTCACCACCTCTGCAGACCTTCTCACGTTTGTCCTTTGCCCCACGCGGAGAAACGCTCCCACTGAGGTTTCCTGTGCGCACCTCTGGCCCGGTTTCTCAGCCCAAATCCACCCCCAAAMCCCTGCAGAAATTAAGCGAAGCTGCTCAGGCACGTTGTGAGCGATGCTATCAGCTCCTGCCAGAGGCGCAGCCTTGGGCTGGGCGCTGCTTTTCCGCAGGGGGGAACCCAGGGGAGAGACTGGGACAGCCCAAGGTCCCCGGGTCAGAGCTGAGCAACTCCCGCTTTCCAGCGCAGAGCTCCAGGTGCGCTCCCCGGACAAGGTGCTGGCTGGAAGGACGCTGTGACCTCGGGGGAGCACAGTGCCCACTGTCCCCAGCCCTGTCCCTGCACCCTGGAGTGCCTGGCACTGCTCCCTGCATGGCCGGGTGGTCTCCAAAGCCATCCCCTCCCTGCCCGCTCTCGATGAGAAGAGGCTGAATTTCAGCACGGGTGTACGTACATTGGTTTTGTCACATCACTGGCAGAGCCGCAGGCATTCTGCCTCGCTAATCCCGGCGCCCTTTAAGCCCGGCTCTGGCTTTAGGCYCTGATTTAAGGGAGCTGAAGGTGGTGCCATTAAGGCAAATTAAGGGAACAAAGCCCTGACTTGGCAGTGCCATTTGCAGAGGCAGAAGAGCCGATTGCTTCCCAGCCCGCAGCTCCCGGCCGAGCCCCATCGCCGCTGCCCCCTCSCTGCCCCTGCCAGGCTCCTGATCGGAACGGCCCTCGCAGGAGAGGGAGATGCTCCTTTGTCTCAGTGGGGAGAGCCAGCAGATGCCAGGCCCTGTGCGGGCACCCCGCCCTGCTGGCACGGGGCTCAGGAGCCGGCTGTGCCCGGGACGGGGCCGCCAGAGCCGGGAGCAGMGSCTGGAGSAGAGGCTGGAGCAGAKCCGGGAGCAGAGSCTGGAGCAGMGCCKGSAGCAGMGSCGGGCAGGAAGGCGTTAACAGCCCCTGCCTGTGCCGCGTGTCCCAACGCGTTCCCCTCGGCGGGAGCCGCTCTCCCGGCTGTGCTGCAAATGAGAGAGCTCTTCAGGCTCATCTTCCCCTCTCCTTTCACGCCGTGTGCTCTCGCAGCCGCTCACGCCATGCCAGGGGGAGCACCCGTGCTGTCCCCAGTCCCCGCGGCGCTCCCAGGGCTCCTGGCCACCGCAGGGTGTGCTCAGCTCCGGCCAGCAGCGTGCCCATCCCTCCAGCCCCTCCGCAAGGCCCCCCCAGCCCCCAGCTGGAACATCTGGAACAGCCCTGGGGAAGGGAGCAGCACATGCCGGCGCTGCCGGAGCAAAGSCAGCAGGGCCCGGCCGGCTGGGTGACTGCTCAGGCTGGGGAGTGTGAGGAAAATTCGTCCACAAACGCCAGAGGTTGTTGTCCAAAAAGGAGACAGAGGAGTCCTTTAACTTTATTCGAATAAAGGGAGAGGCCGTGGGGCATTTCCCCTCGGGTTTCTCGGATTTTTGGAGGACACAACCTCCTGTTTATCCTGATTTCCTGGCCGCATTTCCCTCTCTCTTTCCCGGTTGGCTGAGATATTTGAGAGGTACAGCCTTTCCACAATGCCTCATACCTAAAATCTCCATTTAACATATAACTCCCCTTTTAATTTTTAATTCTTATGGAATTTATGGGTTTTCCTCATTGTTTCTTTCATCTCCCAATATCCAATTTCATTTATCAGCAAACCCACGGTTTGTTTGTAAAGGCAGATATCTTCTTTTCCATTCCCAGGGCCCTTGGGAAGGAGGGGCTCGGGGCTGAGAAGCCATTGGTGCCTGAACACGGCTGCAGTGCCAGGCAGGAACAGTCCCGAGGGGTTATTCACCTCTCCCTGCTGCTTCCCACCCCTCTTGGGACAGCGACTGGAGCGGCAGGACAGCTCGTGTTTCACGTCCCCGGGAACCCTGTGGGACTGAGGACAGTCACACCCAGCTCCACAATGATGCCCAAGGTGTGTTTTAATCAGTGCTGCCATGGAAGTTCCACCCCACACATCCAACCCGAGCTGCGGGTACCCCAGGGAGGAGCAGGGACACCTGGAGGCACTCGTGGCACAACTCACACCTTGTTTTCCTCCCTGTCTCCAGCGAAGTGGTCTCCTAAATCACAGGGYTGGGTTCAAGTGGTGCAAAACCCGGCAGACACCAGCCTCGGGCACTCTGGAATATCCTCCGGGACCCGTGAGTCACAGCACTGTGGGCACTCAGCATCCATTTCTGATTTATCGTGATGCTGTTCTTTGCTTGATGGGTTTTATTAGAYCCCAGCGGTTCTCACAAAACAACCTCGCCTGGGAAGGGCTGTCCCCACTCCAGCTCCCATCCCATGAACGCCCCGCTGCTCCCTGCCCCCTCTCCAGGGCCCAGCTGGGAGGTGGAGACAGCCCCAGCCTCGAGGGGCTGGGCTGGGACTCAGGGCAATGTCCTGCACCTGGGGAGAGCCCTGGCCTGGGCTGGAGATGGGAAACACCTGGGSTGAGATGGGAAMCACCTGAGATRARATGGGAAMCACCTGRGMTGARATGGGAAWCACCTGRGCAGYGTGGGGCACAGGCAGGTTCCAGGCTGGTTTCTCCCAGTCCAGCTCTGAGCAGGAAGGAGCAGCAGSTTCTCCCGTGYCTGMCTTGGTAGGAGCTGGGGGGGTTTGGGGGTACTCACCAATTTTTGGGGTGTTGCTGGTCCTTCTAATTCCTGGCTGCTGGGGGAGCTGTGGGGAAAGGCCGAGCCCTGTCCCTTTCCCCTGGCCACTCCTGCTTTTATCAGGAGCTGATCTGGGGGACTTGATTGGAGTGGAAGGTTCTGGAAGGTGCTGGATCTGTGTGCCCTGTTTTTAGGGTCTCCTGTGTGCTGGCACATTTGGGGCCGGGACTGGGCAGCGTTTCTTCCCCCTGCCCCATGTCCGGGGGTGCTTTGTCCTTCTTTGTTTCCCCACCCTGCCGGCATTGCCTGCACCAGCACAGCTTTTCTCCAGGTGGGAAAACGATCCCACCGATCTGAGCCGGTGCCCAGAGCTGGGCAGGGGAGGGCAGGAATTGCTGYCGGGACCCAGGAGGGAATGCAGCCAGCCTGGCCTCGGTGCCTGGGGCTGCTGAAAAGGTGCAGACATCCGCAGGAGCGGGGGCAGCCGGCAGGAACACAGCGGGGAAAGGGAGAGGGGAGGCTGGGGAGGGCAGGACGCGGTCCCGCTGCTCCTTGGGACAGGGACACCCCGCCCAGGATGACCCAGGGACAGCCCTGGAGTGCTGGGAGAGGGTTTAGGATGGCCTCGGGAGCACGGAGAGCCCCCGGTGAGGTTTCCCCGCTCCCTGCCGGTGCCTCAGTGCCCGCAGTGACGGGGGCTGTGTGTCACCGCAGCCGAGCGGGGAAAGCCCCGTGCGGAGGGAGGGAGGGAGCGGAGCCCGGCATCCCCGGCACGGTGGGCTGCAGGAGGGGATGCTGTCACCCTGGAGACGCTGCCACGGCTGCCATGGGCTCCGCTGTTTTCCTGGAGGCCGGGATGGGCAGTCGGAACGCAGCCATCCTGAGCTTCCACTGGGAAACCCCTGCCCGGGCTCCCCAGGCGTGTCTGAGCCAAAGCTGTGCCCCGCAGCCCCCCAGAGCCCCCAGCCCGTGCCCGTGTCCTGCAGGGTGGCTCCCGGGGCTCCGCAGCTGCCTCTGCTCGCTGGGAGAGGGCCCCGGGGGCTGGAGTCAGCTCAGAGCCTCCCAGCGCTGCCCCTGTGTCACAGAGCTGGTTCTTTTTCCTTGTTCTGCCAAGGTCAGGATGAATGATGCACGGGGAACAAAAGTTCCAGTTCAGACTTGGTGATTTATTATCTCTTATCTATTCACAGACTGTTTACAGACTCAGGAGCTGTAAACTCTAACCAGCTGCTAGGAAAACATGGCAAAATGGCCACTGCTGACTTTTTCCTAGGCCTTTAAGCACTTTTTACCCAATAACGAGGTGACACCTCTGTTATTGATGTTTGTGACCCAGTGATGAGCACTAAAGGTCTGCAATGGGGACCTTTGTCACACAGTTACAGAAAACCACCTAAATACATGAAGAAGAAGGTAATAAGAAAGTCTTAGACAATGCCTTAAATCCTCCATCTTGGCTCACACACATTCCTGTACACTAAAACCTTAAACCCCAGTTTTTTCCCCTTGTGAGATCACACAGCACCCTTCAAACCCCACACCCACAGCCCCTGTGCTCTCACTCAATCTCGGGAGCCTGGCCCAAGGCCTCAGGTCAAATGTGGTGCCTGCCTGAGGCTCAGCACCTTTTAACACAGAGAGACCAAAATTTTCAGCTYCCAGGGCTCCAACAGCCCTGGATGCTCCAGCTCTGCCTCTGAGGCCCTGATGGGGGTTCTCCTCCTGTTCCCTGCAGGTCTGCAGCCAGCAGKGAAGTGCTGCCCTCACCTCTGGAGGAGATCAGAGGGCTCCCAGCCAGCCTGGAAGGACAGAAGGGAGAAAGGGGCTGAGCCAGAGCAGCCTGTGGTAGCCCAGCCCAGCCCAGCCTGCAGCCCAGCGAGGGTGAGTCCTGTTGGGGTTAAGTTCATGACTGATGGTTTCATTGCTACATCTCCAGCTGGTCCTGGTTGGTTCTCCCAGCCTCTGCAGCAGCTGGAGAACATCCCTGGGGCTCAGGGAGTTGTGTGCAGGGCTGGCCCTGCCTGGGTTTGCACCCACAGGGGCAGCAGCACCCCCTGTCCCCATGGTTAGCAGTGATGATAGCTGGTCACTTATAAACAACCTTATGAGCAAGAAGATACTCTTTAAAAAGCAACATTCCCTGTTTGTACCTCTAGTTTTGGTCTTTTCAACCTTTCATGTGTAGAGTGGGAGAGGAGCTGTTATTTTCACTATGAAATTGCAGGTGTTTAAAATCAACACTAAAGCAGGAACTGCATGAATGGGGTGGTGGGATGCATTTGCAAGGAGAGCAGGAATACAGTGTTAATGCCAGAATGAATCCCTGAGCTGTGAATAACTCCAGAGCTGACTGAGCACGCTGTGTCTTCAAGGAAGATCAAGCCACATTTGCAGTCAAACCAATGTTTAATTCACTGGGTGCTGAAAAGGGACTGTGACACTGCCACTGTGCTGACACTGCCACTGTGCCCAGTTTGCTGTGGGCAGAGCACCCCTGGCAGCTCCCTGGGGCTGGGATGTCCTGGCACAGCCTCCTTGGGGAGCAGCATTTCCTCCCAAGATCCTGCCAGGGAAAGTCAGGGTTTGCCCCAAGTTCAGCCTGTGGGAGCCATGCAGAGGGAAAGGCAGAGTGCTGGATTATTCCCKTATACTGACCCACAGATGGGGCAACTGAGAGGCCTTGGAAGAACCTTTATTGCATTTTCACTCTCATGGTGAAGGGTGAGACAGTGCACATGTTACAATTCACACCATCACAATTAGAAACCAACCATCTCCTAATTGCAATTCATTACAGGTGTTTCTAAAAGCCCATCACCTTTTGCCACACAATGCTGTGAATGCCTTAAAGCCAAACACCTAAAACTACCCCTCATGGGTTCTAATACAATGCATTTTTATAGTTCTATTTCTCCAAAGTATCCAGTCTTATTTGCAAGGCCATCCTTTAAAGCTTGTTTCCAGCTCCATTTCCCTCTCAGCAATGTCTGTCCTGTTCCATGGCATTTCTCAGCCAGCATTTTCTATCCCAAGGTTTGCACACTGTGAGCTCTCTTTGAGAATTCCCTACAAATCCGTGTCCCACAGCAGTGTGTGCTGGGAGAGGGCTGGGAAACAGGARCTGGGGTGGGGAAATAGCTGGGAAAAGCTGATTCTGCATTACTAAATGACAGGGAACAGGCTGCTGGCCTCAGGCAGCTGCCTCCTGCCCTGCCATGGAGGGGAAAGTGCTGCTCAGAACATTCCCCCACAGGCAGAGCAGGCTGGTTTTCAGTCTGTCCTGGTTTTTAGTCTGTCCCTGGCACTCTGTGGCATTCTGGCTCTCCCTGTCCTTGCCCCAGCAGGGCTGCAGCTGGCTCTGGGGGTGTTCTCCACTCTCCCACCTTTTTGSTGATGTTCCCATGGCTGCCAAGGGTTGGCTTTCCCTGTCCAAGCCTGCTGTGCCCTGTCAGTCCTGTGTGTCCCCTGSACTTCCAGGGTGCCACCACACTGCAGAGCTGGCAAAGCTGCTCTAGGGACAGGGAGTTTATTGTGTCAGAAAGGTTCTGGAGAGCCACAGGGCAGCTCCAGGCTTGGTTTTAGGGTCCCATGGGGCAGATGTGCAACCTGCTGGAAGCCTCKGTGGGGTTGGAGGARCCCTGATCTCACAGAAACAGCTGGGAGAGCTGGGGGTGCTCACTGGGGAGAGCTCAGAGCCCCTGGCAGGGCCTGAAGGGCTCCAGGAGAGCTGGAGAGGGACTGGGGACAAGGGATGGAGGGACAGGACACAGGGAATGGCTTCTGGATGGGATATTGGGCAGGAATTGTTCCCTGTGAGGGTGGGCAGGCCCTGGCACAGGGTGCCCAGAGCAGCTGTGGCTGCCCCTGGATCCCTGGCAGTGCCCAAGGCCAGGTTGGACACTGGGGCTTGGAGCACCCTGGGACAGTGGGAGGTGTCCCTGCCCATGGCAGGGGTGGGATTGGAATGAGATGGGCTTTGAGGTCCCTTCCACCCAAACCATTGTGGGCCCCTGTGAAAAGCTGCAGTGGTTCGGTGTTTTTGGTGGAAGCTGTTGAGCTGAATCACCCCGAGCTGCTGCAGAAATGCTTTCACTGAGATGAAGGGGGTTTGCATCAAAGCCAGTCTCAGTTCAGGTGGAGATGAGATTTCAAGGCTGCTCTTACTGAAAAAGCCTCAAAGTGTTGCCCACGTTTATTGCAGGTTCTGGGTCGGAAGCCAAAGCTTCCTTTGCTAAAACCGGGATTTACAGCGTGATTTGCTCCCGGAGCTGCCCCTCCGGAGCAGCAGCAGCATCGGTGCGGGTCCCTCATCCCCTCGGGAGCTCAGCTCGGGCCGGGCGAGCGCCGCAGCCTCTCAGCAGCGAGGCAGCGCTGCCATCTGCTGTCCCCGGCCTGCGCTGTCCCCGGGCCGCGCTGTCCCCGGGCTGTGCTGTCCCCGGGCTGTGCTGTCACCCGGGCTGTGCTGTCCCCGGGCCGCGCTGTCCCCGGGCTGTGCTGCTGTGCTGTCCCCGGGCTCTGCTGTCCCCGGGCTGCGGGGCGGCACGGGCACGGGGACACACGGATACACAGGGGCACACAGACACACACACACAGAGACACTGCCACCGGGCCCAGGGAACGCTCCCGGCCTCGCAGAACCCGCAGCACGAACCTGGGGTGGCTCAGCTGGAGAAAAGGAGGCTCAGGAGGGACCCTGTGGCTCTGCACAACTCCCTGMCAGGAGGGGGCAGCCGGGGAGGTCGGGCTCTGCTCTCCAGGATGAGAGGAGACATCCTTAAGCTGTGCCAGGGCAGGCTCAGGCTGGACATCTGCTGGAATTTCTCCATGGAAAGGGTGGTCAGGCATTGGAAGGGGCTGCCCAGTGATTTCTGGAGTCCCCATCCCTGGGGGTGTCCCAGGAGTTCCTGGCTGTGGCACTCAGGGCTCTGGGCTGGGAACAAGGTGGGGTTTGGGCACAGGTTGGACTCGATGGGCTGGGAGCTCTTTTCCCACTTCAGTGATTCCGTGTGAGCCTGGTTTGGGCTGGAAGGGCTCAGCTCCTGCCCCCTGGCACGGGCAGTGACCCGGGCTCAGAGCTGGAGCAGGGGCTGAGGTTTATCGAAATGCTCCCCAGGGCTCTCTGACACGGCTCAGCTGCTCCAGGGCCTGAACTGCAGGCTCCCTCCCCAGCTGGGCTGTGTGAGGGGCAGSGAGTGAGCCGAGGGACAGAGCAGGGGCAGGGCTGGGACACAGGGGCTGCTGGCCCGGGGTGGAGCCCCGAGGAGCTGGGAGAGGCTGCAGTGAGGAGCAGAGAGGCTGCAATCAGCCCAGGGGGCTAAATCACTGCACTGCACAATCCAGGTACAGAAAGTGCAGTATCCCATGGCTGTGGCATCATTTTGCAGTTTTGCTGTTGGTATGGTGTTATTTTCCCCAGTTCATTAAGGTTATTATTTGTACTGATTTGAACCCCTTCCCTGTCTGCTTGCCAATTAAAAGGTGCTATTTTTACTGTGCAGCTTTGAAGTAGGGATGCTCCAAGTTCAGTGTSTGCACAAAGCCCGAGGGAGGGAGAACTTCTCCTTTCTTTGGAGAACACAACCCACAGCCAGAAAAAAAGGGCAAGTCAACCCCCAAACCTGGTCACTGTACCCACTGGGAATAATTAAACAAACTCTCCAAGCAGCCCAGGAGTTGATTGGATTAAAAAAAGTGTATTGGATGCCCAATACAAAATAATAAACATGAAGKTATTAAAAAAAGCCATAGAGGATACAGCAAATACTACAGAAAAGCAAAAAAATTGTACAGAAAGGTCGACATCTACAGCAGTCCTTGAAATCCTTCTACATGAGAATCATAAAACAATGTACAGGTTTGGTTTGTTCCTTTTCCCCAAAGGTCTGAGGGAAGCTGTCACTGCACAGCTGGACTATGACACTACAAGGATACACAATGTTCCAAAGTTAAAATCACAGGATATGTAAGAAAAYGTAGCATTAAAATGTGAAAAAGTGCAATACAGATTGTACACTGAATTGAATAAATGTTTTTTCTTTTTTTTTTCAGTATAACCTTAAAAAAACCAACTTTGAACAGTTGTTTTTATCATTAAAAATATTCCCCCTCCCCAGATTCAATGACAATATTAACATTCATGGTGTTCTACATAAGGAATATTCACAAAGGCCCCCAGCTGGGAATACTGTGTGTGTAGGATGGCATTTCTTTGGGTACAGGTAAAAAACAGGCAAAGGAACAGCTCCACACCCTCCTTTCAGGCCAGGGGTGGATTTTGTTCTTTAAATMCATGTCCTGTAGCTCATTTTGCCCTGAATTGTACTGATTGCAAGTCCAAATGTTAATTATCCAGGTGGCCCGTGGTGCTACCATTGATTGAATTCCCTCCCCTCCCTCAGTAATAAATAAATGCAGGGAATGGCCCAGAAATGRCAGCACAGAGCCCAGGAAAAGCAAAGGAGCCCAGTCCCTGCTCTCCCCTGTCCTTCTGTGGCTCTCCCTTCTCCAGGGACAGCACTGGGAGCTCCAGCCCCAGCTCAGGGCWCACTGGGAAGCACAGGGAGCCAAGTTCTTTGTGCCACTGCAGTGGCAATGCCCTGGCAGAGGCACAGGGGGGCCTGAGCTTCCCAAATCCCAGCCCTGAACCATCAGGAACTTTGGGATTCCTTTTATCCCAAAAATGTAATTGCACAGCAGCTCACTGGCAGCTGGTTGGGGTTTGTAATTTTTTTTTCTTGTTTTAATGAACTGCAGCCCTTTTTTAATGCAGAGAAGGACAGAGCCAGGCAAGCACACAAGGAGAGGAGGAAAATCCCTCTTCCCTGCCCTCCCTGGAGCTCCCTGCTCCCTCTCCTCCCTGTCCACACAGCTCTGTGAACAGCACCTGGGTCACCAACACTGGCTTTATTCTTCCAAAGTTTCCAAAGTGTAAAAAAATACATTTTTGCCTTGTTTTGTGTGTGAGGAACCCTYCAGAGCAGGATTCCTGCTGGGCTGCCCTGGGCCAGGGCCCTGTGGGCACTCAGGGCTCTCCAGGCAGGATCTGGGGTGCTGGGAATGGGAAAATCCTGAACTCCYCTGAGCCCTGCAGCCTTGCTGAGCTCTCACTCTGCACTTCCAAGGCTCCTGAGCCACCTTTAAACCAGCACCACCAAACCAGCTGCCAAAAGGAGCTTCCTGCAGGGTCACCTGGCCAGGAGAACCCCAATCCCAGGAGGAATTCTCTGAATGTTCCCAAAGGAGACTCCCTGTGCTCTGGGAGCAGACACACAGTCCAGCTGAAGATGCTTCCTTGTTCTTCAGTCCTCCCAGTCACTGGAAAAAGACAGGAAAACAAGAGGAATGACCCCTCCCCTCCCCTCCCCAGCTACTTCTCCCCCCACTCAAAATATTGAAACTGCACAAAAAGCGACAAACAAGGCTCCAATGACACCTCAACTCAAACAGGGAATCTCACAGTGATGAGAGGAGAAAGTCAGGCTTTTAATAATTATAATATAAAAATAATAAAAAAAGCTTACAAAGAGCAGTGCAGCATCCCAAAAGGCCATGGATTAACTGCCAGAAGGGGACGTCGTTATACGCAGAATAAAAAACAAAACTGAACAACCCACACTGGCAATGAATTTTCATACACAATAGAACAAGCAGTCAAACCTCAGCCTAGGCTGTGGAAAACAACAGTTTCTCCCTTTTTTTTTTTATTACAATATTTTTTTTTCCTTTTTATAAAAAAAGATAAAATAAAAACACAAATAAAATTGTACATAAATGCCAATGTCCAACACTGAAAAGGCAGGGCAATCACACCACTGAGACAAAACCTGACCAGAAAAAAAAACTAATGGCGAGTCCACTTTGCTTTGCTTTTGTCCTGCTGGATCCCAGCCTGGCTGGTGTGGCCCTGGAGATCCTGGGATCCTGCTGGGATCCTGCTGGAATCCTGCTGGAATCCTGCTGGGATCCCACGTGGCTCCGCTGCAGGACAAGGGGTGACACTGGGGTCACCTCCAGCTGCTTCCTCCCTCCATTGCTCTCCTGTGCTGTCCCTCTTTCTGGTTCTTTTTTTTCAATTTTTKTTTCWTTTTTTCCTCTCGGGTTAGCTCTGTCCAAGCCCTGTGTGCCGAGGCTGGGCGCGGGGCCGGAGCGGCGGCGGCGCTCACGCCGTGGTGATGGCATTGAGGTCCTTCATCAGTCCTTCCAGGTGGGCCATTTCTTTGGTCAGCTCGTCTGGCTCGTAGCTCTGGGGACAGGGAAAGGTCACTCACACACAGCCRKGGGCAGGYAATCAGCACARGGGGATGGATGGACCATTACACCCATTAATAACGTGGGAGATCCCTCTTTCCCTAGGGCAGCTCCTGTGGCTCAGAGCTCCAGCCCTGTTCTCCTGTCTCAATCCTTGCCTTGGAAACAAAGCAGGAAGTTGAGAAGGATCTTCCCAGCTTTAACAGGAAAAAACTTCACCAAAGCTGCTTTGGGCTCAGGATCATTACTGAACCCACACAAGTTTAGGCTCAGCTGTCTCATTTCTGTCACCACTGAGGCCTGGCTCATCCCCAAACCCTTCCTGAGCAAGTCCTGCCCAGCTGTGAGCAGCTTCCAGCCCTCACACACAAACCTCCTTCACTTGAACAGCAAAGAACTTCCAGTTCACCAAAACTGCATTGTGCAGCAAAGTCATCCCAGCCCTGTGCCCAGCACATCCTCTGCCAGCTCCTAATGGGGTAAAGAGCAGCAGCTGCAAGGAAACTCCTTCCTCAAACTCCCTCCTTAAATCCTTCCTGAAACTCATTCCTGAAACTCCTCCCTGAAACTCCCTCCTGAAACGCCTTCCTTCCTGAAACTCCTCCCTGAAACTCCCTCCTTAAACTCCTTCCTGAAACTCACTCACTCCTTAAACTCCCTCCTTAAACTCACTGCTCCAAGTTCTCCTAAAAACCCAGAATTCATTCAAATCCCTGCCCAACCMTGAACCCCATATTTCAACTGCTAATTTACATTTTAGGAATCATAACTGAACTAGTAATTTAATTTAACCTGGCTTTTTGTGCTGACTCTATGTTGCACTAATGAATTAATGAGGAAAGTATTGACAGCTCTATTTAAATATTACTAATTAGTTGAGGAGTATGGGTTTGGTACTGAYCAAACAAAATGARTAAAGCAGGAGAGACAGAAGCRCAAAAAGCCAGGTTAAATTRAATTACTGAAAATACAGAAAGAAAATCAGGAGAGTAAAAATAAATGTGCCAAAGGGACAATGAGGAAAAAAGGAAAAATTCCCCATGAGTACTTCCTGTAGCAGTGATGCACAGTGAATATTTGTGCATTAACAGGTGACACAATGGCCACAGGAACAACTCCTTGGCTTGCAGTTTGAAAGGAAAACAGCTCTTCCAGTGCCTCACACCCAAAACATTCCTTAAACTGCTAGGAAAGCAGCCCAACAGGAGGCTGCACTTCTCCACAAGTCAGGAAACTTTCCTGTGAGAATTCACAAAAATATTGGGGATGRTGGCTTGGAACACACTGACATTAATGTCAAATATTCTGTGTGCAATGGCACTGGGAATGCTCTGCAGAGCTGGGAATGGCACTGGGAGTGGCAGATGTAAGAGCCCTGCCAGCCCCAGTGATCCCCTGCCAGCCCCAGAGTGCCCCTGCCAGCCCCAGAGTGCCCCTGCCATCCCCAGTGCCCCTGGCAGCCCCAGTGCCCCAGGCAGGCCGGGCAGGGTACCCACGCTCTCTGAGTCCTCCAGCATGCGCGTGCTCTCCTGCAGCTCGGGGGCGCTGGGCACCACCACGGGCATGGGCGGCCGGCTCCTGCCCAGGGTGCCGATGGACGCCGTCTTCACCGCGTGCACGGGGTGCCCTGCACCTGCAACGGGTTTGGGACAGGGTCAGGGGGCTGCTGCCTGCTCTGGGGGTCCTCAGGGAGCACAGTAAGGGCAGGGGAATGGCTTCCACTGGCAGGGATAGGTGGGATATTGGGAGGGAATTCCTGGCTGTGAGGGTGGGCAGGCCCTGGCACAGGGTGCCCCTGGGTCCCTGGCAGTGTCCCAGAGCTTGGAGCACTCTGGGACAGTGGAAGGTGTCCCTGCCATGGCAGGGGGTGGGACTGGATGGCCTTTAAAGCTCCCTTCCAACCCAAAGCAGTCTGGGATGGCTCCATGAAGGAAGAGGATTCTATCAGGAGAAAAGGAACACTTCAATACAGGAGTGCTGGATTTGAATTGTCCTATCTCTGTACAGAAAATGACACCAACACCCCCGCAGCCTGTGCCCCATCTCCTGTGATGCCCAGCCCTGCCCCCCGTTCCCTGCCTCACCTTGCTGTGTCAGCAGGGGCGTGCTGGGCAGGGCAGGGTCGAAGGCCCCCCCGGGCACGGCGGGCACGGCGAAGCTCTTGAGGGGGTGCGAGGGGCGCACGTGGGCCGTGGGGGGACCCTGCGGCTCCTCCTCCCCGGGCAGGAAGGGCCCCTCGGGCTCGGCCAGCTCCGCGCTGGGCACGGCCRCGGCCGCCGGCATCGTGTCCGTGCTGGGCGTGTTCCGGACTGACTCTGCAGGGCACACACACACCGCCAGGGTCACTGACACGGCACTCGGGGACACGGGCACACGGGGACATCGGGACACGGTGCCTCCTCCCTGGGCACCGGCACCGAGTGACCCCAGCCCGCTCCGGGGGAACATCGGCTCAGGGGAACTGAATGAGCTGAGAGAACAGCACTTCAACACTGCCACTGCAACAGCTCTGTGTCCCAGTCCTCAGGCAAACAGCACAGAACACCAAGCTGCAGCTRCTTTCACCCCAGAGTACTGGCATTTGGAATAACAGCTCTTCAAGCACACAGCACTGGGTGGTCACGGAGAAGCCACACTTGAAATCCATTTACTGGGACTCATGGAATGGTCTGGGCTGGAATGGACCTGGCAGCCTCAGCAACTGTTTTCATAAGGAAACAACACTTCTGGCTGGGACACCTTAGAGCAGAGAAGCTCAGAGCTGCCTTCATCCCACTACGTTACCCATGTGCCCATTTAGCAATTCCATTGCTCTGGAATTGTTCAGAGCACTGGAGACTTCAGTGCTCTCTAAAACTGCTCCAAATGATTCTGCTCCAGCCTGGAAGTGCTGCATGGAAATCACCCCCATTCTCTGTGTGCCCCCACTGTCAGCAGCCAAGCCTGGACTTTCCTTCCCTGCTGGCTCCAAATTGTATTAATGTGAAAAGTTATCCCATGAAGCAGCTCAGAGTTCATCTGATGCTTCAGACTCCAGGGCAGAGGCTTTAGCAGGAGGAATCCCAGTTTGGAGCTGTTTAAAACATGGAATTCCCTTTCCCAAGGACASCACCACGGATGTCAAGGACCAATGTCCAGCCTACCCAGGAACACCCAGCCCATGCTCTAAGTTCAGTCTGTGTTAACCCATCCCTCCTGGAAGCCCAGAGAGGAGACTGCCCCAGCTGCAGGCTGGGGTGTGCAGGAGTTTCCCTGGCTGCTGCAGGTCCCTGAGGGTCGGTGTCTCACCTGAGGAGTCGGCCCTGTCCGAATGGGACATGGCAGAGCCCAGGGGCCACGGGCTGAGCTGGTGCTGCAGGAAGCTGCGGGTTGGAGAGGCGAGGCTGCCGGAGTGGAAATGGTGGTGAGGGGGGTCGAGGGAATGGATGGGATGAGCACTAATCACAGCTGTGGATGAACACAAGACAGAGAAACGCTTAACACACACACACAGGACAGCCTGGGGACTCCCCTCCCTGCTCCCTGAGCCAGCAGGGAGCCAGACCTCGGCTCATTCACARCCCAGCTCAAACCCCTGGGTTGTCGCACCTCAAACAGAACAAATCACCCAATTACAGCTCCAGAAACTGCCACCAGCTCTTAATGCACTGCTTGGTTCCAAGGAAAAGTTCAGAAGAAGAATGAAGAGAWTTCAGATCTGTTATCCATATACAGTACATTGATAAAGAGGAAATGAGGTGTGTTAAACCCAGTATCCTTCCAGGATTTCTGTATTCCAGGAGGCAAAGAAGGAAGGTACACACCATAACTGCAAATTAGACTAAAATGGCCCAGTGAATGACCATAATTCAGTACTTAAGAGGGTAATTAATAACTCCCTCTGAATGCTGCAGTGGGTGGAAGAAAGCCAGGGAAGGTTGTGCAGGCCCAGAGCTGGGCACATGGAATGGTGCTGGGGGGCTCACTGAGAGGGGGCCTCATCCTGCAGAGCCCACATCCCTGTTTCACTGCCAGGAACCACAGCCTGCAGCTGGGGTTTCACAGCCAGGATGCAGAGTCCCAGTGTCAAAGCCCAGCTCCAGCTGAGGCACCAGCAGGGCCTGGGCTGTGCCCCCAGGCAAGGCAGGAGCTGATGGAGAGGGGTCAGCAGGCAGCCTTGTCCAGAGCCTGCCATGGCACACAGCCCCCTCTGACACAGAGCAGCTCCTGAGAACTGGAACTGCATCCTCTGCCCCTCCTCACACCTGGAGAGCTGGCACACAGCAAGGACATCAGACTGCTTAGTGCCAAACCAAGAAACCAGGTGCTACTCTTGGAAAAAGGCTGTAGGACAAGAAAATTCACAAACTGAGCAATCAGGACACTTGAAAAGGTAGGTAGGGACCAAGAACACCAAGTCCTCMGTTCAGTTTTTGATCAAAGCAAAARGARAGTGGAAATGTARTGGACTACTCTGAAATAGTTCCATRAAACAGAGGGGTTGTGGCAGCAGGCACCTGGCTACAGGTGGAACATGATCACAGAGCTCAGGGGAGTCTAAAGCTCAGCCCAGGTGAGCTTGGTGTGATTTTATCTCCCAGTTCTGCCCCTGACCAGTAACTCCTGGGCCTCTCACTGGTGTTGTCACACAGGSTTTCAGTCTGGCTCTTCAGAGGTTCAGCTAAGTCCCCTTCCATCTTGGAGTCCTTTGAGAACTCCAGATATATTGTTTAATTCCTACAATATTTCACATTAATGGTAATTTTGGTATGAGAGAACAATCCCAGTGCAAAGAGGTCTTGAGGGGCTGAAGTCAGAGAAGGCTCTGAGAGCAGCAGCTGCAGAGATAAAGGGGATGGTGACTGGGCTGGGAGGAGAAAAACAACAGTGGGGAACCTGACTGAGATTCCAGCTCCTATGGAACAGCTGGGCACTGCAGAGTTCCAGAGCAATGACAAGAAGCAGCCAGGAGAGCCCCAGRCTGGGACAGACAGATCTGGACATCCCCCCAGGGCAGGCACTCCCAGTCCCTTTAACTCTGCCCACAGCAGGAGGGGCTCAGGAGCCTGCCCTGGGCTGTTCCTGCTGCCCAGGATGGCATTTCCTGCGAGCAGGGAGTGGCTGCAGCRGCAATGGGGGTGCTCACTTACGCTGAGGTGGCTGAGAATCAAAAGGCATCATCATCTTGGGCCTCATGCCCCTCCTGCCCGCCAGCGTGGACATGCTGTCTTCTGACTCGTGTCCTGAGGGCAAACAGAAGGTTATTCCTGGCAGCCAGGCTCCTGCCACCCCTGCAGCATCCCCACCTCCTCCCAGGCAGCCCTGCAGTCACCAGGGACACGAACAGCCCCTTCCCCCCTTGCTGTGAGGAGTGAGGAGTTTTGGGAACTGGGGAAACTCTCCAGGCCCCAGGGCAAACTTCTGGCAGTCAGAAGGTCAGAAACAACTCCAGTGCTTTAATATGAAGTGAGATCATGTCCCCATTACTGATCAGCATTTACCAAGAGAATGTAATGMTACAACTCTTGGATGCTCCACTCCCTCACTAAAACACGTGATCCAACCTTTCCAGAGTCTGAGAAACCAGGACAAACCCAATTCACTACTTGGAAAATAACAACAAAAAAGAGTAACTTAATCATTTCTCAATCAGGTGATTTCAGCAGGCACAGTGAAATGCATTCCACTCCCAGGGCCTCCCACCTCTGTAGGAATTCCTCCTCTGATGGATGTTGCTGTCCATGGAGTTGTCCACGGGGGTGATGTCCTGGGAATTCCGAGGGATGGGGGTGTCTGTCATGATGGGGTTGGGATCTGGGGATTTGTCAATGGGTTTGAGCTCCAGCCTCTCGTGGTGGATCCAAAGGTCTGGGGGTTTCACATCTTTGGAGTTGCCCTTGTACTTGTGGGAGCCATTGACGGATTTGCAGGCAGCTCGTTTCCTGAGGGGAGCAAAGCAGGTTCCTCACCTGGTGCCAGAGGCAGCTTCTCCCTGGGAATGCCCTCAGCTGGGCAGGGAGCTCTGACTTCTGAGCCCCCCTGACACCYCAAAGCACATCCTGAGCCATGGAATTTGTGTCTGTACCCATGTGCAGCCCTGGCTCTGCAGCACAGCCTTCCTCAACACGAATTAAATTGCAGGAATTCTGGTTATTGAGAGGACATTCCAGTGCTGTCCCACAGCCCAGGCTCACTGCAGCAGCTGCAGAAGGAGGTGCAGACAGGCAGTTACCCCAAGAGGATGGGAACACAGGATTAATGACAGGGATGTTCCTCCCAACCCCACTAAGGCTGGACACAGCAGCAGCAGCAAACCAAGGTGAGGCAGGGACTGGGGATGGCACAATTTTGGCAAAGCAAAATGTTTCAGCACTCCCTCCACACTGACTCCTCACTCTGGGCCAWGGCAAAGCTGGAGGAGGGGTCCCTTTGCGAGCAGAGCTCCTGGAATGGCTCAGACACTGGTGAATGGCACCAAGAGAGCCTCTGGCAGGGTGACTGCCACCTCCTGCTCCCACTGCAGCTGATGAGTGACAGGGATCAGGTTATTCCCTGGCTGGGGGCACTCAGAAATGGAGATCTCACAGGGTTCTTTCTGCCCTGACAATAAAACACATCTCCTGGCCCTGGCCCACCCCTGCTGCCCTCTCCTGCAGTTCTGCAGCAGAGCAACTCAACATGATCCAAGCCTGGCTTTTCATCAGTTCCTTCAAAATCTGTTCTGCATAACAGCATCTCTTAAACTTCAACTACAGCTCTGCTCTTCCAAACATCACACAGAGAGACCCTGCAGGAGCCTGGAGGTGGGAGCATCCCTGCTGCAGCATCAATGCAGATGTTCTGAGGGAACATTTCTGATACAAACACGGGGATTCTGGAGCACTTTCCTAAGGAATCCAGCCCCACATTTCACATTCCACTCCAGTGATCCCACTAAAACCTGGATAATGCCAAGCACAGCTCATGCACTGAGCCCACCGTGCAGGAAGGAGGAGCTGCCTGAGCTTTTGAGCTCTCCCAGCTCCCAATACAGGATTGGCTCCAGTGTGGACCCCTGTAAATGCCAGTTCCTCCTGGGGCAGGCACACCTGGAAGCACTGATCTGTGTGAGAGCTGATGGCAGTGACCTCTGGGACACAGGCAGGACCCCAGAGCAGCAGCTCCTAAGGCTGCAGACCCACAAGGAACAACCCCATAAGCAGCAGGAGGAATGCCAGGCCAGCACTCATTACTTTTTCTGGTGGGACGTGGTGCGGCGCGTGCAGAAGACGGCGACGATGACRACGATGACGATGGTGATGACGCCCACGGACACGATGATCACCAGCAGCATGTTGCTGTCCAGGGGGGACGTGGGGCTGCCATGGGGGCTGTTGCTGCCTGCAGGGTGGGGAGGGCACAAAAGGCTCATTTATTGCACAGCAAAAGCAAGCAGTGCCCACCAAAGCCRCCCGGGATCCTGCAGATCTGCAGGAGGGGACGGATCTCGTGGGAAATGTTTGTTTCTTTGGCATTTGCAACTGTTTCTGTACARTTGTTCACCTGGAAGTTGATTTACAGACACTTTTCCTACTGTGTCTATCAAAATTTAAGTGCAGCCTGCTCAATTATGACAAACTGTGAGCAGAGTCAGCCTGGGATCTGCTGAACCTGCAGCACCACAGGCTCCCCTTGGAGCCTCCAGGGGTCACCTGGCTCCAAAGGAAACCCTTTATCCCACAGCAGGGAGCATTTCCTGAGCACAGGAAATCCCAGCACACTGCACTGAGCAGTGAAGGAGCAGAGGAGGCTTTGCCTTCCTATCTGTTCCCATGGAATTGATTTCCCACTCCAGCAGCCATTTCACACCAGCTGGGAGCAGCTCTGGCCATGGCAATGCCCCAGGAGCCCAGCAGCAGCAGGGACAGCTCTGCAAGTGCTGCTGGAGTATCCCTGGTGAGCCCAAAGCCCACGAGGAGCCCTGCCCCACACTCACCTCCCAGGGGGGGTTTGTAGTCCGGGCCCAGGTCCATGGGCCGGTTCCCCTTCCCRGCAGATCCCGAGGCTGCAAAGGTTCACACAGTGCAATTTTACACAATTCAGCACCTCTGAGTCCTTCCTGACAACCTCCCCAAGCCCCAGCAGCAGCTTTTCCCTCCTTTTCTGTCCCTACAACACAATTTGGCTTTGCACAGCACCTGCTGCACCAGGGAAAGTTCTCCAAAGGAACTYTTTRATTGTTTCCCASTTATTATYTCCCTAATTAAGCTCAGGAGCCTCTCCTAATTTCCCTTTAAAAATGCTAATAAAGCCCATTTGCAGTAAGGCACAGGYACATGCTGAGGCAAATGGTTTTGCTACACTTGTACTGAGAGTTCATCACCCTGAAACAGGAATTCCCCAGGTGTCACTGCCCAACACCCAATTCCAGAGCTGGGGACACTGGAATGGGTGGAGGATCCCAAGCACTGGAAATGCAATATTGGGGCCCTGCCTATCCATTAAAACTTGCTTTCAGCTCCTCCCTGTTCTCYCCTGCACACCACAAGTGACCACARAAATGGTTCTGATGAAAGCTGAGGGAACAATAAATCAGCTACAYCCAAACCTGGTCCTTCACTCTGTGTTTGCACCCAAATGCTCTGATGCAAAATTAATGACAAAAACACTGGGGCAGGGGAAACATTCAGCAATGGTGCAAGGAACAATATTCCTCTGCTTACAGGAATCCAGAATGTTTTACACATTTTTACACTGCTCTACAAACAAACCCAAACCCTCCAAGAAGTCAGGCASTGTGGCAGTTGCACAGTCAGGAGAAGGATTTCTGTTAAAAATCTTCTTGAATCGAGAAGCATGAAGTGTTAAAGGATGTGTAACAAATGGGAACTGGMCCTCAAGTGAGAGCCTGTGAACTGGTGCCTGAAATGAAGACAAATGGCAAAAGCAGGCAGGGGCAGGGACTAAAGCTGGGGAGGAACAAGGAGAACGTTGTGTGTACGCAGGGGAGGGAAGCACTGCAGGACACATGGACATGGGAAGGGGCTGCCAGGAGGGAGGGGACACAGCCCCAGGGTCCCTTTTTGGGGAGCAGTGACCCTGCAGCAGTGGAGCAGCATCTCCCACAGCTCATGTGTAAGATSTGTGTCTGTCTGGCCACTCTGTCCTGGAAAAATGGAACCCCCAGAAGGACTGAGAATCCCTGAGCCTGGGGCTGAGGAGCTGCTCCAGGCACAGAAGCTGTGGGACAGGGGGGAACATGAAGAACCAGCAATATTTTGGGAGGGCAATCAGACACCCTGAGCAGTTCTACAGCAGCTGGAGCCCTGAGGCAGGTGAGCTGATGGAAAAGGGGTGCAGAGGAGATGGACACACTGTCCATCCATCTCYCTGGGTTATGGAGGTCTGCTCAAAAAGCTGAGTGTCAGCCCATAAACGTGGCTGGCACCAGTAACTGCAGACAGATAATGAGAGACAGATCAAATACACTGCAGTTAGGCCTGCAGGAAATACCTGACAGTGCTGTGCAATCTTTGTTAAAACAGCACCATTAAAATAACATGTGGAGCCTATTAACAGGATTAACAACAAATGAACTGATAAGAATGAGAATTATTGCCAAGGAYTGCTTSCAGTGAGTTCTGCAAGGAGCTGTGCTTGGCCAGGGGCAGCTCAGAGCCCTGAACAACACCAGGAAAGTGCAGGGAGTGACTGCCCTGAGGCCAGCAAGGGCCACCACATCAGGGTAAGACAGCCAATGCACAGTGATCCTCATGGAACCCACTGATGAATTCAAGTCCTTCCTGATGAATTTAAGTTGAAATTCAGGTACCTGACCAAGGTGCTTCTCAGGATCCAACTCCTGAACCCACAGATCAGCAGTTTAAACCTTTAAATAAATTGCAGGGAGCCCAATCTCTTACACAGTGTGACCTCTCTTAAGGAACAGTTTAACAGAGCATTTGCTGGAATTGTTTCCATTCAGCCTGTGAACCTCCATGTTACACCAGATGCAGACAGAACATCTGAACTGTGGCTTTGCTCCATCAGACACCTGAATCTYTGCTTTAGGATGAGGCCAGTGCAAGCACCTGAAGCCTGACAGCAACAGCCCCTGAGTTCTACCCCAGCTCTGTGGGGAAACAGAACCATGTGCTGAGCTCAGGAGGGAAACACTGAAGCAGACAAAGAGAGGAGAGGACAGGATCATTAAGGGCAGAGAATCAATCCCTTGGTTTGCTCCCAGCCTGAGGAACTTGCTGCCTCTGTCCTGCAGGTCCCAGTGTGGCAGTTCAGTGAGGCTGGCACAGGACAGCTCCTCAGCTCCTCTCCTGCACTTCCTCTGCCTTCCCCCTTCCCACAGGATTTCAGCTCTCCCAGTGTCCTTACAGGAATTCTCAAACAAAACTCTGGGCTTGGATGATTTATACATAATAGGATGTGATAMAATTGATCCTGACTAGGACAATGTGCTATTTTAGGATGCAACAGTGGCTGAAATGGGGCTGGAACAGGCAGAAACAGAAAACAGCAACTCTCACCTAAAGCCCTGTGACCCTCCCCAGTTCCCTCTTGCTGCAGGTGAGCAGGACAATGGCACTGGAGCACCTGCTCCCCAACCCTCAGCCCACCTCCAGGACACAGGGATGGGCTCAATCCACTCCCTGCCTGCCCTGTACCAGCATCACCTGGTGCAGAGCAAAGGCACATTTAATAAATGACTCTGAGTCCAAGCTGAGGAGCCAAGTGAGGAGCAGCTCCCTCAGAGCCCCTTTAGGATCTCTTTAATTGCATGTCTAAGCTGTTTGCCAATGGCCTTTTTAACTCATCCCTCCAGACTAATTCTCCCCCTTTTTATGGGGCTTGTAGGTTATTTGGAAGAAAGCAAGAAGTGCCCTGGGACATCCACCTTCCAATTCAATAAAGGAAGCTCAAAGCTCCCATTTTTCAAGCAAACATTTTAAAACCTGAAGGCTTTTAGGAGCCAGTGCTGGGCTCCTCAGGAGAGTCTGGGCTCCAAATGAGCTGACAGGCAGAATCTCTCCTCACAGAGCTTCCCAGGCCTTCCCTGCCTTTATTCTGGAATGAATCCTCACTTGTGCTAAGCAGAATCC
>CADDXX010000759.1:293898-313291 GCA_902810485.1 Alauda arvensis
CAAAGCACAACAGTGAGGGATGGAGAGCACAGAAATGTGGCTGTTCATTTACCTTGGTCATTGGGCATTTTATCTGAGGACTCAGCTTAGTGGGGCAAGCACAGGGAGAAAAAACAAGAGACACATCACAAGGCTTGAAGGAGTGAGACAGAATTCCAGGTTTCCCACAGCACAGGGTACAGCTCTTGATTCTCAGCACTAAAACTCACGTGGAGAAGTGTCCAAGGCCAAGCTGGACAGGAATTGGAGCAGGGTGGGCTGGTGGAGGTGTCCCTGCCCATGGATGGGCTGTGAGGTCCCTCCCAACCCAGTTCTGTGCTAGGATTCTATGCCAATAAACTCATCATTTTATCTTTCCCAAGCTCTGACACATTTTACTCTTTACTTGCCCATCACCAGCAGTTCCTGACTTAGGGGCCTGCTGCATCCCACAAGCTCCCACTGCACATCCCATTCCCATTCCCAGGTGCGACTCAGAGGAGCTGGACCCTCACTGCAGCCATCCCAGGGTTGTGACAATCCATCCCAAAGCCCCTCAGGATGTGTGGAACCACCAATGAACCCAGGAGCTGAGTCCCAGCCTGGGGATTCCCTGCATGCAGCCCAAGGCCATGGAAAACATCACTGCAGAGCCCCAGAGCTGCCTCTCCCATTCCCAGGTGTGACACACAGGAGTTGGGCTTTCACTGCAGCCACCCCAGGGTTGTGACAATCCATCCCAAAGCCCCCAGGCCCTGTGGAACCACCAGTGAAGCCAGGAGCTGAGCCCCATGCTCAGGGATTCCCTGCATTCCCAAGGCCACGGCAGAGGTGCCTGTGGTGCCTCCCAGAGCAGGGCTCAGGTACCTTTGGGGGTGCGGAACTGCACGGCCTCAGACATGGGCCCCATGCCCTTGGAGTTGCGGGCCTGGATCTTGAAGAAGTAGGGGGTGTCGAGGGTGAGCTCCTGGATCTGGTGTGTGAGCCTGTTCCCCACCACGGGCTCGATGACCCAGTCGTGGATCTCGGCGTTGACGTCCGTGCTGTAGTAGATGATGTACCCTGGGCAGGGAAGGCACAGCTCTGTCCATCAGGGAGCACAGCACCCAGGACATGCTCTGACTGCCAGGGAACAGCCAGCGCCTGCCCAGGGCTGCTCTGCCTCTGGGAAACACTAAATCCATGCTCAAATATCAGCCAGCCCTCCCATCTCCCCTCTGAACTGCTCAAAACGGATGGAAAAGATCCTTTCTGATCACCATCCCTGCACATGGACAAATTGTTATTTCCATCCCTTTGTCTATGTACCAAATTATATAAAATAATGTAAAGCTGCCATTATAAAGCATCATCAAACATTAATATGACATTATCTAAATCAGGTTAAAACARCCAAACATTCTCATGCACAGCAATACAACTTGTGTCTGTAATTACTTCATTATTTTTCAGTGTATTAACAAAGGCAACAAGAATCTGAAGAGAACTGAGGCTGCCCTGCACATCCCAGCAAAAAAGGTATGGGAAGAGTTTATGTCCTGTTATTAAACACAGTGAAATCCCCAATCACTGTGCAGTAAAAACTTTACAGCTTTTTTATACAAGAAACACAGACCAGCATAAAATAAATACTTGAACCCCTAGATATTTATATACACATAGAAATAAATACTTGAATCTGTATTTAATAAGTATTGTAGAYAACACAATATCCATTATATATGGYCATGTATTATTTATATATTTGTGCCATTASTTTTGTCTATATCTAGCTTCAAGTATTTATTTTATATGTAACAATTTTGGAAATACAAGTTTGTATAGAACTATATATCTGTTATATATCTATGTCTGTTGTGTATCTATATATGTCTATAATATAAATCTATATATTATCTATAATATATATCTATATCTACATGAAGTGATGCTAAAAGTATTAGAACAATCTAGAGGCACAAGTACTCAATTAACTTTGGAATGCCTTAATTAGTGAGCAGTTCTAATGATGAGCATGAGGGATCCTTGACTGCCCAGCTCAGCATTCCCTGCCCAGCCCATCCCCAGGCAGGGAGATTGGAGCAGCAAAGCCAAAATTCCATGGAAAGGGGGCATGGAATGACATCACCACTGGGAATTCTGGCATCCCTGACAGCACAGGGTGAGTTAATGAGTAATTAATTAGTGCTGGGCCCTTGGCTGATGGGGCTGTTCCCACCAGAGAGCACTTGGGCCCCACATCCCAAAAACTGGGGAAGGGGAACTGGAGATGGGATCTGGGAACAGGAACTGGAGATGGCTCTGCCTTTTCCCAGTGATTTAATCAGTTTATCCCATGTGGCAGTGATGCAGTTAAAGATAAACAACAGTTTACTCCTAATGGTTCTGTCAGGGGAACAAGAACCTGCTCTGGAGTCTGTTCTGTGACACAAAAACACCACCAAGGTGACAAAGAGCACTGGGATGGCTTCTCCCAAATAAACCTCTGATGGGCCAGAGGCACTGGGGATAACTGGGTGCTACTGGAACAGCACAAGCAAAGTCATGGAGATATTGAACCTTTCAACTGGATTTCTGATCCCACTTCCCTTTGCCACTGCAGTCAGGTTAGACCTGAGCATGTTCTGCTGAGGGACAGGAGGAAATGGTGAGTGTGAGGAGCAGCAGGGCTGTGCCAAGCAGGAGGCAGCCCCAGCTCAGGTAACCCAGCCCTGTCCCTGGTGCCCCACCTGTGATTTTGCCATTGGCCTCAGAGGGTGGCTGCCAGTTCACGATGATGGTGCGGGGCTTGCCCTCCTTGCTCACCACGGTCACGTCCTTGGGGGGAGAGGTGGGCACTGAAACACAAACCCAGAGTCAGCAGCAGCTCTGCCACACCACAGCAACAACCTGCAGCTCCCTCTGCTGTGGAACACAGTTCTATTGGGGTTGTTCTGTTTGTTTTATGAGCACCCCTGCTGCAGAGGCTCCCTGACCCCTCCCTGGCCAGCACCAGCCACTGTCAGTGCCCCCATCCCTCATGGAGCCCCCTCTGCCCAGAGCACTCCTGGCACCACATGTGAGCCATGATCCTCACAAAACTGGGGCTGCTGACTCCTCACCTGCTTTTCTTCAGTCACCAGCAAACCCCACACATTTGTAAAAGATACTTACTATACAGCAGGCATGTGAAACACCTCCCTGGTTCCAGGTTTATGGTGAGGCTCAGACACAGCAGTGCCCATTTGCTATTTAAATCCCAATCACAAAGTAAATCCACCAGCAACTCAGAATCACACCAGCCTGGAAAGGTTCAGGTGGGAATGGACCTGAAAGCCCATGCCATGGGCAGGGACAGCTCCCACCATCCCAGGCTGCTCCCAGCCCTGTCCAGCCTGGCCTGGGACAATTCCAGGGATCCAGGGGGATCACAGCTGCTCTGGGAACAATCTCTGAGCAAACCTGCAAGGGCTGCTTGGCCTCCTGAGGAATGATTTGGAATTTGAAGGCATCTGCACCTCAGAGATGTTTCCAATGCAGAAGTATTTGCTGAACACAAACCTTTCCCTTGGGCTGCCAGAGAGCAGCACTGAGGGAAGGGAAGGAGAGAGTTTTCCTTCTCCCATCAGCCTCTCCTGACCAGAATCCAGGGAACAGCACACATTGCTGCAGCACAAAACTGCAATGCTGTGAGCTGAGCCTGCAGAGGGCACTGAGCACCCCTGCACTGCCACCTCCTGAAATCCAGGAGCCTCCTGAGGGGGAACCCACAGCAAATCCACCTTGGGTGTTYGATCCAAGCACAGCACACTGAACTGCCTGCATTTCCAGAGCTTTCTGTGCATGRTCCATGAGAAATCCACCCCTAAACCCTCTGGGATGGCACCAGTCATCCCTGGGATGAAGAGCTGGAAAGCAGGGACAGCCAAAGCACACAAGTTTTTGTAACTATTGCCCCAAATATGTAAAAACAGGATTCAGAGGCAACAAAAATAGAAAATGAGGAGTGGCCCACAGGAGATCAGGAATACAAAGAGCCCAGAATTCCCTAATTTCCTTTTAGGAACAAGTTCTCACAACTTGTCAGGAGCATCCCAAAATAATGAGCCACTCACTCAGGAATTTGGCCAGTGTTATAAATCACAAGATCTGTTAGGAGAAAAGATATTCAGCCTCTTTTTTAAAATTTCTATTTTAAATTTTCTCCTTAGCTCCCCAACTTTTGGGTCCCATTTGCAAATACTCCTCACAACCTGACCCTTCCTATTAAAATGCACTGAGCCCCCCTGCACTGTGCCCTTGCTCAGGGGCTTTGTGGCAAATTCTCTTGAAGAAAGAATTTCTTTGTGCAGCTTTTGGAGTCCTGCACTCAGAGCAGATCCTGGCTGAGGACTGAACACTGTCAGCAGAAACACAAATGCAGTGTTTCATGTGGGCTGGGAAAGGAGCCCCAGCCCAGAGCTGGCCCCACATGATGGGATTCCCACCCAAAACCATGACAATGTTTTCAAAAGCAACTGCAGCTCACTGGGACTTCAGAGAGYTCAGATTTTACCCTGGGTTTGCTTTTCCTTGAGCAGAAATGAGAGCAYTTCTGTGACAGAGTATCTGGAAAATCTCACTAATTGTTTGCAAGTTGGATTTTCTGGCTGGATTTTAATTTAGAGGGAGMACTCTGGGCTCATTGGGGTGGGCTCCTTGTTCTCCACAGCCCATCTCAAGAGYACCCCACGCATAATCAGCAGTGAATTGAACTGCCCAAAGTTCATTTAACACTGCAGGGTAAGAGGAGCTAATGAGGGGCAGGTCAGGGGAGGGCCAGGCCCTCTCAGTCACTGAGTTTTTCCTGGCAGCTCCAAACCCTCCTCTGTTCTGAGCAGGAATTCAGGGCTCATTTGGATGTCTTAATGCCTCCTGTGATTTTTCTGTCTTCATTTGCCTCGTGCACCTTCTCCCTCTGTAACAATTATCATCACATTTACAGCAAATTTTAATTATTATTTGCTCAAGTGTTTTCTTTGAATTTGCTGTTAATGTGCTTTTTGTGAGCCTTCCTYCTCTCCTGCCCATGCACTGTGGTGCATTATTCATGACTTCTCTGTAATTTGATGTAAATTCTCCTGCAATCATCCCTTGCAATTTGGAGCAATGTTGTTGTTTTCTAATCAGAATTTCTCACTGAACTATTCAGAAACACCCCCCCAGCCAGTGTAAATCAGCAGCACCATTCCAGGAGGTTCCTCCAGGGATGTCCCAGCCTTGCAGAGCCCACAGTACCTAATTCAAAGGTGGTGCCATGTGCTGTCATGCTCCAGGTGCTGGATCTCCTGCCCTTGGTCACCATCACTGAGAACTCATAGAGGGTGTTTGGCTTCAGCCCCGTCACCAGGTAGCTCAGGGTGGTGGCATTAGCAGTCTGAAAGGGAAACAGGGTCAGCACTCCCCAAAGCACACAACTCCCCAGAACTCCCAGCATTTCCACAAACATTCACCCCAGAACCATCCATTCTGCTCCTTCTCTGCCCTGCACATTCCTTAATCCAGTATCAGCATTGATCCTGCACTGCAAACTCTGCAATCAGCAGGAGCCAATTAACAGCAGCCAATTAGAAATGAAAACAACAATAACACAGGGGCCAGGGCCCACTTGTTCTGCTGTGGGTAAAGCCCTGGTTACCTGGGGGTTCATTCCCACCATTTCATGGACTCCTCTGGCTGGGGAAAACAAAAAGCAAGGAACTGCTCCTGCCTCCACATCCCTGCTGGGATTTCCAGGGAACCTTAAATGCAATGAACAATCAACTCCAGGTAACACCTGAGAGGCCTGAAGAGAATGAAGCTGCACTAAGGTGTAGATTCTTATAAAAAATGGTGATTTAGGATCACACAAGGGAAGGGCACATGGCTCAGAGTGGAATTTATAAATTATTTATAAAATAATTCAGCTTTTATAAAGATGGTGTTTGTTATAAATGCTTCAGCACCAACAGGATGTACTGGARCCCCRTGGWAAAGAAGGGAAGTTGTATTTACAGGTATGTGCATCCCCTTGGCCTGCAGGGGGGCAAACATGGAATTAAAGAGTGGTCTCAGGATGTGGCAGGGCCAGGCAACAACTGCAGCAGCCACTGCCTCCAGAAACCACCCAGACAGAAAATAAACAGTGTAATAATACATAGAATAATGTATATAATACTAAATATAGCAAATCAGAAATGCTGATTTATTGTCAAAATARAGGCACCTTTCCTGAAGGCTCCAGCAGTGACAAAGAAACCCTGAGATCTCCAACATCTTTATTCCTTTTTTCTTACAAGGGCTGGCAGTTGAGGAAATGGGGGTCCAAGGGATGGCAGGGATCTGTGCCCAGGCCTTTGCTGTCTGTGGCCAGACTACAAACACTCAAAATGAATGAAAATGAAATTCTCCATTGGCTTGGAGCTTCTCCTTGGTGCACACTCAGTGCAGTCTGGGCTGGGTGGGACTGTGCTGAGGGGCTGGGGCACAGCTGGGGTGGGCACAGCTGGAGTGGGCACAGCTGGAGTGGGCACAGCTCCCTGGGGAAGGCAGGAACTCAGGCCTCCCTGGGAGGGCTGGAATGCCAAGTCCAAGGCAGGAATTTGCCCTCCCAGCTGGCATTAGCAGCTCATTACCCCAAGAAGCCCTTCCTCTCTGGGATGCTGCATTCCCAGCAGTATTTAAGCACTCCAATATTTGCATTATTTGATGTGGCAGCTGGGCTCCTTTCACAGGTGYAAGTTCTGGTTTCCATCTCTGGTTTGGAATCTTGGATCTTTGGTTTCCCTGAGCATCCCAGTGAGTGGAGATGACACAGCTGAGCCCCCTGAGTGTCCCACCCCACATTTAACAGCACTTCATCAACATCCCAGCCCATCCCAGGGTACCAAACCCTGCCCACCTGCTGGAAATAAACTCCATCAGTGTTAGCTGAACAACTTCATGCAGTCCCAAAAACCCCAATATTGAATGTTTTCACTGCTGCCTGAGGGATCCCAGGCAGCTGCAGGACAACCCCACACACCACAAGGGGCTTTGGAAAACTGCCCCATGTGAGTGCAGAGACAGCTCAGAGCACAGGAGCTGCATCCCACCTGCTCCTGGGTGTCCAGGCACAATCCTGCACAAACTGGGGAAAACCAGGCTCCTCAGGGAATTCAGGATTAGGATCATTATAGTTATTATATAATAATATATAATGATATATATAAAAATAGATAATAAAAGACATAATTTTAAAAAATTAATTAGGAATTAGGGAACTCAGGGAAGTTGTGGGGTTTGAAGTTATTCAGGAGCTCATTCAAGGCAATTAAAACCTACAGCTGGGTTGGACTGGCTGTGCTCAGTTGGGTCATCAGAACACCCTGCACCCCCTCCAGCCTCAGAGCTGCCTGGGAAGCACAAAACCAGCTTTTGCTCAGAGTTTTTGCTCTGACAGAGAACAAATGGGATAAATGGCCTGAACAGGCAATGTAGGGATGAGAGGGAGGATGAACCCCCTGAGCTGAGCAGCTCTGGATGCTGAGGGATGGCTGTCCCTGCAGGATCTGTGCCCCCAGGACAGGGACACTGCACAGGGGCCAGGACAGGCCCTGCACTCCCTGCAGTGAAGGCAGCCCAGCCTGACTGAGAGCCAGCACTCCCTGCAAGGGTCTGACCTCCCAAAACTCATCCAGCAGCACAGGAGAGGCTTTCCAACAGAAACAAGGCAGGAAAAGCAGGATGTGGGTTCTCCAGGCACCASGGGTTACACGTGATCAAAGCAAACACCTCCAGCTTCTCTCCTCCAGGCAAATCCTTTCTACAGTTTTGAGTCATTTTAAACCATCCTCCAGCATCCTGTGTTGGTTTTGGTCAGTAAAACTGTGACCACCAGCACTGGAACTGCAGGAATAGTACATTTACTGTTTYATTCCATCTTCTATTTCATTTCATTTCATTCTTTTAAGCAATCAGCTAATGAAACTGCAGCTTTATTTAAACCACTCCTGAGACATCCCCTGCACATGGGTCAGGAATGTGGCTCAGAAGGARCTTGCCTTTGGAGGAGGAATACACACATATTTACATCTTTTCATGTCCATGGAGAAAAGATCTGGATTGTAACAAGCTGCAGGGGCATAAAGGGAGCTGGTATTTTAACAACCAGTTCCTCTGAGTCTCCTTACAAATGTGAAATCTGCAGTCAGCAGCTTTGAGCCCTCCAGGTAACTCTGAAAATTAATAAAAAAAATCCAACCAACCACCAAACCAAACCCCAAATCCAGTCTCCAAATCCAAACACATGAAAATGGAGGGAGGAAAGGATTTCATGAAGTTTTTGTTGTGTATTTTGAGACCAGTCAGCTCCCAAAGGAAAGGTTCACTATCAGCCTTGCAGGAAAAGGTTCTAAAAGGACACATCAAACCATGGGGGTAAATCTGTTTTCCCTGCAGGGCTCAGTGAGGAGGAGGAGCTGGAGGAATCCTTGCAATAATTTAATGACTCTCCAGGAGACCCCACACCTCCCAGCCCCAGGGATCAGGGCAGGGGCAAGCTGCAAACTCTCCCCATGTCCACAGAACAGCACAGCTCTGGAAATGTCTGTKCCTTCCCTTCCACCCACTGCCACAGCACCCAGCTCCAGCTCCTTCCACAGCAACTGCTCCCACCACACCCACAGCAACCCTGGAGCTCCAAAGCACCCATGCTCCTCCTGGCAGCACTCCCAGAGCTGTGCCTTTCACTGGGAGCAGAGCTGGGGGATCCCAGCAGCACTCCCAGAGCTGTGCCTGCCCCTGGGAGCAGAGCTGGAGGAATCCTGCTCCTCCAGGGAGCCCAGCAGCATTCCCAGAGCTGTGCCTGTCCCTGGGAGCAGAGCTGGAGGAGCCCAGCAGCATTCCCAGAGCTGTGCCTTTCATTGGGAATGGAGCTGGAGGAGCCCAGCATTCCCAGAGCTGTGCCTGTCACTGGAAGCAGAGCTGGAGGAGCCCAGCAGCACTCCCAGAGCTGTGCCTACCCCTGGGAGCAGAGCTGGAGGTGCCCAGCAGCACTCCCAGAGCTGTGCCTTTCATTGGGAGCAGAGCTGGAAGAGCCCAGCAGCATTCCCAGAGCTGTGCCTGCCCCTGGGAGCAGAGCTGGAGGAATCCTGCAGGGAGCCCAGCAGCACTCCCAGAGCTGTGCCTGCCCTGCCCTGCTGGCACTCCCCTGGCACTCAGTACCTTGTACTTGGTGTTGGCAGGGATGTTGGTTTTCCAGCGGACCGTGTAGAAGCGCGCGTCCGTGATCTTCTGGTTCTTGGGCAGGGAGTTGTCTGCCCAAGTGATCCTGATGGTGTCATGGCTCAGGATGGAAGCCTGAACTCCCACCGGGGGCATCATGGGGGACGGATCTGGCACTGGAGTGTATGGAGCATTAATAACAAACAAATCAACCTCGGAAGTGTCTGCGCGGTCCGTGGGCAAAGGGCCGAGCGTTAGAATTAAACAGGGAGCAGGAGGCATTTAATGTCAACCAAAACAAAAAAACAGGGGATGCAGGGAGTGCAATGAGATGGAAGGTGAGGAATGGAGAGAAAGAGAGAAAAGCCAGAGTTAATAGGTGACATCAGACTGGGCAAAAACATCACTGTTGCATTGTCCTCCCTCCTCCAAACAGTCCAACAACAAATCCCTGCTGCATTGCCCTAATCAGTGCCCAGGGCACTCAGCCATGGCCTGGGACCCCAAACACTGTCACTGTAACTTCATTTGCCTGCAGTGTCCACTGAGTCCTCTCCCAGAAAACAAGGAGGACACAGAGCTGGAGCTCTGGATGGGCAAATSCCCTTCCCAAACACACAGGGACCTCCCTTCAAAGGAAGGCTCTGAGTAAGGGACCAACTTGCAGCAACTGTGAACTGCAATTCCAGCAGCCTCTGCAGGATCTCCAACATCCCAGCTCATCAGGACTAACCCCAAGTGTGGCACCTGCACCAAATTCCTGGGTGGTGTCAGCAGGCTGGGAGGGAGCCCAGTGAGCCATGGCATGGCAGCAGCTCACCTGCACACTTCTSTGCCTTAAACTCTTTTCTTTATGGATTACAAGGCCAAAGCAAAAACTGCCCAGAYTTTGTTTAGTGTGAGTGACAACAGAGGGACACAAAGCAAACACAGGCATCACGTTCATTAATCTCAGTGMAAAGACCACAAACCCCCAGCCCAGGGCCTTCAGAACTGCACCCAGGTGGGCTGTGCTCAGGTAAGGGGAGCATGTAGAGTAAGAACACCATTAGTAGCTGCCAGGTGAGCTGGGAATTTACAGTGAGCCCAACTGAGGTGGTTTATTGGGGAYGTGCGAGGCCAAGCAGTGACAGGGACAGAGAGCATGAGCTGACAGCCAGCACCCTCCCAGCACCCTGCCAGGACCCTTCCAGGAGCCTCCCCAGCTCCCTCCCAGCACCCTTCCAGGAGCCTCCTGGCTGCTGGGCAGGACTCACCCGAGTGGGGCCGGGTCACGGCGCTCTCGTACAGGGGGATCCCTTCCCCCACGTTGTTGAAGGCTTTCAGGGTGATCACGTAGTGGGAGCTGGGATCTGAAGGGCAAAAGAGATCAGCACAACCAGTGAATCCTGCTTTCTGCTCCTCCAGACCTCCTCTGTCCAGTGTTTTCAGTTTGAAAAGTATGTGACTGGAGCTGAAGAAGTCTCCACATGGACCTTCTGCTCATGGCCACACAATCCCAGTTTGGGTTTTTTCCCCTCTAACTGGTTTGGGTTAGAGGGGACCTTAAAGCCCATCTCATTCCAGCCCCTGCCTGGGCAGGGACACCACAGCTCGATCTATAGTTCCAGCAAATCTACCTTAAAGCACAGCCAAATCAGGAGTGAGAAAAACAATTTAAAAGAACAAAACCAARATGACTCAAACCTCTGATTTGATGGAATTCCCAATATTGGTCTTTTAGACTTTTTTACCTCCCACAGAGCATTCTGTGGAGAGCTGAATCCTTATTTTCCTTTCAGAGGAGCCACCAGTGACTCCTGGTGACATTGCAGTCCCTTTTTCTCCGGCAGCTCAGCAAACTCTGCTGCTCCTGGGGAAGCTGAGGGAGGCCCAGCCCAGCTCCCTGCACTCACCCAGGTTCTCAATGGTGTAGTATCTCTGCTTGTAGTCCACCTTGATGGTCTGAGCGTGGGGGCTGCCGATGCCGTAGCCGATGGCGTAGCCCCTCACCACCACGTCCTGGTTCTCGGGCGGGGTCCAGCTCACCACGATGCTGGTGACCAGCGGCCGCACGTGCAGCGAGCTGGGCACCTCGGGCACGCGGCTCTCTGCGGGGAAACGGGCTCAGCAGGGCCTCTCACACAGCCAGGGACAGATCACACAATCACAGAGCTCTTTGGTTGGGAGAGACCTTCAAGATCATCGAGTCCAACCCATGTTCCAACATCTCAACTAGATCATGGCACTGAGTGCCACATCCAGGCTTTTGTTAAACACACCCAGGGTAGGTGTCCTGAGTGTGTGTCCATCTACCACCTCCCTGGCAGATGGTTCCAGTATTTGACCACTCTTTCTGTGAAGAACTTCCTCCTTAAATCAAACCTGGATCTCCCTTGGCACAGCTTGAGACTGTGTCCTCTTGTTCTGTCTGTTGTTGCCCGGAGAAAGGGACCAACCCCAGCTGAGCACAGCCACCCTTCAGGGAGTTACAGAGAGTGATAAGGTCACCTCTAAGTCTCCTTTTCTCCAGGCTGAACAACCCCAGCTCCCTCAGTCGTTCCTCACAGGGTTTGTGTCCCAGCCCCTCACAGGGTTTGTGTTCCCAGCCCCTCTCCAGCCTCGTTGCTCTTCTCTGGACACGCTCAAGGATCTCAACRTCCTTCCCAAACTGAGGGGCCCAGAACTGGACACAGCACTCGAGGTGAGCCCTCACCAGTGCCCAGTGCAGGGGCAGAATGACCTCCCTGCTCCTGCTGGCCACACCACTCCTGATCCAGGCCAGGGGCCATTGGCTTTCTTGGCCGCCTGGGCACAGCTGGCTCATGTTCAGCTGACACAGCAACAAAGCACTCCTGAGCCTTGGCATGGGCACCTGGCTGCCACCCTGAGTTTTTAAAGGCTTCTGATGCTTTCAGTTTTGTAGTGGAGTTTTCCCACAGTTTCATGTGAACAGTGAAATGTTATTGGAACCATCTTCCATTCCATCTCCTGGGAGGAGGAAGAATGACAGACTCTTGGATTGACCAGTGTGATTGGAGAGGTGGAGACTTCATTCTCCAACCTCTGGCCGTGGTTAGAATTCTATAAACATTGAGGTCAGAAAATAAATCTCTCTCTTTTCTTGCTGTGTCATCTTTTCATGTGCTGGTGCAACACTTGGGTCYGCAGGAGAGCACAGAGCTCCCAGAGCAGAATATTAATGTCACATTCCAAGAGATCCTCCTTTCCAAAGGCAGGACAGTTGTGCTGAAGCTCAGGGGTTGGGATGGTTTTTGTATCAGATCTGCTCAGGCAGATCCACGTTGCCCATGTTGTCACCCAGTTTTCCACATAAGCACTGGTTTTATCCCATCCCTCTCCTCCACAGATTCACCTGCTTTCACTTCCATCACATTCCTCACTTGTGGGTATTACAATAACTGCATGGAAAAGTCTGGTGATGAAAGAAAGGTTCCTTGTRGCATTTACCAGGATATCCCACAGCTGTAAGAGCTGCACTGCAGAGGGCTCTCCTCCCTGGTCACTGCCTGGATCCTGGGATTCCCATCATTCATCCAACATAAACAGGAACTACACAGCCACACCAAAAGCTCAGAAAATACAGAGTCCACATCCAATGTTCAAACCCTTCCCCCAAAAGCAACACAAGTCTCAGCCCATGCCACAGAGACAGGGAATGTGGATCCCTCACACCAGAGCACTTCCACACCACTGTAAGCCCCTGGTATTTCTCCTAAGAGGCTTTTCCTCACTGCTGACTGGAACCTAAAAGCAATCTCCCAGCTGTCCCTGGAGTGTCCCTAACTTTGGGTTCACTTCTCAAAAATGAAAGAAATCCTTTTGTTGGGTGCCTGTGGATTAGGGATAATTCCCTGCAACAGCAAACTGAGCTCCCCTCTCCAAATGGAATCAAGGACTTGTGCTTCCTGCAGGGATTTCCTCTGAATGGAACAYGCTGCATCCCTCTCCAAACATTTAATAAAGCACCACAACAGGATTATTTGGATCACAGCACAGCCTGGCCCCCAGCCCAGGCAGCTCTTGGGATGACACAGCCCTGCACTTCCAGCTCCCAGCCATCAAACACAGCAAAGCTCCAGGAGCAGCAGGAGAGGTGACATTGCCCTGCCCTGGGGACAAACYCTGTGCAAGTGTTCATCACCTCCTGCTCTGCACTCAGGGGAAGCTGCTGTGACTGCAGCCTGGAACTGGAACACTCCTGCTGCCCTTGACATCCATGGCACTCTCCTGGGGACTGCTTTCTATTTGAACTCAAAAAGCAGCCATGGAATAAAAAGCAAYGATGTCTGGTGTCTGCTGAGCCTAAGAGGGGCTGTAAATGCTTTTGCATGGTGTTAAAATGATCCACGTGAGCTTTCTAAAGAAAGAAACCCCGTGTGCACACACAGCTCTCACAGGTGTATGCAGAGTTATGTGAATATCATGTTATGTTGTTTTAAATGTCAGTTTTTATTACTGTATTCAATGGAAAGTCTGTGTAGAAAGTCAGATTTCCTGCAACATTTGGAGGTGCAAAAATTTAAATGACAAAGCCAACAGAGAAGGAATATGTTATTATTTTTTTCTTCCTCCTTCTGCCCTGTTGAAATTTAAATTTAATCCTAGTGCTGTCCTCTAGCAAAGTGCTGTTAACTCCAGTTCAGGGACACTCTCATTGCCCTGTGAGGTGCTCACTTAGAGAGCTCTGCCCCATTCTGGGGGCCTGGCAGCTCCAAGGGTGGGTCACATCCACATGGATCAGGGAATTTCCACAGCCACATCCCTGACCTGCTCTGTTCACACAGAGGAGGAGCAGCAGGAGCAGCAGGATTAGGCTGAGCACCAGCTTTGCACAGACAGGGATGGGAGAGGGGTTTTCCAGGCTGCCCAAGCCAGCTGCTGAAGGATCCTCCAGCAGCAGAGACACCCATGTCCAGAATTCCACCTGCCAGCTGCAGGATCACTGAGCCTGACACAGCACACAAATCCATGGATTTGGTCAAATACATCCCCTCTTGAGGAGAACCCTTCACAGCACATGCAAATACTCCATTTAATGCTCCAACAGGCTCAGGAACCTTTCTGCCATCATTGGAACTTTCAATGTAATTGTTCTAATACCCACAATTTCAAYAGAATTTTTATTTAATACCCACAATTATTCTGATGGAAGATGCAGTGCAGAAAATACAGAAAATATAGTTTATCTCCCTTTCTTCTGTGCAAAATAAGTTACTATGGGGCAAAGAAAGCACAGCACCAACACATGGCTGAGAAGGTTTTCCATGATCTCTTTCCTACTGTGCCATCTCATTGTCACTATAAATGACTACAGCTTGGTGACAGCACTAGGAAGGGTGGGAGCAAAGTTTCATTTCAAGCCACTTTACTGACTTGGCAAGAAATGGATGTCAATCCTAGATAAACCCCACTGCACAGCTAGAACACAAGTGAAGAGAGAGCTCTGCCTGTCCAGGCTGCAGTGCCCTCCCTCCCTCCCAGCCATGCTCCCCAGAGCCCCTCTCACCGTCCAGGTCGCTCTCGAAGGTCTCAGCTGACACCCACTCGGTGGCAGGGCCCGTGCCATTGATGGTCATGGCAGCAACACGGAAACTGTACTCAGTGCCACGCTCCAGGCCTGCGGGACAGGCACATCCAGAGAGAGACATCAGCAAATCCCACACAGGATCAGCCTGGGAACTCCCAAAGAGCCATCAGCAACTCCCTGAGAGCCATCAGCAAATCCCTGAGACTCATCAGCCTGGGAACTCCCACTGAGCCATCAGCAAATCCCACACAGGATCAGCCTGGGAACTCCCAAAGAGCCATCAGCAATTCCCACTGAGCCATCAGCCTGGGAACTCCCACTGGTCCATCCCACACTGGCAACTCCCACTGAGCCATCAGCCTGGTCATTCCCACAGGTCCCTCAGCCTGGGAACTCCCACTGATCCATCCCACATTGGCAACTCCCACAGATCTATCAGCCTGGGAACTCCCACATATCCAGCAGCCCGGTAACTCCCACAGATCCATCAACCTGCTCATTCCCACAGATCCCTCAGCCTGGGAACTCCCACAGATCCATCCCCTGAGAGGACAGGACCCTGCAGGAAGCCAGTGGGATCCTGTCCCTGACCTCCCTAACACAATCAGGCACCCCTGGGAAGGACAGAACCCAATGGGATCCTGTCCCTGAGCCCCCTGGCCCTCACAGGGACCCAGGAAGGGCAGGACCCTGTCCCTGAGCCCCCTGAGCCTTTCATATACCCCAGAGAGGGCAGGACCCTGTCCCTGAGCCCCCTGCCCCTCCATACACCCCAGGGAGGACAGGACCCTGTCCCTGAGCCCCCTGCCCCTCCATACACCCCAGGAAGGACAGGACCCTGTCCCTGAGCCCCCTGACCCTCACAGGGACCCAAGGGAGGACAGGACCCTGTCCCTGAGCCCCCTGACCCTCCATACACCCCAGGGAGGACAGGACCCTGTTCCTGAGCCCCCTGACCCTCCCATACACCCCAGGAAGGACAGGACCTTGTCCCTGAGCCCCCTGACCCTCCATACACCCCAGGAAGGACAGGACCCTGTCCCTGAGCCCCCTGCCCCTCCATACACCCCAGGGAGGGCAGTGCTGCTCACCCTCGATGAGCTGGGACAGCTGTGTGCCCCCCACGCTCTCGGTGACGTCGCTCTTGCGGGACACTTTGCGGTAGCGGATCTTGTACCCTGTGATGGTACCACTCTGGGTGCCAGCAGGAGGGGGCTGCCACTGCAGCAGGATGCTCTGGGGAAGCATGCACAGCAAGGGAGTCACAAAAAAAGTCTTTAGGAAAGCTTTAAAAAAAAATAAATCTCCACACCCAATTCCAAAGGCACAATGGCCAAATATTCCCTTTTCTCTTCTCTTCTCCTGAGGCACTCCAGGAGTGTGGCTGTGTGAGCCCACACTGCAAACAGGAGCAGGGATTCCAGCTCTGGTCCTTCAGGGCCTCATTAAATCCCTGCCATCATCAGCTCTGTCACTGCAGCCCACAGCTGGACTGCAGTTTCTCCAAGCCCCACATTCAMATATTCTCTATAAAGAGCTCAAAAGCTGCATGGGAGGTAAAAGACCCTCAGCAGCTCCAAAATGTGGCCAMTCTAAGACCCCCCAGCCTTTTATTTACCCAGTGCCAGCAGGAAATGCTCCAATCTTACCTTGGAATTCCGGACCTCCAGCGTTAGGTTCTGTGGTGGAGCACTGGGGACTGCAAACATTAAAAGAATTACAACCCCAAAACTTTCAAATMTTGCATTTCCACACCCACCTGCTCTGTGCTGCCCTTTGCTATGGAAGTACAAACCATCCTGCTCAAGGCAGCACACAAAGGAACTCCCAAYCCTCCCCCAGGTACTTCCTGACACAGTGAATGGCTGAGGAGGGCTCTGCATTTTCATCATGAAGAAAAATCTCTTTATTCAGGTCTCTATTTTCACACCTATCTAAATTAAATAAAGTATGTTTTATATTTAAAAGCACTTCTCAAACTCTCAGAGAAAGTATTCCTTCCAGCTCTTCCCCAAGGCAAATCTTTAATGAAGACACTGCTTGATTGGGGGAACGCATGTTTAAATTTCTGGCCTGGATTTTGTTCTCCTGCTTTTCTGTGACAGAAAACCTCTGAGTCCCCAGGCCCTGTGACAGTGAGGAGATGAAGAGCATCTCTGAGGCTGCCTTTGAACTCCCACTCTTTGCTTGTTCTTYACCTGCTGCTCATGGCACTGAAATCCAGGCAAAAAGAGAATGGAAGGAAAGCCCTGGGAGCAGGGAATTCCCTGTGGCACCACAGCAAACGCTGGCCCCTGGCAGAGCTGGGGCTCCCCTGGCAGCAAGGGGAGCTCAGTGAAGCACAAGGATGGGCAAGGAGCCCAGGGATAAAGAGGGATGAGGGCTGCTCCAGCCTGCAGAATTCCTTTTCCAAATAACTCAGTGCCATCCCAGAGAAGCCCCCTGAGGGCATGAAGGGGAAGAAGAGTTTGGGAAGGCTCCCTGGGATGGGGTAAAACAAACCCCTCTCACTCAGCACCCCAGGGCACAAATGGAGAGGGCAGGATGTGCCTTCCCTTGCCAAGGCAGCTGAGCCTGAAATCCCCACAGCTGAGCAGAAGCCTGAGRAGCAGCTCAGTGGAGAGGAGAGGATACAAAGCCAGGCCTTTCCTGCTCCTCCAGTCTCACCCCTGCCATGGCAGGGACACCTCCCACTGTCCCAGGCTGCTCCAAGCCCTGTCCAACCTGGCCTTGGGCACTGCCAGGGATCAGGGGCAGCCACAGCTGCTCTGGGCACCCTGTGCCAGGGCCTGCCCACCCTCACAGGGAAGAAGAGGGATTTGCTGTGGAAAAGCATCTCCTGGAGTGGGRCAGCACGTGGAGAGCAGCCAGGCAGCAGCACCAGGACATGCTGATGGCTCAGACTCCACTCCCAGCTGTAATCCCTGCTCAGGAATTGCAGGAGAGCAGAAACAATCCTCAGCAGCAGCACACAAACCTGGCTTCACATGGTAATACCTGCAGAGTTATCCCTGCAACAAGGCACTGTAACAGATTAGGAGCAMAAACCTACATCAAAATGCAGATGCTCTGTTAAATCAGGGCTAAAGGAAGCTTAGGGAGAAATCCCTGCAGGGAACATGGAGATTGCTCCTGGATACCACAGCAGGAAAACATGGGAGGAAAATGTGCATCATTTCTGAAAGGTTTGAGAGCTTGCCAGGGTTGTGAGACTGTAGGAAGCAAGATCCCACCATTCACAGAGCTTTAGAAAGTAAGGACCTACAGGTGAGGTGTGAAAACTGAAGATGGAGAAGAAAGAATTCCAGGAAAACTTCAAAATGACRTTGGAACTAATAATAAATTCTTCTTCAACCAACCAAGGAGCTGGCAGCCCTTTAGAGAAATCAGTGAGCAAATGGTCAGGAAGGGCAGGGGAAGGTTTCCTTGACACCCTTCCAAAGGATTCTCCAACTCAAGTGTCAGTGTAAGGGACTATGGAAGGATCAGACACAGGAACAGCAGCCTCTTGCCAGGGCCAGGTGTTATCCATCCAGGAATGCTCAAGGAACAAGAAGCTGCAGGACTTCTGTCACCTCTCCCAGCTTATCCTGACACCAGAGGTGCCAAAGTGGTGCCASCATTAAAKTGGGACCACTCAAACTCCACCTGCTGGGTCAGAACTTCACCAAAACAACACAAATAACAATAAAGCATGGAAGTGAGAGAGAATTGGAGCAGAATAGGGATTCCTCCCTCTTTCAGGGAAATCCCTTCAGTTTGAAGCAATGAGGGCATGGGAGGGAGGTGCTTGCCAGAGGAAGGAGCTGGCTGAACAAAGGCCAGAGCAGGAAGGTGCAGGAGATGAGCTGGGGAGATGCCAGAGTGTGATATAGAATTGCACCAAGACCTCGGGATGGCTCCTCCTGGTGCTCAGAAGARCCCAAAAAGCTCCTCAAATGCAAGTAATGCCTCACTTTGATACCATTTAATCCCCTCTGCCTGAGTTTTTAAAACAAAGGAGAAAAGGAACCTGGAAAAAGTTCAGAAAGGCACTAAAGGTTGAATCTTCCACAGGAGAAATGGGTAACATTCCTGTGTCTTTGGCAAATGGATGCACCTGRAGACCATGGCAAAGGCCCACAGGGTGAGGAGTGGGGCAGAGCAATAAGCAGTGGCCACTGAGTGTTCCCTCTTTCAGGAGCACAAGTGACCCCAGCACAGAGCAGGGGCAGAACACAAAGGGGGGATTCTTCAGAGGAAATTTCTCTGTGGAACCTTTGCCCACTTGATGTTGTGCATAAAAGCTGGAGTGGGTACAAGCAGGGTCTCAAGGAAGAGGAACTGAATTAACAAACACACAGAAACCACTGCAAAGGCAGGAAGTGCCCCAGGAACAAAGCTGGAGCCAGAGAGAGTTTGGGACAGTATTCCCCTCTGCTCCTGGTCACTCCTGGGGAGAGCACTGCAGGCTCTGCTCCCCTTCCCTCTGAGAGTTCTGCTATATAAACTTCTAACAAATACAAGTCATCACTGACTCTGAGCACTCTGGAGTTGCTCATGTACCTCTGTTTGCTCACATCACCTTTGATCTGCCTTATAAAAAACACTGACCTCACATCCTGCTCTCAGCACTCTCTGCAATGGATTTAACAGTATCTGTGCTGGAGTGCAAACAATTAAAATAAAACCACTCCAAAACCA
>CADDXX010000759.1:314274-329873 GCA_902810485.1 Alauda arvensis
AGGACCCCAGAACAAAAGGAGAGGAGCAGCTTTACCATCTGACAGGGTCCTGGCCACCACGTCGTGGGTGGAGACGCCGGGGCCGTGCTTGTTGTAGGCGACCACGCGGAAGCTGTACTCAGTGAACTTCTTCAGGCCAGTGACAGTGTGGGACAGGCCCCCCACGTCCACATCCTGTCCCCAAACACAGCACAGCTCAGCTCTGCACCAGCACCACGGCTCCTGCACCTCCCACAGCCCTGTGGCTCACTCAGGACTCAGGAGGATCCAGCTCTGAGCTTTAGGAGAAACTTCTCCCTGCCCTATTTACATCCCAACATGCTCCTGGACACAAAAAGAGACCTGGGAACTCAAARCCATCATAATACAGATCATAATTGAAATAGTGGGATGCAGAAGTACAAAAGGCAACAGCCCTATGTAAAAAATATTTTAAAGGTATGAAAATGATATTGATATGCAACCAGATGGGAATGGGGCTGTGAGGACTGGGATTAATCCTCATTCTCAGGTGCAGCCCACACTTTTACAGAACACACTGAATGCTTCAGTGCAATACTAAGGAAGTTAAATTAATTGGATGCTCAGCAATATCAAAATATCTTGGRTCCAAGAACTCAAGAGAGTTTGGATTAGGGATCATGCCAAAATCAGTATTTAGCCTGGACTGCTAAAACCCAGCCCATAACTCTGTGCAAGCACCTTTAACATCATCTGCCCCAGAACAGCTCAGCAATGACACGGCTGCTCTCTGCCCTCTCCTCTTGTGGTAYGATRGAATTCCCCAAAAACTACTTAAAGGTGACAARTATCAGTGAAATGGCTTTCATTGCCAGCCCAGACACAAACACTTCATTGGAATTCTGATTTGAAGTATTTCTCAATCAGACTGTCAGAAAAGCAACCCCTCCCCAGGTGTGTGCAGTGTGTGAGTGGCTGCAGCAGGCAGTACCTGCTCCAGGTGTGTGCAGGGTGTGAGTGGCTGCAGCAGGCAGTACCTGCTCCAGGTGTGAGCAGGGTGTGAGTGGCTGCAGCAGGCAGTACCTGCTCCAGGTGTGTGCAGGGTGTGAGTGGCTGCAGCAGGCAGTACCTGCTCCAGGTGTGTGCAGGGTGTGAGGGGCTGCAGCAGGCAGTACCTGCTCCAGGTGTGTGCAGCCCCTCCCCAGGTGAGTGCAGCCCCTCCCCAGGTGTGTGCAGCCCCTCCCCAGGTGTGTGCAGCCCCTCCCCAGGTGAGTGCAGCCCGTGGGTGGCTGCAGCAGGCTGTACCTGCTCCGTGTGCTGTCCTTTCTCCATGTAGTAGAGTTTGTAGCTCTGGATGTCGCCGTTGCCCGACAGGGGCGTGTCCCAGGTGACGGTGACCGAGGTGGGGGAGGTGGCCAGGGCGCGGATGTTGGGAGCAGGCCCGGGCAGCTGGACTGGAACACAGAGAGCTGTGTGAGCACCTCAGCCTGCACAGCCCTGGCACTGGCCTAAAGTTCTCTCTTTTTCAGTTAAAAAACTGAATATATAGATATAGATAGATACAGATATCTATCTATCTATCTATCTATCTATCTATCTATCTATCTATCTATCTATCTATCTATCTATCTATCTATCTATCCTATATATATTTACATTATAGATTTTATTTTTATATACTATATATTAATGGTTTTATTTTATATATTATAAAAACTTACATTTCTGTTATAACAGTTTAGATATACACAGAATATATATTTTATATATATATTTTTATATATATAGAATATATAGAATATATAGAATATATATTTTTATATATAGAGAATATATATAATATATATTCTATATACTTATGTGTATAAATATAATATATAAAATATAAATTATATGCTTATATTTGGATATCCTATATTACATATAATCTATAAATAGAAATATTATATTTATCTGGATTTATCTATTTATATATACTTTATTTATATAATTTTAAAGCTTATACTCCTGCTATAACAATTTAGAGAATTAAGCAAGGAATGTCCCATCAGTTCCTAATGGTGACAATAAATCCCACAGCCTCACCCACCTGGAAAACCTTTGGAAACTGCCCCACAAGTACAACTTTAAACACTGAGGGAAGGGGTGTGACTAGGGAGAGTAAAACCCGAGCCCAGGAGTGATGGCAAAGCAGGACAGGCCCAGCAGAGGCTGCTCACCCTCGGGCTGCGTTGCCACCTTGAGCGGTGCCGAGCTCTCTCCGGGGCCGTGCCGGTTCTGCGCCACCACCCGGAACACGTACACGGTCTCTGGCATCAGGTTCTGGATCATCACCTGCGTCTCTGCGGGGCGGCTCGTGTTCTCCACACGCTCCCTGTGGCACAAACACCACCATGGTCAGTCAGGAGGAACAGCTGCTCCTGCAAATGGCACTTACTGTGCTCCCTGTGTACCACCACGGCCACGAGTGGTGCTGACACACTGCTCCCAGTCCTGCAGCTTCCCTCTGCACAAACCACTGAGGAACAGAATAAATTACACTTGACACCCACAAACTCGGCGTGCTTTCTTTGTTATTCCTGTGACAGCAAGTGATAATTCACAGTGACAGTTTATCCTACAGCTCAGGAGCCAGCACTGAACTATTTTAGCAGCACACACAGTCTGGTGAGATTTAGGACATCCCTGCTAATATTGTGGGGCTGCTTTTTGGGGATTTTTCTAAGGAGCTGTTTGAACTTGTTCTTCTACCTCCAGCCTTGCCTCRGCTCCTTGCTGATGTTTGGATTTGGGACACCCAGGGCACTGACACTGCCTCCACACACACTGCAGCAAAGTGGCTTCTGCTGGAGCCCAGTGRGAATTCCTGGAGACACATCCAGCTCACAGAGCCCAGCCACAGCAGGAGCACAGCTGGCATGGCAAGGGGCATCCCAGTGAGGCTGGAAGCMCTAACCCAGCTGGGAGCACAAGGTGGGACATGAGTGGGACACCTGGAAGGGCAGAGCTGCTGCTCAGTGAGCTCCAGCCAGCCCCTGGCACTGGAACACGACGTTCCCCCTGGAACCACCACCCAGGAAACTGCATCTGCCCTGAGCAGGGATGGAGGGCAGCATCAGGAGATCAATCATTAAACTAAGGGCACTTCATTCCAAGGCACTGCTGTGCTCCTGAGCCTGCTCTGAGCTGTGTCTGGGGGTGCTGTCCTCCTTCCCTGGGCAGGAGCTCCCTGCTCCCTGGGCAGGAGCTCCCTGCTCCCTGGGAATGCCAGGAACTCTGGCAGGAGCTATCAGAACTCCTCCCAGAGCAGATGCCTGCTCTGAGCTGCCCCCTGCCCCTCTGGGCTGCCAGGCTCCCTGTGGGACAGGCTGCTCTGGCCCCACTGACACCTTAAAGCATTTCTGACCCATCCCAGCCTCCCCTTCCTCCCTTCCAGCCACTCTGCTGCAGTTTCTACCATGGAAATACGATCCTCAAACCTCCATTTTTAATTTCTTTCTTTTTACATCCACCAGTGTGGTTGATTTAGCAGAACTTGGCTGAAACCATCCCAAAATCCCTGTTGGTTTCTGCACTATTAAACTGTATCTAYAGAGAGGGGAACAATGCACTGGCTGTAACTAAATACCTATTTACAYCCATTTTCTAGAATGTTCCCCTTCATAAGCTCAGCTCAAATGGCACTGCATAAACAGATTCATTTATTTCAGCTTTTTATTAATTTTCATTGGTGTTTTTCCCACTTGGAGCACAACATTTTCCTGAAAACACCTTTCCAAGTGGAGCTTCCTTTCCTTGTGCTGTAGCTCCAAGGATGGGATGTGAGAGCCCAGCCTAAGTGCCAATGGATTCACAGCTGTAGGATAACATCCAGCTCCCATTAATATGCMAAATATAGCATTTTCTGCCTCAAGTGGAAGTGCACTCCCTGATTTGACCAGGGGGAAAATGGTAATCAGCAAACCAAGGTTATTATTTAAAATAAGAAAAAAAAATTATTTTACTAGAAAGATAAAATTTACCAAAAATAAACAGACATGTCAGAGTGTTGCAAATTCTCAGTAATAACCAGGAATGTGGCTTCACAACAGCGTGGTAAAAATAGGGAGAGATTAATCTAATTAAGTGCTGTGTGAATCCTTCCTTGCTGGCCTTTCCTGGGGACCTGGAGCACCTTTCCCAACGTGCTCAGGTTGGGATAACAGGCACCAAGAGATGGGCCCCAGGAATACCTGCATCAGCCTGCAGACTGTTCTGACCATGATTCCACACTAATCCCAATTAAGGAGCTTTGGAAACTCCAGTAAAGGTTCACAGGAACTCTCAAGCACCCAAGGGAAGAGCCCACAGTGCAACCCCAGGAGTTTGGCTGGAAATGCCAAGGTTAAAGCTGCACTTAGATATGAAAAAGCCCCTTTGGGGAGCTGTTAGGGAGTGGATGTTGTGTGTGCCAGCTGTGGGGCCTGGCAGGGAGCTCCAGAGGCATTCTGAGTGTGATTACACACAATTAAACTGCATTTGCTGTGTCTGAARCACACCACAGTGAACTGTGAATTCAGCAGTCTGGACATCCCACATGTGTCATTCACCACCTCAGACCAGCAATGTGCCATTACTTCTTTTATTTTTGTCCAAATCTTGAAGTCTGGGGTTCTTCTGCCTGAGTGCTTGTCTAAAGCTCCCTAGAATTAAACCTCCCTGGAACACTTCTGGATGTTCACACCCTTTCCAGGGGAACTGCCAGGTAAATCACTGCCTGACATGGGGATAAATAACCTTGCAGCTGTGTGAGACTGTMACTCCCATCTGATCAGATTCCCTGAGGATTCTCCAGGGGTGTGACAGGAAAGCCCTGGGACACTCCTGAATTCCCAGGTCACTGCCTCCAGGGAGCCCCTCTCATGTCACCAGGCCAAGGGGGGACAAGCCACAGCTGGTGACACTGCAGCCCCTGAAGCAGAAATGTCCCCTCCAYTGCTACTTCTTCACTTTGAAATGCTCCTCCTGGAATCACAGAAAAGAAAAGTGATCCAGTTCTACCCCCTGCCATGGGCAGGGACACCTCCCACTGTCCCAGGGTGCTCCAAGCCCCAGTGTCCAACCTGGCCTTGGGCACTGCCAGGGATCCAGGGGCAGCCCCAGCTGCTCTGGGCACCCTGTGCCAGGGCCTGCCCACCCTCACAGGGAACAATTCCTGCACAATATCCCATCTAACCCTGATCCCTGGGCAGTGGGAAGCCATTCCCTGTGTCCTGTCCCTCCATCCCTTGTCCCCAGTCCCTCTCCAGCTCTCCTGGAGCCCCTTCAGGCCCTGCCAGGGGCTCTGAGCTCTGCCTGGAGCCTTCTCCTCTCCAGGTGAGCACCCCCAGCTCTCCCAGCCTGGCTCCAGCCCTTGGAGCCCCTCCATGGCCTCCTCTGGGCTGGCTCCAGCAGCTCCACATCCTCTCTGTGCTGGGCCCCAGGGCTGGGGCAGCTCTGCAGGTGGGGTCTCACCTGAGGGGGCACAGGGGCAGAATCCTCCCCTCAAACAAGTCCAAGGGCAGAGGTGAGGAGGCATTGCCATGTTCCTGGGTCTCCCTCCCTGAGCAGGTGAAAACTGGAGGAAGCTGAGCCAGCAGAGGCCAAGGCAGTCAGAACCTTGRACCCTCAGAGGGATTTGGGTGTTCCTGCACACTTCCCACYATCCCAGGGTGCTCCAAGCCACATCCAACCTGGAACACCTTGGGTATTACCAAATTAAGGAAGTGATAGAAAAACACAATCCATGAGGGAAGTAAAATGTTACTAACTGCCTCAGTCAATTGCCACGAGCATGGACAAGATTCCTTATCCAGAGGATTAAGGAAGAGTAGGAATTCCYCTCTAGAGTGTTTTCTGTTCCTAATGACTTTGTGTCTCACACTCTCATCAATAAGGTGACAGATATATTTCCATGGAGTAATAAATCTGATAAGCTAATCTGCAATTAATTAAGCACTGCTCCAAATGAATGTTCACTTCAGCTTCCTCAAACTTATCACAATTTGAAGCTGGAATTCCAAGCAGCAGACCCCATCAGGAAGGAGAAGGGGTAGACTGATATTATCCATTGGCATAATCCACCAAAAGTGATGATTGTGAGGCACTCAGCAGATTGCTGTTTACAGGGATTCCCAGGAGGAATTTAACCAACACCCATCACACAGCTGTGATGCAGTGAGAGGGGATTGGCAGGGCTTAGGAACCTGATGTGCCTTCTGAGGAGCTGTGACAGTCCTGCTGCTCTGTCCCCAACACGCTGCTCAGGGCAGGCAGCAACTGCTGGAAGGGTTTGCAGGCAAGTAAGGGTTTGCAAGGCAAGGAGGGGTTTGCAGTCAGGGAAGGGTTTGCAGTTAAGGAAGGGTTTGCACTCGAGGAAGGGATTGCAGGCAAGGAAGGGTTTGCACTCAAGGAAGGGTTTGCACTCAAGGAAGGGTTTGCTCTCAAGGAAGGGTTTGCTCTCAAGGAAGGGTTTGCTCTCAAGGAAGGGTTTGCTCTCAAGGAAGGGTTTGCTCTCAATCCATCCCTGGTCAAGCCCTGCCTGCAAAACTCCTGGGTTGGGAAGGAGGGAGGGAACACAACCCCTCCCTCCATCCTCACAGACTGTGGGTTCCTGTGTGTCAGCAAAGCCCAGGAGTCCCAGGAGAACACATGTTCCACGTGCTTACTTGCTGATGCCCTCATTGGTGCTGCTAAGGGCAGGAAGCAACTGTTGAAAGGGTCTGCAGTCAAGGCAGGGTTTGCAATCAAGGCAGGGTTTGCAAGGCAAGGAAGGGTTTGGACTCAAGGAAGGGTTTGCATTTAAGGAAGGGTTTGCACTCGAGGAAGGGTTTGCAAGGCGAGGAAGGGTTTGGACTCAAGGAAGGGTTTGCACTCGAGGAAGGGTTTGCAGTCAAGGCCAGGTTTGCTTTCAGGGAAGGGTTTGCAGTCAATGAGGGTTTGCACTTGAGGAAGGATTTGCTCTCAAGGAAAGGTTTGCATTTAAGGAAGGGTTTGCTCTCAAGGAAGGGTTTGCWSKCAAGGAAGGGTYTGCASKCAAGGAAGGGCTTCAGTCAAYCCAACCATGGTCAAGCCCTGCCTGTGAAACTCCTGTGGCAGCAGGGAGGGAGTGGAACACAATCCCTCCAGCCTCACAGACTCTGGGTCCCTGGTGGGTCAGCAAAGCCCAGGAGAGCCCCTGCTGCCCGTGCTCACCTGCTGATGCCCTCCTTGGTGCTGCTAAGGGCAAGCAGTTGGAAGGGTTTGCTCTCGAGGAAGGGTTTGCTCTCGAGGAAGGGTTTGCACTCGAGGAAGGGTTTGCTCTCAAGGAAGGGTTTGCTCTCAAGGCAGGGTTTGCACTCAGTGAAGGTTTGCTCTCAAGGAAGGGTTTGCTCTCAAGGAAAGGTTTGCAGGCAAGAAAGGGTTTGCACTCAATGAGGGGTCTGCAGTTAAGGAAGGGTTTGCTCTCAAGAAAAGGTTTGCACTCAAGGAGGGGTTTGCACTCAAGGAAGGGTTTGCAGTCAATGAAGGTTTGCTCTCAAGGAAGGGTTTGCACTCAATCCAACCCTGCTCAAGCCCTGTGAAACTCCTGGGGCAGCAGGAAGGCAAGGACAGAACGAAACACAACCCCTCCAGCTCCCAGACCGCGCACTCCCTTGTGGCAGCCCGTGCTCACCTGTTGATGCCCTCCCTGGCGTAGAAGATGGAGTAGGTGAGGTTGTCCCCCTGCGGGTCGGAGGCTGGAGGCCGCCACGTGAGCCGGATGAAGCGGGTGGACACGAGCGTGGCCACGACGTCGCGCGGGGCCGAGGGCACCGGGCCCGCCGTCGCTGGTGCTAGATGGTCATTAGTGGCACTGGTCAGTGAAGTGGGAGGTAATGTTGGGATGGCAACATCTTGGCATGTGCAAACATTGGGGATTATGAAGGGCAAACATCACCACGGGTTTTTTTTAAAAAAAAAAAAAGAAAAAAACAAGAGAACAGAAAAATAAAACATAAAAGAAAGAAACAAAACCACGATGGGAAACAGAAGAAAATGAACACACAAAAAAGGCCATTAAACTGAAGGCTGACATGCAGGCAGAGGTAACTACTGACCACTAATGGGGGGTACAGGACACTGTCAGGCAAGCAGACCAAATCTCCACTGTAATGGAAGTGGCAGGGGAGGGAAGGGTGGAACTGGGGGTAAAATACACCTCAGGAGAGGATACCAGCAGCAAACCACGGTGTCATGGCTTTGTGAGCACAGGTAATGCCACATGTGTGACAGGTAAAGCCCAGCCTCTGCTCATTACCCAAACACACACCCAGAGCCCACTCTGCACTGCAGCTCATTAACATGCACAGGTCAATTAATGACCCTCAGTCGTAACAAAGTGACAGATGAATACACAGAATCCCTCCCAGTGCAAACTCATCCAGTCAAACCCTGCAGCCATTTCACAAAAGCTGCTTCCTGACCTGCCTGGGTCCTGCTCCTGCCCATGGCACTGCAATGACAGCCTTTATCTCACTGTTCTCCTGCTCTCCCTCTGTCCCACAACACCCATCTCATCATTTCACAGTGACTCTAACAAGCAGAAACAACTGCTGCTCTGGATTATACCCACACCCTCCCAACTTTCAGCCTCAGTCAGGTCCTGCTATGCTGCTACTCCAAGGCAGGACAAATCCAGGGATTATTGCATTAAAAGGTTGGTGATTTAACAGCACAGGCTGAACCATAGGAAGAGCCACTCTCCAAATCCTATTAAAGCAATGCAGGCAGTAAATGTACCAGTGAGATTCTGAACAGCTGGACCCCAATTACCACCGAGTATTCCAAGCAGCACAATTAGGAACAAACCCCCAAAGCTCAGGATACACAGCATTTTTCTGGATTCTTAACTATTTACCAAGCTTAAGCCACCTGATGCCATTTCCCACATGGGAATCCATGCTGCCAAATTCATTTATTTTTTCATTAATTATGGAAACTAACTAAAATTGCTCTGCTTTTCCCCAGAAAGGAATTCAGGACTAGAAGAGCTGCTGCTGAGCTGCAGCATCTCCACCAGAACCTGTGCATTTGTGTTCTGATATACAACAAGAAAACCTCCCAGAACACCTGAGTAAAGGAGAAAATGTTGTCTGAATGAGCAAACCTTCAGGGAAAAACACTGAGGAGCCTTCCACCAGCAACAACCTGATTTTAAATTGTCAAAGCCCCTTGTCATCAGCCTGGGAGGTCCTCAATTGGCAGGACTGGACACAAGTAAACTCTCATGTTTCCTGTTCTGTTCCTTGGGCAGGTGCTGACAGAGACCCAAGAACCAGCCCTGGGTTTTCAGCAGCTCTGCACAATGTGACACCAGTCTGTGGGCAGAACTGGGAGCCAGATCCCCAGAGCCAGGAACACTTTGGTATTCCAAGTACAGATCACAGAGGGACAGGGACTCCAGGGTATCTCCTTAATTATCTCCTCCACACTCTAACAGCTAAAGATCCCAATTAGGTGCTCTCCAGCAGCCCCTCCTGATCAATACATGACACCATTAATTTCACATTCATTGCAAAATCTATTTTTATCTAACACCCCCCCTCCTTTTTTGTATGTCCCACCATTGGATTTGTTGCAGGAATGCACCACTCTTAGCTCTGCTTCCCCCAGGGAGGCCCTTGCTGCTGCAGATCACTCAGGAGAGCCCTGAATGGATGTTCCCAAAGCATCTCCCTGCTCCTGAAGGACACTCCAGGGCTGATCCAGTACCACACCAGGCTTTCCCTGGGGTTAAATGCCAGCCCTTGTCACCAGCTCCCTTGCACTGGAGACCTCCTCACTGCAAAACTCCTTCCCAGTGCTCCCACTGAGGAACAAGGGCTGGAACTGCACAACTCCCCCTGGTGCCCGTTGCTTTCAGCACTTCTCCCACTGTTAAATCACTGCTTGATTTCCAGTTCACTTCCAATTCCAAACACTCATCCTTGAGTTTCTCTTACCTGTCCTGGCACTACTGTCAGGTGATCTGCTGCAAATTCCATGGTTTGATGCAAAATCCACCCCTTACCCATGGTTAAAACTCATTCAGTTGAGGTAAAATGGAACATTTTTTAAATTCATCTGCTGAATCTAAACCCCATCCCCACACACTCCTGTGTTTCTCCTCCCACACAATGAAATGGATCCATCTTTTCCGAGGTGATGGGCACTCAGAGCTGATGGGTCTGGGAGAGCTGCCAGGTTTTCCCAGGGAACAGACACCCAGCTCTACCCTTGTGCAAGGCTCAGAGCAGCAATGTTCCTTCCCACAGCACAGAACACTCACAGACAACAAAACCCTACTGACACCTGAAAAATCACCTGGGACCCAGAGAGCAGCAAGGACCTGAAGCCCTCCAGGTGAGGTGAACAGTCAGGCCCCAGAACTCCCCCAAACACTGCCCTAAACACTTCTGGGACTGCCATGTGCTGGGGGATGTACCCCAAAGACGAAGGAATTTCCTTCCTTTATTCCCTGTATTTCCTACAAATGCCTCAGGTGCTGTTCCAGAGGCCTCATCCCCAGCTGGGTGAGCAGAGCTCGGCAGTCAGAGCTGTGTTAATGAGCAATTACACCCTAATTAGCTCCAACACCAGCCAGGGAATGGCTCTGTCATTTCCAGAGTTCAGCACTAGGGAAGGAGCAACTCAAGTCTTCCTACATCTCCTCCATCACTTCTTAAACAGCAGCTCCAGCTCTGGCCTGTTCTCTGCAGTTCTTCCTGCACAGCTTCCCATGGATCTCATTTTCTAAAAGCACATTCAGCAAGTGACCTGTGCTTTGCACCATCATTTCTGTCCTGGACACAATAATGAATTATCTCCTGTTCCTGTGGAGTACCCAGGAGCAGGGGGATGCTGGAACTCCAGAACAACTCCAGGCAGCAGAGTCCCACTCCTGCATCCCAGCCCCTGCAGGCCAGGCAGCGGCTCCCAGCAATGTGAGCAGCAGAAATTTTAAACTTTGCCCTAGAAATGGTTCTCCCCACATCCTGCAGCATTCCAAGACACAGGAGTCTGTGTTTGTGCTGCTCAGGTGTGACACCCACAGTGCCAGGCAAGGCACAGGAATCCCAGGGATGCAGGGTGAGAGGACATTCCAGCTGACACTCCTCAAAGCCCCTTCTGCCAATCTGCCCTTCCCAGGGCTCCTTCTGAGCACACATCAAATACTGCAGCTATTTTATCAAAATACCTCGCAGGGTGTGCAAACACCCACAAGGATTTGGACTCAAATCAATCAGTAACAAGTTTTAATTGCCCCAGCACGGGGCTGGTGACGTCCAGGAGGTGAAAGTGTCCATGGGGTAGCTGCTCTGGTGTGACCCCATCTTTTCATCCTGCAGGAAAAGCCTTGGATAACAAAGAGATGGAGCGTGCCCAGAGAGCTGCTCACCACCCAGGGGGCCCAGGAGACCTTTCCCAAACAGCTCAGCCACACCTGAAAAGCACTCACTGAAAAGCCCTGGTTGTTATGAAATCACTGGAAATACTTTCCACACGGTCCAGCCCCTCCGGTTCCAATTTCCCTTTCCCTGCCTGGTTCACATTTCCCTTTCCCTGCCTTCCCCCCTCCGGAGGTCATTGGCATATCCAGGCTTCCTCCTGTTTGGCAACAACACTGCAGTGACACCAGTGGCTTCAGCACAAAGGGAGGGGACAGCAGTGTTATCTGCCAGCCTTACCTGGACACACTGCAGTCCCCTGGGTCCCTGCTGAACCCTGCACGTTGAACATTGCAGYTTTTCTSTGTTGAAAGGTGCTGAGCCTCAAGCAAGCACCACATTTGACCTGAGGCCTTGGGACAGGCTTTCAACTTGATTTCAGTTCCTGGCTAGAAGTGAGGCTGMCAGGAAGCCCAAACCCCAGCAGGTWCCCAYCTGGCACTGCCCCAGCTGCCTCTGTGGAAAAGCAGGGATTCAGACCCACAAGCACCTCAAGAACTGGCTAAAAGTCACACTTAGGCTGTTTTGCCCATATCCAAGTGTTTGCAAGTCCTGCCTGAGGAGAGTGCTGGGGATTCTGGAAGCAGAAGAGGCACCAGAAAATGGTGCAGGTGTTCCTGGAGCCCAGTGCCCGCCTGGGTGCAGCTCTGGAGCTGCTCCCACCCCACACCCCCACAGGGACTGAGTGCATCCCCAGCCCAGGGCACGTGGAGCTCCCTGGGCTGCAGGCAGGGCACAAGGAGCACCAATGGCTTGGGAAGGCCAGGGGTGCCAATGGCCCCATGAGGGGGAGATGGAACCAGGACCCTCCCAGTGGGAACCATTCCTGGGGCCAGAGAGCAACAGGGGCACCACTTACACACAGAGGAGGAGAAGAGAAAGAAATCCTTGGAAGGATGTCAGGGTGGATTTGAGAGGTTTGAAATCACCTTTGAAACATGATTTCAGTAACTAAGATCTACTACAACTAAAAATAGCAAATAACTATTTTGCTAACAAACTTGTTGGAAGAAATAATTACCCAGGACATTCAGATCTCAACACCTCCAACATCTGAACTGTATTCCCTAAGAAAAAAACACCTCAGAGGCACCAAAATGGGGTATTCATATAAAACTGTGTACTCAATCATTTCCCATAAATCCATTTAACTGATTCCAGAGAGGTAATAAACACCTTCAAACTGGTTTTTTGCCAAATGCACTGTTGTAAATTTGAACTTTGTTTCATGGTGTCCCAATGAAGGATTCACCTTGGATCAGGATTAAGCAGCTGTGATGCTGCAAAGAGTCAAACCCCACTGATTTCATTATGCACATTGAAAAACCACAGCAGCATTTGGCTGCAGTGCAGTAATGAACATGAAATAACAAAATTAGTACATTCACACTACACACCACCCTTCAAAATGTTGCTTTCTCTCCTATTTTTTGCCCACGTTTTTACAATGGTTGTCCTTGTTCAAAAGCTTAAAACCAATTTCCAGCAGAAGGGATCACCTTGTTAATCCCAGCTGCTCCCTGAGTGATACCACACTCAAAGAAAGCCACGTTACCTGGCCCAAATGATTTCTCTCAGCACAAACAGCCACAGTGCTGAGGTTGGTGTCACCAGATCAGCTGAAAAAAGGGAATTAACTCCTTCCCTTGGAAAAACACATTCAAAGAAATCTCTGGGACTCCTGCTCCTCCATGAATTGGTGCTTTTGTGCAAAGCTGGAACAGAGACTGAACAGATGTGGAAAGAAGAGGGTGGAAAGTAATTTCTGCTTTATAGAATGAACATAAATGTCCTGAATCTGAGTCCTGAATGTCCTGAATTCCCTGGAGTTCCAACAACAGCCACCATCACCCCTATTCCGTGGTGTAAGACACAGATTCAGGTCAAATTTAGGGTTTTGTAGACTTAATTACCCTTAAATGAGCCAATTTAAACTGCAAGACTTGGTGAGTGATTTTGGAAATGTGTCAGACAAACACAACAGCACTGGGACCAACACCTTGAGGGAAGCACTGAGCCACTGGCCAGGGCACCCCTTTGGGAATGACACCTGCAGGAACCATGGAGCCATTGATCAGAGCATCCCTTTGGGAAGGACACCTGCAGGAACCATGGAGCCATTGATCAGAGCATCCCTTTGGGAAGGACACCTGCAGGAACCACAGAGGCACTGACCAAAACATGGAGCACAGGGATCCAGGAGCTGACCCCACACAAGCATTTCCCTGGATCATCTCACTCAAGGAAGAGGTCTGAGGACAAGAACCTGACTCCACATTTGGAATGAATTTTGTTCCTCACACACCTAAAAACCCAAACTCAACCCTAAAGAACAGAGCCTCCCCCACCAATATCCCTCATTTTCCTCATAAATGAAACAGAGATGCTTCCTTATTTATTCCTCTGTGCTGACAACACGTTTAGCCTGGAGCAGGGAAAATGCCTTAGTTTTAATTTTTAATTGCCTTAGATTAATTTACATCACCAGTGGGAGTGAGAGCTGTTATTTACTCTTCACTCAATGTACAGTGTTGTAAAAAAACTCCCCCAAAATCCAGAACAAGCAAGTGTTGAATTCCCACAAGTGATTGTGATTTTGGGGCATTTCTTTGGCTCTGCTCTGCACTGTGAGCAGGCACTGCTGGCTGCTCAGTCACTGGGCTCTATAAATACAGTAATAAACACATCCTGACTGGGAGCCTGTGTTTGCAGGGAAGTCATAAAACCCCTCCTGATAACGAGCCCTCCTCCCATTCCCCTTCCACCATGAAATGCTTTGGTGGAGAGGAAACAATTTGGTTTTTTCCTGTCTCATAAAACAAGGCTCCGAAAGGTGTGAAGCCCTGCTGACGCATTCCAGGGGAACAGAGCAGGAACCCCCTGCTCCAGGGGAGGATGCAAAGCAGAAAAGCCCTGCAGGGATCTCAGTCACGAGAATCAGGTTATTAAAAAAAGGGAAATAAACCAAACACACCTCACCTGTCCCCAAGGAGTTTAAAACTGCTTTGAAACACGTTTTGTCATTGGAAAGAAATTCAAACCATAACACACAGTGCAAAGTGACAGGTATGACCTTCAAATTCCACACTGACTATTCAATTTTTTAAAAAATTAAATATTTTTTTAAGACCTATTCTTTGAGAAAAAGAACCAAAAACCAGCACTAAAACCCACACAGAGATCCCAAGGCAGGAAAACTGCAAGTGCCCTCAAAGAACCCTGGCCAGGGTCTCCTCTAACTGTAAATATTCATCAGTTGAACACTGAAGAATTAAAAAGAAATCTCCTGAGAGCAGCAGAGCCTGCAAGAGGGCTCTGCAATCTGCCTTTAATAATGACACCAGAGCTGTGACTTTATTCCCAATAACAGAGCCTCTGAGGAGCAGCCATGAATAAAACCCTGTGTCCTGTGCTGAGGATCCAGCTCAGCCCTGGCAAATGCCAAGAGCTCCCCAAGTTCCTGCAGGAACAATTAAAGTTATTACAGTTAAAGGACCTGAAGGGAAGGCAGCAGCATTTGTCCTTTTGTTGTGCAGCAACCTGTCACATTATGGGGAATAAAACAGAAATGGATTTTTTGATTGGAGTAATTTACTATATTTAGGCCTGGGTTAATTTATATTTTATTACTTTAGTATTCTGTGAAGTTTTATTAAGATTAATTCCTGTTAAATTTAAGTGTGGTTTAGTTTATGTATTGCTCAGCTTAAATGATATTATTTCAATTTTAAGCTCTGTTAAGTTTGGACCCTGTTAAGTTTAGGTTACTTTTAAGTTTTATAAAGTTTAAGTTATATTAAAGTAGCACCAAAGTAACTCCTGTGGTGCCCTTGTGCTGATCCCTTCCCTCCTCTCCCCTGTGGTACCTGCAGGGATGCTCGGGTGGCATCTGAGGGCAGGGAGCTCTGGGAATGCTGCAGTGATGCCCAGGAACCCTGCAGGCAGTGCAGGAATCACTGCTGTGCTGGCAGAGCAGGAGCACAGCACCCCAGCAGTGCCCAAGGCCAGGCTGGTGGGGCTGGGAGCACCCTGGGACACTGGGAGGTGTCCCTGCCATGGCAGGGGTGGGTGGCATGGGCTTTAAGGTCCCTGCAGCCCAAAGCAGCCTGGGATTCCATGGCCATGCCTCGACTGCTTCAGGATGGATTTCCAAAGGAACAGAATCAGCCTGGG